>LPNX010144870.1:19682-101578 GCA_001517045.1 Pseudotsuga menziesii | reverse complement strand
ATATATAATAAAAGGAATTTTTTCTCCAGAAAAAAAAATATATATATATATATATATATAATAAAAAAATTAAACAAATATACTGAAATTATTCTAAGAACAAATTCTCAAGAATGTATTCCTTCTCAAATATATCATTATAGTCTTAGTATAGTTTATAAGAAAACTAAACGTGCTAAATTAAACCAATCAAGGGTTCAACCCTATAAACTCTCAATTGTAGAAGAGAATTTATACTATAATTTATCCATACTGCACTTAGACCAAAACGAAGGATCTATTAACAGCCTTACAGATCAAACCTAGTTACAAATATATATAAATAGAATTGCAAATATATAAATCAACTAATAATACTTAGCCTCATGGCTTAAACCCTAGTTACAATTTATTGTAAACTAAGAATTTTAAAGATAAGTAATAATTATGTCACTGGATCGAATCCTGCCCAAGGTTTTCAACTAAATGAAAACAGAGCTACCAATACAGATTCATTATTGACCAAACCAAATACAATTATTTACTTCAACAGAAAACACTAAATCAATATTATCAATAGACCGCAACCTTTGTTGCAAGACGATGGCATCTTAGTATTATTTATCCTTTAAGAAAAACATATAGTAAAAACCATAAAGAAGGAATCACAACTTCCTCACAGATTCCACTTCAATGTTTTCTATCTGAACAGGGGTATCCACTTACACATTTTATCAACTTGAAAGTGGCCTCATGGCCCAATATCAAAAGATAATTGAAACAAAGTAATGGCCTCATGATCGTAACATTACACTAATCCATTACTACTTAAATTAATTGTTGGAAAGTAGGAAAGGCCCTTCGGCCTTAAAAGGGTTGTAATAGACAATGAAACCACATACTTGATAAACGAGACAACAATTCCAGAAACATCGACTGTGTAGTTACGACAAAACTCTTATAGGAGTAAACTTTTACAAGTTTTGGAATGACATTCCAATGACTTATTAACAATCCACAAAAGAATATCTATGTCTTTAAAACCCATAGTAGTTTGAACTATTACATTACAGCCCTTCAACATCTCAGTCAAGGAAGTTTTCAAAAAAAACACAGAAACCACTTTTTAAATGCCACAAGGAAGAACCAAGGAGGTTACCCTTTTCATTTCTTAACGACAAGGAAGCACGGGAATTAAACCACGCCATGACAACACTGGTTAAGCCACTAGAGCCATGGGAAAGACAAAGTGACAGGTCTTACTGGAAGTCGCTCCATCGCTTTAACCTTTCATAATCCAAGTGTTGCAACCCTTGCGAAACCTCCTGCATTTGCAATCCATAGAGGTTAGACTTTAAATCATAACTATTTTTACAAAAATGGAAAACGCAAGGATGAGACAGAGAAAGAACTTACCCTGTTTTGGTAGAAAGAGCTTGGTAGGGTATTTTTTAAGGATTCTAATATTATACTTAAGTATAGTATTCTAGGCAATTTTTTTGGATTGAAAAAAACATGTTTATAGATAGGTAGGCGAATATTAAATATGAAACATACAATTAACAATGAAATGTGTAAATTTTGGCGAATATTATGATTAAAAAAACATATTTTATGTAAATATAGGCGATATTAGAGACTAAAAAACGAATTTATTTTTTGAAAAAACCCCAAAAAATAGCGCATACGCGAAATTTCGCCACTAAAAATTACCCTATATCTTGGTTGAGCGACGTCCCACATCTGGAAACCAGAACCACCCAAACAACACTTCATTGAACAAACTAAGGTTGAAGGGTGTCAAGGGCCAAGAAACTCAGCTCCTCCACCTTTGAAACACATAATGGAACTACACAACAATGCAGATAGAGGCTGGTCTAAGCCACGCAGATAAGCATAGGAAACAATGCAAAGGAAAAGTATGAACGACAAGATAGACATCATTTTTCAAGGCTCAATAAACCCTAGGGTTTATGAGTGTGACAAGTAATTGTTTCCCAGCTGTAGTCTATAAACATTCATGTGATCTCATTAATGTAGCGCGGTGTCAAATATTACCACCATACAATATAGTTCCACTACCATTCCATTTTTCTCATTAATCGAGACCATTACACTTTATGTTATGCTTGTATATTGAATTTTATGTTTAAGGTAAGTTTGTTTCCTTATGAAAAAATGCTTAGACCTTGATTAGGAGTGATTTGTATACTTAGCTTAGGATTTTGATTGGCTAGGTGGTTGTAAGTTCTTCATAATCAACACCTGCACAAGGATACATAGGTTTTGCGTTAGCCGTAAAATGATAAGTAAGAACTGTGACCCCATTCCCTAGCATATAGGTAGGGTCAAATCCTGAGAAGAACATAACCAGTATCCACAACAACTTCAACCAAAAGAAAGTAAGAGTAACATTCTTTCATAAACTTAACAGCAAGAAAGTAGTCTCGTCATAACAATACATTGCATCGTAAGATTGTCGCAAAGATTTATTTTGTTAAAGGACTAAACATATTTTGAAGGCCATATGAGTCTAATTTATCATTCATATTTTGCAGTTAGACCTAAGACAAATTATATTGTTTGTTGTAACTGTTAAAATACAAATTTGAACATCTTATGGATTCATCTTATCCTAGGAAATTACAGATTGACATATATTAAAAAAAATGAAAATTAGAGATGTTACATGTGGTATTAAAGCGAGTTCCAAACACTAGGCCTAAATGGCTCACTCACATGCAAATAGGAAAAAAAAATACTGAACATATTTTAAAACTATTTCTATACATAAATTTAAAATTGTATTTTGCAGGAAATGGAAGGAGTTGAAGCATCTGCTGAAGATGGATCCCATCATAATAACCCAAATAACATTTATGTGGAATTAAATAATCAAACCTCAGAAATCCTTCAAACAGTAAAAGATTTAAGAGTTGAGTTACAAAGTGTAAAGGAAGATAATGAAAAAAATATAAGAGTTGAGGAGAAATTAAATCAGATACTATGAAATAAAATACAAAAGGTAGGTAAAGATAAAAGAAAAGAGTATGAAACTGATTCTGAAACCATATCATACAAATGCAAGGGTAAGAAGTTAAAATTTTCTGATAGTGAATCTTCTTCAGGATTTAAAGTAAGGTCGCACAAACAAAAGTATAATTACACTGTTGAAAGTAGTGAAAGTGACATAGGTCCTAAGAAGAGGAAATATAAACCCTATGAAGAGATCTCAAGGGAATTTAAAAAGATAAATCCTCCCATGTTTAACAGGGAAATGGAAAAGGGTGAAGAAGCCAAGGCTTGGTTATCGGGAATTAAAAAGTACTTTCAGATTTATAACTACTCTGATAAACTGAAATCCTAGATGGCCATTTACAACCTAACCGAAAACGTTGATATCTGGTGGCAGGACATAAAAAGAGTTAAAAACATTAAAGAAAAGTATTTAACCTAGAGAATCTTTAAAAAATACTTTAAAAGGAAATATTTATTTAAACAGTATTATGAAGAAAGAGCTAAAGATTTTTGTGAACTAAAACTAGGTTCAATGTCAATGAAAGAGTTAAGTAGAAAATTTCTAAGTTTACTAAGATATGTACCATATATAATTGAATAAAATCCTAAAATACAAATATTTCTAACTTGTTTTTCTACTAGATTCAATGATAGAATTGAATTTGATAATCCAAAGACCCTTGAAGAGGCAATGGGGAAAGCTAGTTCTTTTGTTACGAACAAAGTAAAAAGAGAGAAAACATACCTAACTAGAAGAATAAGAGAGCAAGTAACCTTGAACAGAAAAGAAAAGGTTTTAATCCTAATAAAAGATTCAGAAATAACTCTAAGAATAATCATCAAGGGACAGGTTTTAAAAGTAAAACACAACAAAACATTACAGCACCAAAAGGCAGGTACATTCCTGATAATTATATTAAAAACAATGAACCTAAAGAACCTATAAAGTATTGGGAATTCCATGGACCTCACTATGCCAAAGATTGTCCAAACAGAAGGAGAAGCTACAGCAACATACATACCATTCAAGAGGAGGAAACAGTGGGTGACATAGCAAATGAAATGCCAAGAATTAATGCAACCTTGGAGAATTGACAGGTTGAACTGCTACTACGTCCTCTGTCAATTAGTTTAGTAGGAAGAGGGATTGATTCATTTTTACCCCTTTTGCACATTGTTGTGCACACGTAATTACCCCTGAAGTGCACTAGATGGGGCGGTTCTTGCAGAAAACCTTGTTCGCTAATATCCTGGTGCCGATACGTACCATGTGGTCATTGATGCTTTCAATTCTATACACTCTACCATCATGCTGCAAGTCATACTTCAGCTTCAACCATGCCGCAAGCTACTTATCATTATCCCTGCCTTTGAAGTATTATGATGGGTCTGGCCCATCCTTTGGCAACCCCGTGATCTCTGAAATCAAATCCACCGTGACTATGACTAGTGTGTCCAACCACAACATCCCTCCATGAAATCAAGCCAAGAGTTGCTTCACACGGGCGTTTGCTTCATTCAGATGCCTGAAATGTGGTATGTTGATGAGCCCTAGCAACCCACCTTTATCCAACCCCTGCGCCCATGGTTGCAGGATATGCACAATGGGACCTCCTACGACTAAAGGTAATGACTCATATGGCTCATTTTCTACATCTTGTAATGCCAACAGGTCGTCGTCGTCATACTTCATCTTCATCAATGCTGGTACAATATTGATGGTGCGCACCATCTCCTTTGGCAGTGGTGGCATATTCGGCTGATACTTCTAGTTCTTGGTTAGTCTTCGAGGCTGCACACTAGGTCGGATTGGAGCAATATATCCTGAGATGTCCTTAATGGAGACTCTACTTCAAACCGCTGATTCTATGGCACCAGAGCTATATAGCCCTGTCTTGTGGACTGCATCTTCCTACGCTCTCACCGATGTTTTTGTCTGCCTCTTTGTTGACGTTGGGGAGCTACGCTTCTTCCCCCGCCACTTCTTCGTCAGGATGGATGATGATCCGACCTGCATACTGGTAATTTATTCAACAATATTAACCAGTCTGATTGGCGAGTCCCTCTCACTCGAAATCTCTATTGTGTTGGGGTTATTCTGCATCCCGCAATAATGCCCCACGGTCGTGATGTACCCTCTTCTAAACTTTTCAACTCTCGCAATGCACTCAAGAGATATGGAACTTAACTTCGCTTCAACAATATTTGCAACTAAACTTATCATAGTGGTGCTTTCAACCCTCATCAAGAACCTTCTTATAGCAACCACTCGATCCATTCTTAATCATTACCGAATCAACCACGACCATCATGACCAAACCATGCATTAACTTCCCAAATCCACCATCGATTCTATCAACCCAATGGTCAGATCCACCATCAATACATGTCACTTCAACAAGTAACGTCGGTTAACTACTTTAAATGTTCTGCATTTATTGCTGATTTGACTACGTCGCGGCCCTATAGTTGTTGTGACAGAGCTTCCTAACTGCGCTACTGACTCTCCTACTAGCACATCCACTTCCCCCTGGTGCGCCCTTCTTCTAAATATCGATATATATATATATATATATATATATATATATATATATAATTCATTGCACAGTGCCTCAAGAACTATGCGACTCTGGACCTGTCCTATAGGGCTTCAGTCGTCTACCATTCACTAGTTTTCGCAGCACCGCTCCATCTAATTGTTGTAGTTGAACTGCTCCCCCAGAAGTAATGGAATTAACAAGATATGGACCTAACCAATGCATCTGTAACTTACCTGGATGCTTCAAGAACTTGCTATCATATAGCAGCACCAAATTTCCTTGTTGAAACTGTTTGTTCTTTATGTGGCGATCATGCTAAGCCTTATGTCGATCCTTCTCGATGCACTAATGGAAACCTGTGATAAAGCAGTCCTTTTCAAGATGTATCAACTGCACCACACTCTTTTCTAGTGTTTATTCATCATCCATGCTCATTGCGGCTGCAATGGGAAGACTGGGAACAATGTATTCCATAAACATGACTCCCTCTTTCCCATATACTAATTTGAATGGTGTTTTCTCCACCAATCTCTTGCAAGTGGTGCGATATGCCCACAATACTACTGGTGTTATCTCCCAAAATAAATTTATTTTCAATAAGTTCACTCATTCAATTTATTTTTGATAGGATTAAGATTTCAAGTCATATTATGAAAGACATTGGGGTGACTAACAAAGTTGGGATATCTGATGTTCTGTTATTTGATAAATTTTAAAGTTTTAGCTTTCGGTGGATTAGGTGAGATTTTCAAGAGCTCATTAGCCATCGAAAATCCTAGCTTCCGGCAGCTAACAGTTTAATGCAAGACCATGATTATCCATAGAAATCTCACTCATTACATTATTTGTTAAAATTCTGGTAAAAGGACTTCGGTGGCTTAGGCGAGCTTTCCAACAGCTCATTAGCCACCGAAAAGTTTTGGTTTTGGCAGTTTAACGAGGGTTTTCTGTAGGATGTTGAGCACCGAAAGAGAATGATATACATTGTGGAAGAAAGAACATTTTGGTGGCTTGGGCGAACATGTTGGCGGTTCATTAGACATCGAAAGCTCAGCTTTCGGTAGCTAGCAAACAAAACCCTAAATACTCTTAACCACCTAAAAGGTGCAGGGAGGAGGACCCGCTCAAAAAACTCAAAACACAGGTTTACGTGGCTAAGTGTGGTTTAAAAATGGTCTCTAAGCCACCAAAAGTAGACTTTTAGCAGCTAAGACCAAAATTTCAAGGCGCTCTAAGCCATCGAAATAGGCGGTTTACTATGAAACGACATCATTTTAAAACAGTGATTCTGAGCGACTAGAGAATCACTTTGCAAAACTCTCAGAGGTTTTTGTTCCTGACATGTCAGAGAAAAATAACTTCTCTTAGTTTTTCTACATGTATTTCATATTGGGAGAATAGAATCCATCTCTGATCCCTAATTTTTGGATCTCGAAAATTCCCTGTTTTACACATGTTTTTGAAATACGGATATCTAGAAAATGGAAACGAATTTCAAGAAACTGGGAGAGTTTTTTCTTAAAAAACACCAATATAAAAAAACCTCTTTCAGTTTATACATAGGTGTCACAGATTTGGAGAACCAAATGCATCTCTGAGCCCAGTTTTCAGTAGTAGGGACAAATTTTTAGGGCAAAAGTTGACCTAACAAGGCAGGTTACAGCAGAAAAATGAAGAGTTTACTTCACCAACACCTGGGCAAGAGGAGGATGAAGTGTAAAAGATTAAAGTTGCTGAAGTACACCATCAAAGGAGGTCTGTTCCAGTTTTGGGGATACATCAAAGAGGAGAGGGTCATAAAACCCTACCTATTTTAAACAACAGTGGCTCATCCATCAAAAGACCAGTTACAGCTTTCCTCCAGTACTCACTGCAGTCATAAAAAGGTTCAAAGAGTGAACAAGTGTTATAGTTAGTTAAACTAGTAGTTAAATTAGGGTTTCTAACCTAATTTTGCAAAAACATTAATTTTATCTATTTTTAGTAAAACAGATCCCATTTTTCAGGATCTAAATATTTTTGTAAATGCTATAAAGCCTAAGACTTATGTTATAGAAAAGGTTCGACTTCGGGGACTTGTAGACCATTACTATTGTCAAGCTTCTCATATTTCTTGTTAACACCCAAAAAGGGTTCACTACCTCATCTACTCCATCACATGGCTCATTTGTCCATTTTCCCACCATATGTCCATCAAAAACCCATAAAACCATGTAAAAAGCCTCCAAAAGGCCATAAAACCCTCTTTTCAGCTAAAAATATCCAAAATTCCTCCAAAAAAGAAAAAATATCCAAAAAGGAAGAAAAAATATTAAATAATGAGGAAATGAGGAAAAAACCCTAAACAGCTGAAACCCTAACCCTAAACCGCATGGTTTCCAACTATAAATAAGGGGTGGAGATCCCTTATTTCATATCCACAATCACAAGTATCCTGCCTCTGCCCAAATTGCTCGTGAAATCCTAGCTCACCATTGAGCTACTTTCACCATTGAGAGCCCCTTTTGGCCCATTTCCACCATTGGAGAAAGAGAAGAAGCAGCTTGAAGCTCGGAGCCACCGACCCGGATCACTGCCAAGGACTTCACCAACCTTCACATTGAAGGTCAGATTAATACAAAATTACTATTTACTTTTTACTGTTTTGCTTAATTAACTTGTTTAGATTTAGCTTTTGATTTCAGTTATAGCTTTTAATTCACATATCATTGAACTGCTACTAAGGAATCCATTGTCCTTAGTAGGTACTCATTCGTACATGCTAGGGCGAAAACCCTAGCAACAGTTTTGGCGACTCCGCTGGCTTTTTTATTTATTTTATTTTCCGTTTTTGTCCTTTCGGCTATCGTTTTCGGCCGCCGTAAACCGTCGTTTTTCCCTTCGCAGTCGCGTCCCAACCGCGCCTTTCCAGCCATTAGCTGCGACCCGACCGCACCTGTTGTCTTAAAACCCGCGGTCCACCCGCGCCTGCCTTCCATAAACCCGCGACCCGACCGCACCTGTTTTCTTCAAACCCGCGGTCCGCCCGCGTCTGCAGTTCAGAAACCCGCGACCCGACCGCACCTGTTTTCTTCAAACCCGCGGTCCGCCCGCGTCTGCAATCCAGAAACCCGCGGTCCGCCCGCGTATGCCGTCCAAAAACCCGCAGTCCGCTCGCGCCTGCCTTCCATAAACCCGCGACCCGACCGCACCTGTTTTCTTCAAACCCGCGGTCCGCCTGTGTCTGCAGTTTAGAAACCCGCGGTCCGCCCGCGTCTGCCGCCCAAAAACCCGCGACTTGACCGCGACTGTTTCCTTAAAACCCGCGATCCGACCGCGCGACTTTGCCCCAGACCCGCAATCTGGTTTTTTGCACTTGCACAGCCACCTGTTCTACCTGCAGCCCTACAGCCATCTGTGTCCCCCTTTACCGAATTTTTTAAAAAATTTCAGCATTGTTTATTCAGATAATCTTGCATGGTAAAAAATTTTAATTCAGTCTTATTGATATTTACGAAGTCGCCCTGGCACTTCTTTTCTGGGTTTATAACCTCACAAGCACACAATCTGTCACCTAATTCAAGTGAGACTTAAAAACTACTTAACTCAACCAACATTCGAACCCCACTTGGGGAACATAAAAGAATTTTTGTAGTTAGGTAGGATCGGGGGGATAGGCTTCCAATAACACCCCTCAGTTATTTACACTTGAGACATAGTTGTTGTCCATTAGGGAACCAAAATCCCTTAGTATTTTTTGACACGGTCACAACCGGTTTATCAGAGGGCCTCTCCCTTAAAAGGGTTGAAGTCGTGAGATTGGTTCCGGAGGTCTAAGTGGAATACCGAACTCCATTCAGTAACTGAAGGGCTACCTTTCGCAGTTCTCGGGATATCCCTGTATAGTGGTATTGCGGTTAAAGGACCAAGCGGCAGATTTACCTTTCTGGACGTGTCATGAACGGGGTATCTTAGTTTCCATTCTTCTAGGATTTGACTACCCGATGTCCCTCCCGGTAGGGGGATACTTTAGCCACTTGGCTTTCCTCTTCATATTGTCTGACTTGGATTTCATCACCTTGCAGAGGATATGTCTAGTTGAGTCATAATACTACTAGTTAGGTGTTTGCATGCTCCCTTACCTCCTTTTGGTCTAGTGAGCCCACCGTTTTTTATTTTTGTAGGAAACCTGTTGTTTTTTGGTATTCTGACCATTTCTGTTGATACTCCGCCTATTGTAGCACGCAGTTACAGTGGGTGTTTTGAGTTGTTGTTGGCCTGAGCGCCCCATTTTTTGAGCTCTCCTTCTGCATACTCGGTTGCATTAGAGTTTTTTTGAGCTGTTTTGTACCTACCTCAACCCACACAGCTTTGACACCATTTGTCACCATTGAGTCCCCGAGACATTCTCGGCGCCTCAGAGGCGAGCCCCCACAGCACGGTTCACTCGACACCACCCGTCATCGACACAGATCTCGAGCCTTGTCACTTGACTCCACTCGTCAGCGACATCGGACTCCGTCACCAGATACTGACGCCCCTTATTTTACCTCTGATTCTGAGCCAGAGTCTGAGAACCCCCTTTACACTGCTCCTACTAGCCCCATGGCTGGCGTGACTCCCACTCCCATCTTGGTAGGGACCATTGGTGGCACATCCACCATGACACCCGGTACCACACCTACTTTGGGTATGCCCTTCACGGGGGCCCCCTCTACTGTTCCCCTCACAGTACCGATTCCCGCAGTGGGAATACCTGTCCCCACTCCATTAGTGACTCATACCACCCCTGGTGGTGCAGGTCTGTCCTATACCACCATAGTTCCCCCACTTGGGGACAACCTCCCTCACATGACCCCTCCACTTGGGGGCATCGGCCCCAACTTGGTTCAACCTACTACCGTGGCACATCCTTCGTCCAGTTTGCCATTCATGGCTAGCCTCAACCTGCCTGACCTAGCCAGATTAACCAACGACCCCATCCGACACAACCCTGCGTGGCCTCACATGCCCACCAAGCTCCCCTCAGACATCCCTAAGTTCGAGGGTAAGGCAGGTGAAGACCCACAGAACCATATCATGTCCTTCCATCTATGGTGTTCCTCCAACTCCATAGTAGACGACTCCATTGGCCTCCGTTTATTACAGCGCACTTTCACTGGCTCTGCTGCCAAGTGGTATATCGAACAACCCCACGGAACCCATGCCACCTTTACTTCCCTGGCCTCGACCTACCTCCAGTTCTTCCAGTTACCTGTCCGCTATGACGCAGGCGTTGAAATCCTACTATCATGCAGACAGAACACGGCTACCCACATCACGGACCACATTCATGAATAGCGTCGACGCCGTAGCCTATGCAAAATCAAGTTAGATGACCAGATCTTCCTAGATTGGTTCCTTAAATCCATCCTTCCTATCATTGCTAAGGATGTTGCATCCGAAAGACCCCAATATGAGGAAGAAGCTATCCTTAAAGCCCAATAGTTCGATCTCATTTACGCCCAGTCAGGTTACCTTTATACCATCATACCTGACGCCCCTCGCGACAGTTCCTTCCAGCACGATGCACCGGGGGATTCTCATGCTGCCGACGGCATCATTGGCCGCGTCTCTTCGCAGCCTCAGCCATTTTCCATAGCCCGTCCTACCACTGGACCTAACCCTTCGCGGGCCACCTCATAGTCTGTAGCAACCAACCAGTATGCTCCCATGACACATCACCACCATACCCATGGACCCTCATGTCCACCTCAGTGTTTCGGTAATATGACTCCCGCTTACGCCCCCCCGGTCGCACCTCAGCCTTACTATCACTAGCAGGCTGCACCAGCTCTTGCGCCGTCACAAGCCCAACCTCATTATTACCCGTCACAGGAAACCCTTGCGGCAAACCCACAACCCGCTCCACAACACTATCAGCAACACCCGCAGGTTGCTGCACCTGCACAGCCTCCACCTGCTCCAGCCCCTGCGCAACCTCAGAATCCACCTACTGTCCAAGGGCAGGTTTACGCTCAACAAAACCCGCAGCAAAACCAGAACAACCAACGCAACCAGTGCCAACAAAACCGTGGCAGAGGCCGAAATCATGGGAACAACCAACCGACCGAGCAAGCTGGTCAACACCCTAATCCCCCCGCTAGTAATAATGTGGCCCCTGCTAACCAAAACCCTGATCGCCCGCCCAAGCAGGATAAAAACCCTAATTTGCGAACCAACTTCCCTTGTTCTGTTTGCGGGGTCTATGGCCACTACACACATTTTTGTCCACATATGGAGCGAGCACGGCAACTTTTGGCTGCGGACGTACACCGCCCAGGGCAGATGGCTCCTCAAGCACCGCCCAACCCACCACAACCTCCGCAGTCACCTTTGGTGCTACAAAACCCCTTACCAACCCAAGGCGTAGTGAACACCCAGCCGTTGGCTCCTCCTCAAGCCAACGCGCCAACCCCACAACTAATCACTTACACTGCTCCTGATCAACCCACGCTTGACTTAGGTACCCACCACTTGTTGATGATGTCCTCCGATGAGATCAACCTCCAGACCCGGCGGAACCAATATGGCTCCACCCCGGAAGCCCCTCCCGCCGATACACCTACTAACGCTCATCCCACTGATCAGGCGTTACGTATACCTCCACCTCCACTAGATGGCGCTCCCAGAGTGCCCCGTTTCCCACTTCGCCGTATCAACAATAACCCCAATGCGCGGGCTGCGTCAAACTACAACATTGTCGATGACTTAGCCCAATCCCCCGCAGCCATGTCTGCGTTAGAAGTCTTGAAAAACTGTCCTTTGCAGCGCAATCATTTACTCTCAGCCATTGGGGCTATTGATCCAAATGATTCACAGTTAATGGCTTTTGATTCAGACCAATCCGAACCTCGCCTGCCTTCCACTTTGGCATTCCAAGTTTCTGTTTCCATTCGGAATTTTGTCGTTCATCGATGCATTATTGATGAAGGTGCTTCTACATGTGTCATGCCCACCTCCATCTGGCAGAAAATGGGATCCCCCCCTCTCCAGCAGTCCTCTACTGCGTTGCGAGCCTACGACGGCCGTTCAGCTCAACCACAAGGCCTATTAACTAATGTTCCCCTCCATCTGGCTGGCAAAACCGTCCTCATAAACATCGAGGTTATCAATGCACAGCTTGATTATAACCTTTTACTTGGCCGCAGCTACATGTATGCCATGCGGGCAGTTGCTTCTACTGTTTTTCGTACCATGATGTTCCCCCATGAGGGACGTGTGGTCAAGATTGACCAACTCACTTACCATGATCCCAATGCCCCCGCGGCACCCGAAAATGTTCTCCCCATGATTGAACAACCTGTTTCAGAGGCCACCACCTCATTTGTTTCTTCGTTGGGGACGGGCGTTTACTCCGACGCACCAATAACCTCAACCACCTCAGTGGTGTCTTCTATGGAGCCCGGAGTTTGCTCAGACGCACCAATGACCTCCACCTTCCCATCTATTCCACCCCCGTCATCGGTTACTGAAGTATCCGACCTATGTACCCTGTCCCATAACCCATGAACTCCTACTAATCAATCGCCCTTGTTGCCTCAACCCCCTTTGGTACCTAGTCACATTGGTGCTACACCCATCCATACCATTCCTTTCCTCTTTCCTCCCTCAGGAGTAGTTAGCGCCCCAGTCATGGCTACCCTCAGCCTTCCTGGGTTAACCTTAGGATTACCCGTTTGGTATTTTTCGCCTCCCGTTCCCCCGCCGACACCAAATGTCGTCTTGCAACCGGTGCAACCCATTGCCACTACTAATCAACCACCTCCCGGTATCGCTACCCCGTCGTCCTCCACAAACCTCCCCCCTCTTCTTACCAAACCCACTGGGGGAAGAGGCCCCCAACCTTACACTGCTGTCCCACCTCCTAAGACAGTAAAAAACCCCATTGTGTTTCGTGCTCCTTCCAAATGCGCACTGTGTGACGAATTGGGCCATTCGACTCACCTATGTCCTCACTTACCGGCTTTACAGGAATACATGAAAACGCTTGACGATGACCCCACTCTCCCAGTTGTCCATCTAGATTCAACCCCTATGCCTCGCGACAAATCCCTGCGCACTAACCAATCCTGTGCCTTATGTGGTGTCTACGGACATTACTCACATCACTGTCCTGATCTCCCCGAGTACAGAATAGCTCTCTTTGAGATGAACAATCCGGATCTTGAGACGGCACCACCCACCATTGTGGAGATCCATTCCCCAGTCTTTTCCCCTTCCGAAGAGGTCAATACCACTCTTTTTGAGATGAACAATCTGGATCTTGAGATAGCACCACCCACCATTGTGGAGATCCACCCCCCGGAATCTTCCTTTTCCGAAGAGATTAATACCATTTATATGATCTCTTCCACCACTACTCCTTCGTCAACGGATTTGACGACACAAACATTCCGTACGAATGAGGAGATTCTCGAGGCTCTCACTGCCCTGGATTATCCTTGGGATGACATGCACCATCGTTCCTACTTCCTCCCGGATGAATCTTCCTCTAACACTGCTACCCAATTTGCAGTTGAATCCAAAGACTTCCTTCCTCCCAAGGTCGACTGGTTCAAGGACCCTATTCCTGCTCCTGACGCCTTCGAAGAGGGTAACATGGCCAACATCTCACCTATCATCAAAATTGAGATCGCTGCCCCTGGAGGCACCCCTGAACTCATCGCTTTAGGAGCATCTTGCACTGCGCAAGAGGTTGAGGAATACAAAACACTCTTCAAAGAATTCCGTGATGTCTTTGCCTGGTCCTATACCGAAATGCCTGGTCTTGACCCTGCCATTATAGAGCACCACATTGACACATGGCCTGATGTACCCTCGTTCGTCAGAAACAGCGTCCCATCCATCCCTCAAAACTCCCAGCTGTCAAAGCAGAGATTGAAAAGCTTCGCACGGCAGGTTTCATCTATCCTATTGCCTATACCACTTGGGTTTCAAACCCTATTCCTGTCAACAAGAAACAAGGCACCATTAGGGTATGCACTGACTTCCGAGACTTAAACCGCGCATGTCCCAAAGACAATTTTCCTACGCCATTTATAGACCAGCTCGTTGATGCGTGTGCGGGGCATGAAGTCCTCTCGTTCATGGACGGTTTTTCCGGATACAATCAGATCCAAATCCGCAAAGAAGACCAGTACAAAACCGCTTTTACCACCCCATGGGGCACCTTCGCCTATCGCGTAATGCCTTTCGGCCTAAAAAATGTTGGTGCCACATTCCAGCGGGCCATGACCTATTGCTTTCATGATTTGGTCCATATCTTGCTCGTCTACCTTGATGACCTTACAGCTCGTTCCCAAAAATGATCAGACCACCTTGATGACCTTCGGCAAGTTTTTCTACGTTGTCGCAAATATCAGATCCACTTGAACCCACACAAGTGCATCTTTTGCGTTCCAGCAGGCCGATTGTTAGGTTTCATTATTTCCCAAAAAGGAATTACTGTTGATCCCCTGAAAGTCCAAGCCATCTTAGACCTTCCCTCTCCTCGAACGCTCCGGCAACTCCAAAGTCTGCAAGGGCGATCCAATTTTCTTCGACGCTTCATTCCTGATTACGCCACAACTGTTCACGGTTTCTTGCGCTTGCTCCGGACCCACATACCCTTTGTCTGGGACAAGCAAGCCAGAGCTGCATTCGAAGCCGTCAAGAAAGCTCTCACACAAGCCCCCTTGATCTCTCCTCCGGATTTCTCTCAGGACTTCATCCTTTACATCTCGGCATCCGAGCATGCTGTATCCGGAGTCTTGGTTCAAGAAGACGCCTCACGCCAAGAGCATGTCATTTACTATGTTAGCCAGACCTTGTCCGGCCCACCCCTACGTTACCCATATGAGGAGATACTAGCCCTAGCAGTGGTCTTTTCCGTCCAAAAGTTGCGACACTACATTTTACTTAGTCATACCACAGTCATCGCCGATTCTAACCCCATGGTATATCTCTTAAACCGGCGGCTCCAGCAAGGCTGTGTGGCTAAATGGGTCATTATCCTCCAGGAATATGACCTCACGTTCCGAACACCTAAGAGCACTAAAGCCCTTGCACTTGCCCAGCTCATCACTGATCTCCCTTCATTTATCCCGGCCCCACCCATCTCCTAAGAGTTACCCGATAATCACTTGTTTACTATCTCGTCCAAAGACCCATGGTACGGTGATATCTTGTTATACCTGCGCACGCAGAATTTTCGACCCACCGTTACTCGTAATGGACATCGTCGTATCCGTCACCAGGCTTCTCGCTACCTCCTCATAGGAGATGTCCTTTACCGGCGAGGAGTCGACATAATTCTTCGTCGTTGCCTTACACACGAGGAAGATGAACAGGTCCTTAATGATTGCCATAGCGGTGCCTGCGGCAGCCATTTCTCAGGAATGGCCACTGCCCAAAAGGTAGTCCACGCTGGATATTTCTGGCCCACACTTTTTACCGACTGCATCACTGCGGTCAAGCATTTCCATAACTGCCAACTTTTTTCCCCCAAGGCCCGGACACCACCTGCTCCGTTACACCCAGTCGTTACCGTTGGTCCCTTTTGCAAGTGGGCCATCGACTTCATGGAGTGTAGACCCTCATCTGCTAATGGCCATAAGCACATCATTGTCGTCGTTGATTACTTCACCAAATGGGCGGAAGCCATGCCCACCTTCAACTGTACCGCTGAAACTGCTGCCCGTTTCTTTTTTAACCATGTTATCACTCGATTCGGGGTCCCAAAACAGTTAGTCTCAGACCATGGATCACACTTTGAAGATTCCATTTGGCGCGAATTATCCACCTTCCTCAAATTCCAACACCAGTTTTCCTTGGCTTACTACCCTCAAGGGAACGGTCAAGTCGAAGCTGTTAACAAAATACTCAAAACCATACTACAACGCACTGTTGATCAGCTTAAGTCCAATTGGCACCATATGCTATTCCCTGCCTTATGGGCTTACCGTACCTCCACCAAGACCGCCACCGGTTTTACCCCATTTCATTTAGTTCACGGTGTAGAGTCTGTTTTCCCCATCGAGTGTCAGATACCCACTTTACACATCGCCGTTGAGCTCCTCCCCGATACCTCCCCCCTAGAGCAACGTCTGTTGTCCCTCGAACAAGCTGATGAAGATCGTCGTGCCACTCTTCAGAATATCGAAGCTGCCAAAACCCGCTCCAAAGCCACTTATGACAAACATGTTCACCCTCGAACTTTCCACGAAGGGGACCTCGTCCTCGCCTATGACCAAGCCCACGATAAAACCGGTAAAGGAAAGTTTGAGTCCATGTGGCAAGGCCCTTACATTGTGCAGACTTGCCTCGGCAAGGGTGATACATTATAGCTGACTCTGAAGGCCACCCTTTGAACAAACCCCGTAATGGGCTGTATCTCAAACGTTTTTACCCATAACTGAAACCGCGACCTCATTGGTTCGCATTTGTACAGTTTGCTCCCTTAGTGTTTTTTAAATTTTTTACCATAATCTCACATTCATCGTTTTTTGCATGACCACAGATGGACCATTTTCCACCTCGTTACATTGGCTTCGCTGATGGTGCAAGCCGCTGGTCTCCCAACCTGGCTTCTGCAGCGTGGGTCTTGTATTCCCCTTCCGACAAACTGATTCACCTTGACGGAACATGTATAGGTGCTGATACCAATAACCAAGCGGAGTATGATGATGTGACCGGTCTCCTGACTACTGCCCTCCAGTTGGGCATACGTCACCTTCATGTGTTCTTGGACTCCCAGCTACTTGTCTCCCAGATCAACAACTGCTACCAGGTGCGCGATCCTTGCCTATTTAGAAAATTCCTTCGTACAAAACAACTTAGCCGACAGTTTGAATCCATCACATTCACACATGTCCCAAGAGCTCAAAATAGTGTCGCAGATCAAATGGCCAATAACATCCTAGATTGGCATATCAATCACACCATATAAACATCTCCATCATGCATCATAGCATCTCATCCAACCATATAAAAAACCAAAAAGACTGCATTGCATAAACATTTACATAAACCATAAAACCACATTTACATCCATAAGGGCATCCACGTGCCTAATCATACATAAATCATGTCACATCACATAAAATACACAAGGGGCATCCACTTGCCCAACTTCCTAGCGAACTTTGCATCCACGTGCAAACATATCAAACACCATAAAGCGCATCCATGTGCGTACAAATGAAACAACATCATACAAAAGTGCATCCATGTGCATAAATATATACATATCAAAAAATACATGATACAGAGCTATACATGTCCTGAGTACCCCTGTACCCAGCTCTACAAAAAAAATGTGTGTATGTACAACCCTCAAAAGCCTCATAGGGTACAGGCCGTAACTACAAAAAATAGGGAGGAGTCCCCTGCACCCCCTAATGGGAGTCGTACCCGACATCACTGTCAGTGTCCGTGGCCTCTGACTCCTCTCCTCGCGCCTCCTCCGGCGCGCCCACATCCAGTCTGGGCCCCTGGGCCCGTGCTCTGTCCGCCAATAGAGCCACCCGGATCGCGATCGATCGAAAATCTTGGGGTGCCCCCAAGCAATCCTGAACCACAGCCGGATCCAAGTCCCGCCATCCCGCGTCAGTCACTCCCACGAGCAACTGCTCTAATAGCACCTGTACAGACTCCAGTGTCCTCTCGACATCTGGACGATGCACGTCCCCCCACCCTAGCAACGCTGGAATGGCCACAGTCCCTCTGCGTGCCACATGTCCTAGCGGTGGCCTCGGACCCACATCTGCAAAACACCATTTTGTCAGTTACCATATATCAGCAATATATCATATACATAAACTGAACAATGCAAACAAATCATACGTACCATCAGGCCCCCATGCCTGTCCTGGTGGCCGTGGAGCATCCGGATCTCCCGTGAAGTCCATATCCTTGTATGGATTGTCGTCCAGCGTTAGTGGTAGCTGGAGCCACTGCAAGTATAGCTCCTGAGTGAAGTAACGCCCAACATCCCTGCCACCACGGCGGCACATCATCTCTCCCCACCTCACCATCCGAGGCTCCCTCAAGCCTCCTGCCCTGACCGGCACCCGCGGCCGCAGTGTGGGGACCCTCTCCATAAAGAAGGCACACAAAAAGGAACCATAACAAAATCCCTTGCCAGACTCCTTTGCCGCGGTCAGCTGTCGCTGCACGCAGGTCAGGAACATCTGGCCCCAAGCAAAATAGGTCCCGGCCAGTACACGCTCTACAAGTTGCATCTGACCCCCAGACACCTTCTCAGGTGACTGGGACCCCAAAATACGAACCACACAAGCCGCCATCGCCTGTACTACTGGCTCCCGCAGATCCCTCACCAAGAGTGCATTCCGATGCACCCGAGCATCCGGCCGACAAAATCGCTCCACCATATCCTCCATATCCAGATCCGCAGACACCCGCGGCTGAGTATCTGATACCCTCCCCAGGCAGGGCAACCCTGTCAAGAAATAAACGTCAGTAAGGGTGAGGTCCACCCTCTCCCCCTGCACCCGAAATTCCAGCGCATATGGATCCCAGAATCCGACCAACCGGTTCAGCAGCAATCCTGATGACCGCATAATAGGAACCTCTGCGAACTTCAGCAGTCCGAAGAGTCCTAGTAGTGACCGCACCCGGCGATCCTCTCGAACCATTGTCACTATCTCCTCTGGGACCTCTCGCTCCCTCCATGGCACCGGTGGCATCCTGTCAATCACACAACGAAGTCTCATCAGGCTCACGTCAAAATAATGGACCTCCCCACCCATCCAAACCAAAACCAGAACAGCCCGGCCCCCGACCGCGACTGTCAAGCCTACAGCCGCGCTCTCCGACCGCGGCTGTCAGGCCTACAGTCACGGTCTTCGACCGCGGCTGTCAGGCCGGTAGCCGCAGTCCGCGACCGCGACTGTTAGGCCTATAGTCGCGGTCCTCGACCGCGGCTGTTCGACCTGCAGCTGCGATCCGAGACCGCGGCTGTCTCGACCCAAACCCGTGGTCTGTGACCATGGTTTGGATGCCCTGACCCGCGGTCCACCCACATGGACCATACAACAAGACCCCTAGGAACCACTACCCACCCCCCAAACCCAAAAATAATGCAAGCATAAGTTTGACGGCCTACCTGTCTCTCCCAAATTTGTAGTCGACCGTTCGGATCGTCCAGAAACAACAAATTAGCTCTAGTCCACTGCGATCACGAGTCAACATCCACTAGTCAAATGACACATGTCATGTCGGGCCCACATACTATTTATAGTCCGTCGACTTTTATCTTGTTTGGCCATTCTGAACCCATACGGAGTCCATTTTTCGAACCGTTTCCACCATTGGAATCAGCACGACGAGAGCATCCCAATGGTCACCTCGTTGCATTATTTTCTCTATGTCATTTTTTACCCATTTTTTCAGACACCATTAGTCGCCTCGGTTTGCGTGCCACATCGGTCGTTCTCCATTTTTCACATTTTTTATATCACCGGATTCATTTTTCCGAGCTTGTGATGATGCTTGAGATCATTTCTCGCTCTCACTTGGTACAATTTCCACATTGCGTCCCTACACCTTGTCGCATCAATTTGCGTGCCACATCGACCATCATCAGATTATTTCACACTTTTTACATGAGCCATCCACTCCTGTCATACTGCAAATGTTTCGTTATTTTGCCATCATTCATTCACCCCGCAAGGAGGCCCACCAGTGTTCCCCCCCACCCTCAGTCATGGTCATCACAAATGCTCCCTGATCGAACACTTCCTCCTTACCTAACCATTAATTCAGAGTCTTCTTATTTGCTTTCAGACTCCTTAAAATTGAAAGCAACCACGAGCATGTACTATCGTGGGCTCGTAAAATCCACACGACAGTATCATTCCATTACTTCAGAGTCTTCTTATTTGCTTTCAGACTCCTTAAAATTGAAAGCAACCACGAGCATGAATTGTCCTGGGCTCGTAAAATCCACATGACAGTACCATTTTATATCCACACTTCTTCTAGGTCCCTAACCCATGAAGAAGTCCCCCCGCACCTCTTAGCGCTATGATCAATCCTCTCGGCAGCTCCCCCAAGCAGGTCGCCTTTGTTCAGAGTATTCTGCAGTCTCCTACCATTTTACCACAGCTTGAGTCTCCCTCAGCCCATTCACTCTCAGATCCTATACCGCTATGATCCATTTACCACCAGTCAATCTCATATGCTGCCCGATCATCCCCGCCATCATACTCTGAACAAAGGAAGTTTGATTCCACCCACTCTACTTGCCCAGTTATTCCCCCCAGTTTATCACTCCTGCCATCAGTACTATCACAGTTCGGTTTTTTACCTCACGCTCCTGTCAAGGAAACATCATTGCCTTGATAGTTGCAGGTCTCCCTCTGTCGACGACAGCCCCTCTATTCCAGAGGATAGACCCAAAGGCCCTTGCGCCTTGGACTCATCACCATCTGTGGTGAGTGCCTATGGACCATTTTGGGAGGAGTCATCATTGCCTCTCCGAATAGTTGTTTCTCACATGCTCGACTTCAGCACCTTAATCGCATCGTTGAGAATCGCGCAGGATGTATATCCTTTCCATTATGTGTCGAAGACCCTGGATTTCCCCCGACTCTAAGCACATTGGTGAGTCACTTTGGAATGCCCAATGATATGTTCCCATGGATGTCCGGGCTGCGTTGGAGATTGTATTCGGAAGCCATCCAGTTCCATGCTTCCTCGAGTACCCAGTTCAGTTCCAAATCAGTGTACCATTACACGTATATCCAGCAGCTCATCAGTTCCTTCAGAACCACATTTCGTAGCACTGCTGTCATTCCAGTGCATCCGTTGTTCAGCTCAGACATGGTCAACCCAGCAGTATGTTCCAGCATTGTGTCCCCTCTAAACACTTATGATATACACAGTGGTTTCCTATGTATCCTACAGGACCCTCTTTTTGGGCATCACAGTTATTTTCATGTATCTTGATACGAGCATGGGAATGCCCGCCTCGTCCGTATGATCAGATGATTCCTCATCCATTATTGAGGTTATGTACTTTTCAGTCCTTGCAGTTGGTTCGAGATCGATGTTCCGGACTTCAGTTGGTTCCTTCTCTTCTCCACACCCTAGGAAAAACAAATATGACTTATGATGTCCATCGGCCATACGATGAGCTCCTGCCCTCGCAAATCAGGGGGCAATCTGTTAACACCCAAAAAGGGTTCACTACCTCATCTACTCCATCACATGGCTCATTTGTCCATTTTCCCACCATATGTCCATCAAAAACCCATAAAACCATGTAAAAAGCCTCCAAAAGGCCATAAAACCCTCTTTTCAGCTAAAAATATCCAAAATTCCTCCAAAAAAGCAAAAATATCCAAAAAGGAAGAAAAAATATTAAATAATGAGGAAATGAGGAAAAAAACCTAAACAGCTGAAACCCTAACCCTAAACCGCATGGTTTCCAACTATAAATAAGGGGTGGAGATCCCTTATTTCATATCCACAATCGCAAGTATCCTGCCTCTGCCAAAATTGCTCGTGAAATCCTAGCTCACCATTGAGCTACTTTCACCATTGAGAGCCCCTTTTGGCCCATTTCCACCATTGGAGAAAGAGAAGAAGCAGCTTGAAGCTCGGAGCCACCGACCCGGATCACCGCCAAGGGCTTCACCAACCTTCACATTGAAGGTCAGATAAATACAAAATTACTATTTACTTTTTACTGTTTTGCTTAATTAACTTGTTTAGATTTAGCTTTTGATTTCAGTTATAGCTTTTAATTCACATATCATTGAACTGCTACTAAGGAATCCATTGTCCTTAGTAGGTACTCATTCGTACATGCTAGGGCGAAAACCCTAGCAACATTTCTCATGACCTAATATAAGCTCTTTTGCTATCATATGTTCAGTTTCCATTTCTTGTATGTTCTGTGTTGTTCAGGTTTATTCATGTTATTTGATGTCTGATAGCTGTCATCCTATCTACATATTGATGATTTGAATTATAAGTACCTTCCTTGTCATGATAGCCATATATATATATATATATATATATATGTTTTATGTATGAATATTCCAGCATGATAAGTTCTCCATCTCTACACCATATTATCAAACCTCTGAATAGTGGTAGTTAGAAGCCTTATCCTTGATTGAGTTTCATGTATGTCTTGAGAGTGTGAGGTCCTGTAGGTCACCTGAATTGATCCATTTAGAAAAACCATAAAAACATTTAAGTTACCAGGAATCCTCGAGCTGCAACCTAGAGGAGTTTCCTGGAGTGATAACAAATTGGCGCCGTTGCCGAGGAGAGGAGACTGAAGCTCAGCTTCCTTGGGAAACGACATAGATCATGCTTTGATGATAGACAAAGTTTGGACACTATTCTGGTTGTAATCATCTATCTGGTTATTCCATTGGAATAAGGTGGCTTTAAGAAGACCAAGTACCAGAGAAAACCCTAAAGGGCCACCAGTAACACCTGTTTCAGATCCAGAAGAGATTCTAAGAAGAGCTAGGGCTTCACTAAGACAGACCTCCAGAGCTACAAGGGGAGCTACATCAGGTATTTCTAGAGGTATTCCTGTCGTTATATCAAATATACCTCCATTTCAATCGTCTTCTGCTGAAGCATCTAGTTCTCAGAAGTTTATAAGTAAATCAGAAAATTTTAGGGTTGAGGAATCTTCAAGCACTGTTGCTTGTGAAGATCTCATCCCTAGCGACTCCATGAAGGATGAATTCAGTGGCGAATCCACAATATTAAGATGTCAAAAGCATTTGCTGCTCTTTTGGCTCAGAGGTTTGCACCTCTTGAATTCTCTTCCATTCCTGGTTTCCCACATCCAGTACCTAATATGTCTGAATGGGGAGATTTTTCACCTGTCTTCAAGAAGGAGAAAGAAGAAAATACTGTAGAACACCTCCTCAAGTTTCATGAATGTTCGTATGAATATGTTCATGTATTCATTATATGGTGATGCACATCAGTGGTATTTTTCTTTACCTCCTTCCATCATTTCATCATTGAAAGATTTTCACTGAGCATTCACTGAGCACTATAAAAGGTACTATTTAGATGAGTTTGCATTTGATAATTGTTGTGAAGAATATAAGTTGCATTCTCTGGATGAAAAGGTAAATAGAGAAGAATATATCCCTCAAGAGCTACCTCATCTCTCTTATGATCTTCACAATGAGGTACTTTCCCATAAACATAAACTATAAATGAATTATAAAGGAGTTGAAGGTTTTCCTACCATCATTAAATATGATTGTGGTGAATCTGAGGAATTGATTTCTTTAACTACACATGGAAATGATTAGCTTTCTGCTGGTCAAATGATCATTGAAATAAGTCAAGCTAGCTCACAGTTTCCATATTTGCAAATCAAGGGAAGCTGCAGTAACCATGAGGAACCATATTTTCAGGGACTATCTAATCTCCAGGTAGAACATCATGAAGATCTTCCTTCTCCTTATGAATATGTTCCTTCAAATTATGACAAGGAACAAGGTAATATTTTTCCAGATCTGTTTCAAAATTTGGTTGCGGGTACTCCTATATTCGACCAATGCAGTGATGAGGAAGAAGATGTTAGAATTTGTGAAGACTCATTGTTTACTCAAATTTCATCTACTTCTTCTTTTCAGCAGATAGATTATAAACAATGTGTGCATGTTGTGATAGATGCTTGTTACAAATCTGCAGCTCAAAAGTCCAATAAAGATCTTTTTAGTTTTGGTATATCCTGCAAAGATATTATTATGGAAGAGGAAATTGTTAGCTATGATAAGCCAGCCTATCATCATGATGAATTCAGATTACATGAAGGGGAGCAGAAAGATTCAGATCAGTTGTTGAGATTGCATTTTTATCAGACAAAGGTTGAGCAGTCCACATTCAACATTGACATCAGTGAAGGAAAATATCAACAGCATAAAAGGTATTTCCTATTGGCTTTTATGACCCTATTGGTGACTATTTGGAACTTATGAGCAGCATATATATCAAAATATTTTTGTCAGATCATAGCTGGTTCTGTCACCCTTTGAAACTACATTACTACATGCTATGGTTTCATTTATTTTTCGAGTCAAGATCAAGGATAAATTCAGCAGATCAGTTTCTGACATGGCTTCATTGGAAGCATGATGTCACGTGATAAGACCACTCTACTGATTAGAATTAGGAGTAGGAATATATAGGAAAATAATCTCTTAAAACATATCCAATTTTTCAGGATCTGAATATTTTAGTAAAACAAATCCCATTTTTCAGGATCTGAATATTTTTGTAAAGGCTATAAATCCTAAGACTTATGTTATAGAAAAGGTTCGACTTCGGGGACTTGTAGACCATTACTATTGTCAAGCTTCTCATATTGCTCATGACCTAATATAAGCTCTTTTTCTATCATATTTTCAGCTTCCATTTCTTGTATGTTTTGTGCTTATGCTTAAATGTGTTGTTCAGGTTTATTCATGTTATTTGATGTCTGATAGCTGTCATCCTATCTGCATATTGATGATTTGAATTATAAGTACCTTCATTGTCATGATTAGCCATTTATATATATCTGTTTTATGTATGAATCTGCCAGCATGATAAGTTTTCCATCTCTGCACCATATTATCAAACCTCTAAACAGTGGTAGTTAGAAGCCTTATCCTTGATTGAGTTTAATGCATGTCTTGAGAGTGTGAGGTCCTGTAGGTCACCTAACTTGATCCATTTAGAAAAACCAAAAAGACATTTAAGTTACTAGGCATCCTCAAGCTGCAACCTAGAGGAGTTTCCTAGAGTGATAACAACTGGAATCTTCAAATCCTAGTCATCTCAGTTAGCGTTGCATATATTTGTAAGTGCAGGCTCTAAGATCTTGTTAAATGCTTCTACCATTCCATTCGCCTACGCATTATATGGGGTACTTTTCTTGTGTTGTATCTGCAATTCCTCCGTTGGTGCTCTTACTGTGCAGTTGATGAAATGACTTTCCTGGTCACTCATCACTATCCTTGGGCATCTAAACCATGTCACAATATTATCAAATAGTAACCTTGCTGCTGTCACGACGGTGCAGTCCACAACTAGTGCAAACTCCGCCCAACTCGTTAGATAGTCTATTACTGTGATTATATACTGCGCACCAGTTCGCTTCCCAGGTGGGTTGATTAGACCCACAAAATCCACGGCCCATTTATCAAAAGGTGGTAAGGTTACCTGGGGTACTAGTGGCATCTCATCCCACCGCGATGGTTTTCCAGTGTGTTAACAGACATCACAACTCCACAAATAACATGTCACATCATTATGTAAAGTGGGCCACCAAAGCCCTACGCGAAGCACCTTCTTTGCAGTAGCGCGACCGCCGTAGTGTCCCCCAGCAACTCTCGCATGTGATTCCTCCAGAATATGCTCTTGTTCATATGGTAGGACACAACATTGTAAAGTTTGATTTCGTCCAAGCTTATACAAGTGTCCAACAATGAACTAGAAATGAGAATCTTTAACTACCAATTGCTTCTTTCATTAGAGAGAATTCGAGGTCAAAAATGGGCCTCCTAAGAGATGTACAACAAAAATATAAGATATATTAAAATATTATGAGTTAGGTGTTTTATGGGGTAGGTATATATGACAACTCACCTCCTACACTACTTTTTATGCACAATATAAATAACCATGGTTGAGTTACTTTTATAAATTGACTATAAATAAAATTAATAAAATAACTCTAGAATGATGTGACTAAGAGTCATTGTAAATTTCCAAAAATTTATTGTCCTTTAACATTTATTTGTCTTGAACTTGTAAATAAAATTAAGCAAAAATAAATTTAATTTATATGCATAACTAACATATTTTTTTCATATAAATATCATTCATGAATTTAATTTATTTTATTTTAAAAGTACAAGATTATATATATTAGTTTGACATTATGATATTAAATACAATTGAGTGAATATATAATTTAAAATTAAAAAATATGAAAATGACAATATATTATTTTATAAAAAAAATGTGAAAAGACATTTTTATGAATTATGAGTACTTTACTTGAAAATGACAATAATATTATTTTATGAAAAAATAAATTGTGATTACTTTACTTGAAAATAACAATAATATTATTTTATGAGAAAGTGTGAAATGACTTTTATTGTGAGTACTTCACTTGATGACTGAAAAGTACTTGTACCACTACCTTGGTTAACTATGGATTTTCATCCACCATAGAAAATGTGACAAATAAGCATTCTTAACTCATGCAATGCCACCTCAACCATGGGGGATGATGTCATCTACTAGAATGTAATTGGTTGATTTTTTTAGTACATTTTGGTCCTTTTGAGGCCCATTTTTGACCTCAAATTCTCTCTAATGTTTACTGGTTGAAAATTCCTCTAGTGTGATTCCTGTCGCCAAAAACTAGATTATTTGGGTGTAGTAGTTATCTTCCATGTCAACTCAGAATAACTACGCATCGGGAAATCCGTCTTCAATATTGGAGAGCTCCTCGCCTGTCTCAATTTGGGACAAATGATTAGGGCCAGCATTGAAGCGACCCAGCTTCACAATTATTTCAAAATCAAACTCATGAAAGAGAAGTAGCCAATGAAATATCTTCCCCCCCAACACAGGCTTATTTACTAGGTACTTCAAAGTAGAATGGTCGGTGAACGTATTGAAGTGACCACCCAAAAGGTAATGCTTGAATTTCTGCGGCGCATATACCATCGCTAGACCTTCGCGCTCTGTGGTCGTATAGTTTTTCTCAGTAAATGGCAACTTCTGACTAGCGAAAGTGGTCGGGTGATCCATATCTCCTTCACGAGGTTGCGCGAACACTACTCCTAGTGCAACAGATGATGCATCGACATGTATATGGAACTCCTTGTTCCAATCTGGGAACAAAACTATTGGCACAGAAGCCATCTTGGCCTTTAGGGTGTCAAAGCTTCCTTGACATTCTGGACTCCATACGAATGCAGCATCTTTATTCAATAGTTTCTCCATAGGGGCAGTAATCATAGCATATCCTCGAATGAATTTGTGATAATACCCTGTGTTCCCCAGCATCGCCCTAAGAACCTTCACATTTGTCGGTGGTGGCAAGCTCAAAATGAACACTATCTTCACAGGTTCAACCAATAATCCTTGCTTGACACAATGTGACCCAACAATATCCCAAATGGTGCGCATAAAATACACTTCTTGGAGTTCAGCGCGATTTGATGCTGTCGACTCCTTTCCAGCATTAGTCGCAAGTTTTCTAGATGATCCTTAATTAGACCATACACTATCCAATCATCCATATAAACTTGTAGGAACTTCTGAATGAAATCTTTGAATGCAGCGACAATAACCCGGGAAAAATTTTCAAGTGCATTCTTCAATCTAAAGGGCATCACTGTGTATTGGAAGCAACCCCATTCAGTGACAAATGTCATTTTTTGTCAATATTCCTTTGTGATTCTTATCTGGCGATAACCAAAAAATCCATCTATAAAAGACTACATCTCATAACCACCCACTCCTTCGAGCACTTCATCTGTGAATGGTGTCTAAAACGAGTCATGCATACAGGCATCATTCAGTTTTCTTAAGTCGACACAGATCCAAACTTCACCAATTTTCTTGTCTTGGACCACCATATGACTGATCCATTCTGATTCTTCCACTGGATCAATGATTCCAACATCCAACATCTGGTCAAGCTCAGCCTTGACTCTTTCTTTGTATCACGGATTCAGGCGATACAGCCTCTGTCTTACTGGTTTCACATTTGTGTTTAATGGAATCTTCATTTCTCCTATATCACCCAGTATCCCCTTCATTTCTGAGAACTTTGTTGGAAATATATCTTGAAATTCACACAGCAGATCTGTGATCTTTTCCATGGTCTCTTCGTCCCAGTATTCCCCAACACTTGCAAATTTTGAATTCTCCTCCGTGTCGATTTTAACTTTTCTAATCTTTAGTGGTTGATTCATAGGATCAACTGGTATACCTAGTGCTACGACATCCATGCTCCCTTATGTTTATGTAGTATTGATATTCTATAGCTCATCACCATCCTTAGGTTCACCAGACACATTGTAACATTCCATCATTTAATACATGTGGCAATGTGCATGTGGATCCACTAGATATGAAAATGGTACTATTTTTGATACCTCATCCCGGATGATCTTAAGTGCATTGTGGACATCAAGATTAGAATCTGTGAAACTAAAGGTATGAGAAAAGAAAACCGTCAACTCATCCCAAGTGGTTATTTCTCTGTGCAACTCCGTCGATACATACCACGATCGTGGCATCTCATCCAATGTGTTTACAAAGGCATGGACCCATTCATCCTTTGGTCATGATTCCCACAAATTCTGGCATTCCTTCAGGTGACTGTTGGGGTCATTTCACCCATCATACTTCCCAGTGTGATATACTTCTGTTCCCAAAGTGAACTATCATCAACCATTGACACTGCGCCCATCTAGTAATTGTCTTTTTATGAGTCGCCCACCAGTGTGCTGGAGTAGCCTTCAGTGCTTCCTATAGCACCAACAATCGTGTGGTTATGATACCTTTTCTTCAAACTCCTTTAAGAATGCGAATAGCTCAGGTATCCCTTCGTAAATTGGGAATTCGATAATTTCAGTCGTGGCATGGCATAGCGACTACGTGATCAAACCACACTTTCTGAATGACACCTCATGCATGTGATTTTTCCAGTTTTCTAATGCATCGTCAGAATCAAAGGACATAGAACTAGCATTTTGCCAACTGAGTTCTCCATCAACAGTTGGGTTGATATAATCTTTGAAAATGTTGTAAGCATGATCCCATCCCCTAACAAATTCATCTTTCACTGGTTTAACATATCCTCGTCCTTCGTTTGGATCCATAGGAGAGATGACTCTGATGTCTTGATTCTCAAATGTCATCATTCGCTTCTTAAAGTTAATCACTTCCATACTATCATTGGCCCATGTGGGATAGGATCCTCCACCATTAACAACTTCAATCACATCAAAATCAACATAGGTCTTCATACCTTCGACATCTACGACCAGGCTTGACACACGTCCGATCGGCTGTACCTTAGCTTGATTATCCAAGAGCGACTGCGCAAGAGACCAACCCAATGCCGGCCTTCCCATCTTCTGCCATGTCTCCTTTGTTAGGATATTTACATCTGAGCCCATATCCAAAATGACCAAATCAACTTCATAGTCCCCAATCTGAATGTTCATGTGCATCTCTTTGGTTGTCTTTTTCTTGTGTAAAGAGTTCACTACGGAATCCTTTTGCTCCTTACATGGGAAGTGTAACAAATTTTCAATCTTGGCCAGAGCATCGATATCTCTTGCCAGCAACAAGCAAATTTCAAACAAGTGTTGCAAGGTACCTTGTTGCTATGATGGCCCTATCTCCAACGAAGAATCAAAAGCGGAGGGAATTTCATAGACAAATGACTTACCAGGATTTCTTTCGTTCGCATCCCGAGTTTCAAAGAATGTCTCTTTTTCGGTTGCGATATCAAACGATGCCTTCTTCTTCCCAACCAATCGAATCTGCAGGCATGGCCCATCCTCTCCAATTGTCACACCTCTGCGAGTGACGATGGCAACATCAACATCCTCTATTATGGGCTCTATTGAGATCATCACAATTGTTGGCCCTTGATTCTGGTTAACCGATGGATTCTAATTCAGTGGTGGATTCTGGTTCAAAGCAGGGTTCATGGGTTGATTCACAGTCTGATTCTGAAGTGGAACTTGTTGATTGCATGGGCAGACCTGGGTTTACTATAATCAACCAACAACACCCCTAGCTCACTGGCCCTTTCGGCGACAGACCGCACAGCGGCCTGAAGTCTCACCCGAAGTGATTCTAATGGGTTGGCCAAGGACTCAAGCATCTTGGGCCAGGTTCCGTGGCAATCCTACTGTTGGCTCGCAGCTCTCCTAGCTACGAGATCTCTTTCCTGTGCGCCGCGTGATCTTCCGCTCGCGATGCGCGATCTATTCCCCACTCGTGTCCCTTCTAGCCACGGCGTCTCTACCCTTGCGCACGTCGTGCGGATTCTTCTCCCATCGCACAACTTCCTCCTTTCCACAATATTCCCAATCTTACCGTATCGCCGCGCCCCGTGCGACATGCAACTCCTGCTCAACGCTAAGTCCTCAACCTACGGTATCGCGCACCACAGCTCCTCTACCGATGCGGTATCGCCTTCTTGCGATACCCTCCTCCTGCGGCTTAGCGCACCTAGCGTTGTTCCTGTCGACGCGCAAGACTCGATACCCAGACTGTCTTACTGTGATTAATTAACTATCTAAGGCAAGCATAAATAAGTCCTTATACGACGTGCCAAGGATTTCAACTTATATTTATCTTCCTGTAGTGCTGTAACTAAATAACTCATTCATACATTAACTGTAAACAAATTGCATAACATAACTGATGGATGCAGCAACTAAACACAATACGCAAATCAATCACAAAACACGGGATTTTAACGTGGTTCGCCCCCAGGATGGGAGTTACGTCCACAGAACTGTGCTTCTCTATTATAGCTTAAGGGAAGGCAAACACAGTTCTGTTGCACCTCACATGCAGCTCAAGATCTTCTCTCTTAGATCTTTCTTCTCTACCTTTATGTTGTCTCTCTTACAACATACTCTTCCCTCTCAGTCGATCCCTGCGGATCGTTACATGCATGCTCTATAAGCCAGCTACTGGTTTCAGTAAGATTGCTACAGCTAAGACCAAAACCAGAGCTCAGCTTTTACAACAGTCTACTTATCCTTATTGCCTATTTCAATCACGACTGTCTAACTATCTAACCAACCCTTTACAATGCAAAATTACATCCTTTTATAAGCAGCCCGAAGGTCTTGCTTTTACAACACTGTGGGCCTGTCCCAACAGTAACCCAAACCCTAATTAGTGACAGTTGGTCCTCTCTGTCCTTGAGGTAGCCGCTTCCCGTCACACCACAGCTCTCTGCAGTCTTCCATGCTTCCCGGCACTGACCATGGGTACTATGCGCCGCTTCTCTTTTCTGTCCTTCGTCTTCAATGCTTGAGCCTCGTTGCTCCTTCTTCTTTATGAGGGTCGCTGATCCCTCCTGTCTTCCGCCACTGCCTTCAATGCAGTGGGTGAGATCTCCTTTCTCGGCCGCTCAGGTACCATTGCCTTTCTTTGACTTTCCTATTTCAAAAAGTCATGGTTTCCGGCTCTGCTCTGCAGCTGGAAACGTGCTACGGCGTCGTAGCTCCATCTTATCTTCTTTCCGCCAAAACTTATCTCTTCGCTAAACTTAGCAGCTTCTTCTATAGCTGCGGGACCCTACTCCAATAGAACTTGATTCTGGGCCTGAGTCTGTAACAAATTCTGGTTTTGTAGCTTATTTTGAGTCTGTAACTGGTTTGGATTCTCCAACTGAGGAACATTCCTGGCCTGCCATCTTGTGATTAGTTGTGTGAAGTTCTCAATAGTATGAACAATTGCGGTACAGTATGTTCATGAACATTGCAAGTGTGGGAAATCTCTCTGGTAATGTCCAAATACCCCACAATTGCAACATTGGACAGGTCCACGACCTCATCCTCCTCCTCTTCCAAAGTCACCTCCTCTTCCTCGGAATCCTCCTTATTGTTGGTACTATGGCTGATCCAATTGTTGTGGTGAGGGATTCAGATGCAGTTGAACATAATGTTCTACTTGAAAATATTGTGGCTATAGAAGAACCATCATCGTCTGACTATACTGCGGTTGTGGTGTGAACTGTGGTTGCAGCACAAACTATGCTTGCAGCTGCGATGGTATAAATTGCATCTACGGTGGTGGTGTATATTGCAGTTGAGGACGAGAGTTTACCACCTGAGGCTGTGGCTATGCTTTTTGTACTGTGTAATGATCTTCACCCTTCACAAAATATGAGTCATATGTCCTTTCTAAAAGCAGGTCATATGCATGACAGTCTTTATCTTCATGCCCCAAAGATCGACAAAATGAGCAATATAGGTTTGTTGGTTTCAACACCATCTTCTGCATGTAGCTACATTCTTCATGTCGGTGCCCATAGACTTGACATATGTGACATCATGGTACGCTGCCATAAATCAGTGGGTTCGGCACCCCAGATAACATATAATTTCGGAAGTCAAGGAAAGTATCTTTAGTGTGTCCATCTGTGCGACAATGAGTGCACCAAATATATTCATGATTCTCTTTCCCTTTATTAATTTCTTGCAATTGAAATGTCAATTTCTCCAGATGGGCCTGAATTTGGTTCATATCTACTGCATTCTCCCCAACATATGAAGCTTCTAACTTCATTGTGGTCTCTAGAGCCTCCCTCTATGTCGCAATCTTTTGCTGCATCAATGGTTTCCGGATATGAGGTACCAGGACCTCCCCTTGTCCTCTGCCTCTTCTCTTATCGAAACCTTGCTCCTCCCCTCATAAAACCACTTTCTTCCTCAGCTTCCCTCACAGTCTCATCGAAACTTTCACCCATATACCCCTTATCTTCCCATTCATCTCCCCCCTTTTGTCGCGGTATCCACTGCCTCCGCACACTGGAGTTCTACTACTCGAGGTGCATCTTCAGTATACCCCTTTCACAGATAAGCATCTTAATCGACAATTGTAGAGACAACAAGAATCTACCTCTTGGTCCGTTGAAAAACTCCCTTTTTGCTTCACTGTAGGACTTGGTAGTGTTGACTTCAAACTCAGTGATATATCCTTCTAGGATACTATCCATCCAAACCTCAATAGTTCATGATGCTTTGTTGTCAGTTTGTTGCAGCTCCTGGATCAATTCAAGGGTCCAGGATGTTGGCTCTCCTCCTCGGAAATTTGTCTTCTTTTAATTAAATCGTTCCAACCACCCGTACAATATGATGGGAAACTCATTGAAAAAAGTACTCATCAGGACCTTCATGTATGTATCTCTCCAACCACTTGTCTGTCATCAGTCCAGGGTTCTGATTTTCTACTTTAGCAAATTCTCGCAGCTTTTGATCAAACCAATCTTGAATTTTTAGTAGCGTCAGATGCCACATATCCTCCTCTCAGTCGCAACAAGGTCCCGACAACAGAACCATTTGTTGGCGCAAACCCAACAAACAAAACCCAGTTGACAAGGGTTCCCACTCTGTCGATGCTCAACTCGTCGTGATCTCCCTGAGCACCGGCCCAGACACATTTTACCATGTACGGAAACACCCGCAAAGTGGATGAAGTCTCACCCGATATGTTCAAGGGAGGGCTAACATAACCAAGTTTCCTCAAAATAGAAGAGGGCTATGGGCATCGACAATTCATCAAATTATCTATTAGATCCAACCAATCAATTAATCATCAATAGAACCATCCATCATTTCTCTTTAAAATATTGCATCATTCATTCATCACAAAAATAACCATGATGTTGCGTAAACAGATCTAGAAAGATAACATCATTCATAAGCAGTAAACATCGCATCATAGATCCATGTTGCACACATTCACTATTAGATTGCAGAAACATAAAGACATAAAGAGACAAAAAGATAACAGTATTTCAGATCAACCCTCGTCTTCTCATATTACTTCTGCGCAATCAATCACAGATCCAAAACAAACAACAATTCAATTGAGTCTCTGGCTCTCAATTCTCAGTCTAGGATTTTCTATGATGAACATGATACTTACATTCACAATTCTTCTTCTATTTATAGGTTTGCACCTTTACATTCATGGTCCACATCTAACTAACTCCTAACTGATTCTACCAACTAATGACCAATATCCACAAAATATGGTCCAAAAGTACAAAAAGTGACATAAAATATTCAAAATAGTCTATTTTCCGCCTTGTGCACCATCTTTCACTTGTGTGGTGTCTTCTGAGCTTATGCAGCATCTGCGATGCTGCGCAACTGACGTGTCCTAAAACCCCTGCCAACAAATTCCCAGAATTAATGCAACCTTGGAGAATCAACAGGCTGATCGTCAAAATTCCATGGTGGAAGTACAAGGTATGATACAAAACCAATCTATTTCTATTCGTATTGACCCATGTGCTAGTTTAATCTATGTGTCACCTAGCATTGTAGAAAAATGCAATTTACCCTTGAAAAAGTTTGAAAATTCTTAGTTGGTGCAGTTAGCCACAGGAACCAAAAGAAAAGTAGAAAATTATGTTGAAAGATGTGAAATGTTTATGAGTCAGTTTAGAACTTAAGTAAAGTTAAATGTATTGTCATTAGGATCTTATGATATTTTAATAGGTATGGATTGGTTGGAAATACATCAAGAAGTTTTAAATTGTTTTCAAAAAAAATTTACTTGTTTAAATGATAAAGTACAAAGAATTATAGTCAAAAGGGATGCCTAGGAAAGTTTATGTTAAACAAATCGCATCCTTACAAATGAAAAAGGCTGTAAGGAAAGGTTATAAAGTGTTTGTTGTACATATAATAAATAACAAACACTGTATAGATAAAGAAGATAAGCTGAAATTCGATGATATTCCAATCCTACAAGATTTCTCAGATGTTTTCTCGGAATAAATTCAAAGATTACCTCCCAAAAGAGATCTGGATTTTACTATTGAGTTAGTACCATAAGCCGTACCTAATTCTAAGGCTCCTTATCAAATGAATATTTTAGAACTTAATGAATTAAAATTACAACTACAAGAACTAATAGACAAAAACTATGTAAGACCAAGTGTATCCCCTTGGGGAGCACATGTCTTATTTGTTAAAAAAAAGACGATACATTACATCTATGCATAGACTACCGTCAACTGAAGAAAAAAAATGACTATTAAAAATAGATATCATTTTCCCCACATCAATGATCCATTTGATCAGATACACCGAGGGATGGTACTTTCAAAAATATACTTGAGATCTGGATATCGTCAAGTCATAATTAAAGATGGAGATATCTTTAAAACTGCTTTCAGAACCCGATACCGGCATTATGAGTTTGTAGTTATGCCCTTTGGGCTAACAAATGCTCCAGCAACCTTTATGTGTTTAATGAACAATGTCTTACATAAATACTTAGATAAATTTGTAGTCGTCTTCATAGATGACATATTAATTTATTAAAAAAAAATAGAAGAACATGATGAACACCTGCAAATAATACTACAGGTTCTATGAGAACATAAACTGTATGCTAAATTCAGTAAATGTGAATTCTATAAAGATAAGATACAGTATCTAGGTCACGTGATATCCAAGGTGTTAGGATTATAATCCTCCCTTATCTAAATTGGTCAATTATTCCTAAATTAGATTCTTTTCAATCATTATTGAGTCACCAGTACCATTGGGTCCAAATGGCCTAATTGGGCCACATTTACCAGTTACTAGAGTGTGGGGAACACTAATTGAGGCTAACTGCCACTGACTGCACTTGCATGCATTAGTTTAAGCACCTCCTACACCAATAAATACACTTTAGGAACCACTAGGAGTGCTAGCACCAACCTCCTTCAGTTGAATTCATTTGGTGACTAGTCAAGCCTAGTTATGAGTTATTTACATTCAGTTACATCCAAATTTTATCCATTTACTTTTTTAATTAATGAAAGCATTATACAGTTGCAAGCCATTTTTGCACTGTTTCATGTCAATACTGAGTAAATTTGCCTTTGAAATATATTTGTGAGTTTTTCCTTGGTTCATATATTCCCGTTAGCTCAATTATTAATATGGTATCAGTGCCTCAGAAGGAAAAGGCAATCCTTATTCTACAGATTTCATGTTGGATCAATGAAGCAATTTAATAAAAAAAATCCAACTCTGCACCAGAAGCGGAGAGTTTACCACATAATTCCTAGAATCCCAACCTTGTTGATCAAGCTTGCTTGATTGAATAAGCCATGTATGAAGAAAACTCCAAAAGTGTAGGTTGTTCGACCTTATTGTGTTTTTTGTGTGTAATTGCAGGTACAACTTCAAATGGATTTGAAATTATTAGTTCCTCTTCTTACTCCATCCACAAGATATTCAAAATGGAAGTTGAAGATGATTTCATCTCTAAATAGACAAGGTCTCTATGAGGTTTCTATTGGAATTGGTAAAGATTCTTATGAAAATGAGAATGACTGTATAAATGACGGTGATGGAGATTTTGGAGCAATATGCTTGGCCCTTTCTCCTAGCTTGCGCTACCTTATTGGTTTTGTTGAATACCCAAAGGATCTCTGGACAAAATTGGATAGAAACTTTGGAAAGCACAATGAGGATCATTATAGCACTTTGGAGATCACACCCAGCACCACAAGGTTTCTTGATTCAAAAGTATCAGGCTCTAGTCTCTCTGATGAAGTTGTTCAAGATGAAGAAGAAGCATAATCTTCCTCATAGTCAATTCGAATCGAAGAAAGTCTCCTTGTAGTGACCGCTTCTCTTGTTGCTCTAGAAGTTTATGAGATATATGATATCTCATATTCTCATATGGATGATCCAAAAGAAGACATTCGAATCTCTAATATTGAAGAAAAAATCTGCTGCACTTCTATGCAAACATTCTCCAGTGATTCTCCTTTAAATTCTGTGCAAAATTTGCGAGTGATTGCTTCCGAAATTGAAGAGGAAATCAATTTATCTCCCTATAATTTTGTTGTTGGTGTGCTAATAAGTAATAACTTGAATATTTTGGAAATAGTATCAGATTTTAGGAGTGATCCATTCACTCTCTTGATCTATATCTTCCAGCAAATTCCTACAGGATTGCATGCACCAATATTCAGAATTTTGAAGAAGAAGAAAACTATGCATCTACCACCTTGGTGGACCACACTTTTGGATCTGATATGAACCTATTTGGATCTGATATGATATTATTTGGATCTGATCTTTTATTATTTGGTTCAAATTTTAAGTTCCAAGAGATTTTAGTCATGCTTGTAGCTGGTCTCATCAATTTTGGTGTGACAAATCAAGTATCGCAAATATTCTTAAAATTTGTTGTTGGGGATTTCATGTTAGTTTCCTCTAATGAGGTTGTTGATATTGTATGTTGTGAATCATAGGTTATTTCTAAAGCTATATTAGATTATGTAGTTTAATCATTTTCTCTCCACAGTCCCAGGGCTTCTCTACCTTTGATCACATGCTCATCTCCTCACAGAACTAGTAAAGAATGAGACATTCTACATCCGCCTGGACACTTGCTCCTAACACTTGGAGCTGATATTACCTCACATGGTTTGTTTTTAGAGTCTGCAATATATCATTTTCTTGGGTGTTCCTCACATGGTTCGAATTCTCAAGCACTTTTTCTCTCTCATCAGTTGATTTCAGTTGCTCTACATGGGTCCAGTTTTCATCCAGCAGCTGTCTATATTTCTGATTTAGTTGAGCATATTCTTCTTCTTCCAAAGATAAAGATTCCTCCAGACATAATAATTTAGTTTGTATGGAGAATTTCACATGCCAGTCCCTAGGATACCTGTGCACAGAAGAACAAGCTTGAATCCTGATTCTACCTGCTTAGTTTGAAGGGGGGTATTTTTCCCATGAGGTTTCCCCCATTTCCTTATTTGTATTAAGCAGATACATTTTTAGTTGTAATGGGTGACCTTTGGTCTTAGTTACCAGGGCCCATAGATTGTCCAAGTCAGCATTCAGGTGCGGTGTTAGGATTATAATCCTCCCTTGTCCAAATTGGTCAATTATGACTAAATTGGGAGTCTTTTCAATCATTATTGAGTCTCTTTTCAATCATTATTGAGTCACTAGTACCATTGGGTCCACATGGACTAATTGAGCCACATATACCAATTACTAGAGTGTGGGGAACACTAATCAAGGCTAACTTCCACTCACTGCAATTTGAATGCATCAGTTTCGACACCTCTTAGACCAATCCCTACACATTAGGAGCCACTGGGAGTGCTGGCACCAACCTCCTTCAGTTGAGTTTAGTTTGGTGACTATTCAAGCCTATTTATGAGTCAGTTACATCCAGATTGTATCCATTTACTTTTTTATTAATGAAATAATTATACAGTTGCACGCCATTTTTGCACCGTTTCATGTCAATACTAAGAAAAATTGTCTCTGAAATCTATTTGTGAGTTTTTCCTTGGTTCATAGATTCCTGTGAGCTCAATTTTTAATACAAGGAAGGAATATCAATGGACCCGGATAAGATTAAAGCAATAATTGACTGGTCTGTTCCCAAAGATGTAACTGATGTAAGATCATTCATGCGAATTACGGGTTATTACAGGAAATTCATACAAGGATTTTCAAAGATTGTGAACCCCATAACATATTTGCACAGAAAGGGAAAAAGATTTGTATGGGATCAAAAGTGTGAAGAAAGATTTAATAAGTTAAAGGGATTATTAACTATGGTACCTATACTAAAAATACTAGATCCAAACAAGGATTCCATTGTGTGCACTAATGCATGCAATGAAGGATTGGGTGGAGTATTAACACAATAAGGTCACGTAATTGTTTATGAATCAAGGAAGTTAAAAACACACAAAAATAACTATGCCACTTATGATTTAGAAATGGCCGCCATAATTCATGCTCTAAATGTGGTGCCATCATTTAATTGGTAAAAGATTTTTTTTAATGTCTGATAACATAAGCTTGAAGTATTTGTTTGATCAAAAAAATCTAAATGCAAGGCAAGCTAGATGTTTAGTTTTCCTTAGAGAATATGATTTTGAAATCAAACACATCAAAGGAAAGGAAAATAAAGTGGTTGATTCCTTAAGCAGAAATGCAATAACTAATTTTATAGCTGCCATTAGCAGTTATAAAACAGAACTAGATGATAGATTGGAACAAGGGATAAAAATAGACCATGAATACTAGAATCTAAGAGAAAAAGTAACTAATAATGAATCTGAAAATTTGAAGACAGATTAAAGTTTAAATGAAAAAGGATTAATGATGTATAAAAATAGGCTTTATGTGCCTAACATGTCAAAAATTAAACTACTGATTTTAAATGAAGTACATAAAAGTATTTATTCCGAACATCTACAGTATCAAAAGATGATAACAATGTTAAGAAAAGAGTATTTTTGGCCTAATATGAAAAATGAATTTGTTGAATATATAGCTAGGTGTATAGAATGGCAGCAAGTTAAAGCTGAACATCAACACCCATCCAGTCTTTTGCAACCATTGCCAATTCCAAATTGAAAATGGAAAGTTATCAATCTTGATTTTATAACTGGATTACCTAAAAATCAGAAATAGAATGATTCAATAATGGTGGTGGCGGAAAAATTAAGCAACGAAGCACACTTTATACCTGTTAAAACAACTCATAAACCTGTTAACATTGTTGACATTTTTATGAAGGATATTTTTCAGTTGCACGAAATTCCAAAGGTAATCATTTCTGACAGAGATCCTAAGTTTACTGGTAATTTTTGGAAGTCATTATTGTAAGGACTAGATACTAAATTAAATTTCAGTATCGCTTATCATCCACAAACGGATGGACAAACAGAAAGAGTCAATCAAGTACTAGAAGACATGTTACGAATGTATGTTAGAGACTATCCCAAGAAATGGGAAGATTATTTGCACTAAGTCGAATTTCTGTATAATATTCATTATCAAGATTCAGCTAAACTTAGTCCTTTTGAAATATTGTATGGTAGGAAATATAATACTCCCATTACATAGAGTAATCTAGTTGACAAATTGATGTTAGGACCTGACTTGTTAAAATAATTGGAACTAACAGTGAAACAGGTAAAAGCAATTTCAAAACTGCTCAGGACAGACAAAAGAGTCATGCATACCTTAAAAGAACTCAGAAATAATTCCAAGTGGGTGAGCATGTATTTGTTAAGGTAAGACCTCGAAAGAGCTCCTTTAAGTTGGGGGGTTGTGCTAAATTAGCACCCAGTTATTGTGGACCATTCGAAATGTTGGAAAGAGTTGGACCACTGGCATATCAGTTAGCTTTGCCACCTAATCTTAGAATACATAATGTCTTTAATATTTTAATATTGAAAAAGTATGTGGACGATGCTACTCATGTCATCGACTGGAATATTATTCAAGTAGAACCTGAAGGATATTTTCAAGTGGAACCAGACTGTATTCTCAACAAGAGGGAAAATTTTCTCCAAAATCGAACCATTGGATAGGTAAAGGTGCAATAGAAAAACTTCAATCCAGATGAAGCAACCTGGAAATTGGAGAGCCATATGCGAGAGGCATATCCATGTTTGTTCCAGGAAAACTCAAAATAAACTTAAGCAACATCAATGGCGATCTTGAACTTAAGGGGGGGCGGGTTTGTAACCCACCAAGAACTGAAAAATAAATATTTTTATTTACTTGAGAAAACATTATGTTAAAATTATTGTAAAGTTTTTATGACCAAGTGGGTCAAGGATGACTGTAATTGAATATTATTTTATTTAAATAATTAAATGGAGAGACACGTATCCAAAGGAGACTGTTGAAAGAGTGTTCACTAACCCACTAGGAGGAATGAGCAGTTGTAGAAGGATAATTGACAAGTGGCAGCACAAGCACTTCACTTTCTAGCTATTGCAGGAAGCAAAATCCCTAAAAAATTGGCCATGTTCCCTAAGATGAGGAACTGAGAAGGTGGCTCATTTAATTTCAAAACTGACCCAAAGACCTAGGCAATCTTATAAATACCATTGAATTGAGTAGGAGGCTCAGTACATTCTATTTCCAAGTGAATGAACTTTGTGATTGCTGCAAACTGAAAATTCAAGAACATAAAGAATTTGATGAGGGGATAGCTAAAGTGAAATTGAAGAGCTAAGTCTACTATTGAGTGCTAAGTTTCAATGAGTTCTGTGTGTGCTGTTACACAACAATCTTTGTCCTAGTGGTTCAGTGAATAGGATCGGGTGTCCTAAGCAAGTAATCCTGGTTGCTTCAGGAGATGGTTGGGTGGAACAATCTCCTTTGGGTGTTTGTCCCCCTTCTACAAATTGTCCAGGTTCTAGACTGTTTGTTGTTTATCTGTGATTTTAATCTATATATGTATTTTTTTATACAGAATGTGTAACATTTACATAGTTTTAATGGAAACTGTTCTATATTGTATCTGCTCTTAAAAAGAAAAGTTGTAGTTATTTTCTTATGAGATCATAAACAGTTTTTCTGATGTACACTACTCTAATGTCTTTAAAGATCCATCATTAGAGTCATAGGTTATGTTAATCATTGATATAGACAATGCATTTCTCTTTTGAGCTAGTCTATTTTAATTAGAGTTGTTAAGTTTCCAACTAGAGTTCGGTTTTCCTCTTATCACTTAGGATACTCGAGAGTTACTTAGAGAGTATTATGTTAGATTTTTTTTCTTATCAGTATTAANTAAAAGATTAAACAAATATATTGAAATTATTCTAAGAAAAAATTCTCAAGAAGGTATTCCTTCGCAAAGATATCATTATAGTCTTAGTATAGTTTATAAGAAAACTAAACGTGCTAAAGTAAACCAATCAAGGGTTCAACCCTATAAACTCTCAATAGTAGAAGGGAATTTATACTATAATTTATCCATACTACACTTAAACCAAAATGAAGGATCTATTAACATCCTTACTGATCAAACCTGGTTACAAATATATATAAATAGAATTACAAATCTATGACAGAAATAACAATACTTATCCTTGCAACTTAAACCCTAGTTACAATTTATTGTAAACTAAGCATTTTAAAGATAAGTAATAATTAGGTCATTGGATCGAATCCTACCTAGGTTTTTAGGCTAAATGAAAATAGAGGTACAAATACAGAATCATTATTGACCAACCCAAATACAATTATTTACTTCAACAGAAAATACTAAATCAATATTATCAACAGACCGCAACCATTGTTGGAAGCCAGTGACATCTTAGTATTGTTTATCCTTTAAGCAAAACATACAGTAAGAACCTTAAAGAAGGAAGCACAACAGCCTTACGACTTCCACTTCAATATTTTCTATCTGAAAAGAGGTATCCACTTAAACATTTTATCAACTTGACAGTGGCCTCATGACCCAATCTCAAAGATAATCGAAACAGAGTAATGGCCTCATGGTCATAACATTACATTAATCCATTACTACTTAAACTAAGTGTTGGAAAGTAGGAATGACCCTTCGACCTTAAAAGGATTATAATAGAAAACGAAACCACGAAGTTAATAAATGAGACAACAATTATGGAAGCATCGACTGTGTAGTTACAACAAAACCCTTATAGAAGTAAAATTTTACAAGTTTCGGATGACAATCCAATGATTGCTTAGCAATCCACAAAACAAGATCTATGTCTTTCAAACCTATAGTAAGATAAACAATTACATTACAACCCTTCGAAATAACAATCGAGGAAGTTTTTCAAAAAAAAAAGAAAACAATTTTTAAATGCCACAAGGAAGAACCAAGGAGGTTACCCTTTTCATTCTTAACAAAAAGGAAGCACGGGAATTAGACCATGCCATGAGAATGTTGGTCAACCCACTAGAGCCACAGGAAAGACAAGGTGATAGGTCTTACTGAAAATGAAACTCATTCCAATGCTTTAACCTTTCATAATACAAGTGTTGCAACCCTTGTGAAACCTCCTGCATTTGCAACCCACATAGGTTAGACTTTAAATTGTAACTATTTTTACAACAACGAAAAATGCTAGAATGAGACAGAGAAAGAACTTACCCTATTTTGGTAGCAAGATCTTGGTTAACGATGTCCCACATATGGAAACCAAAACCACCCAAACAACACTTCATTGAACAAACTAAGGTTGAAGGGTGTCGAGGGCCGAGAACCTCAGCTCCTCCAACTTTGAAACACACAGTAGAACTACACAACAATGCAGACAGAGGATGGTCGAAGCCGCGTAGAGAACCACATGAAACAATGAAAATGCAAACTATCAACGACAAGACAGACATCATTTTTCGAGGCTCATTAAAACCTAGGGTTTATGAGTGTGACAAGTAAGTGTTTCCTAGCTGTAGTCCGTAAACCTTCATGTGATCTCCTTAATGTAGCATGGTGTCAAATCTTACCACCATACAATATAGTTCCACTACCATTCCAATTTTCTCATTGCTCGAGACCATAACACTTTATGTTATGCTTGTATATTGAATTTTATGTTTAAGGTAAGTTTGTTTCCTTATGAAAAAATTCTTAGACCTTGCTTAGGAGTGATTTGTATACTTAGCTTAGGATTTTGCTTAGCTAGGTGGTTGTAAGCTCTTCATAATCAACCCATGCACAAGTATACATAGGTTTTACGTTAGCCGTAAAATGCTAAGTAAGACCTGTGACCCCATTCCCTAGCATATAGGTAGGGTCAATGGCTAAGAAGAACATAACCAACATCCACAAAACTTCAACTAAAAGAAAATAAGAGTAACATTCTTTCATAAACTTAACGACAAGAAAGTAGTGTCATCATAACAATACGTTGCATCATAATGTTGTCGCAAAGAGTCATTTTGTTAAAGGACTAAACATATTTTGAAGGGCGTATGAGTCTAATTTATCCTTCATATTTTGCAGTCATACCTAAGACACATTATATTGTTTTTCGTAACTGTTAAAACGCAAATTTGAACATCTTATGGATTTATCATATCCTAGGAAATTAAATATTGAAATATATTAAAAAAATTATTATTTTACGGAAATTGGAGATGTTACAGAGAAATACCCTTCTTGAGCATTCAACCACTTATCTAGGGCATCAACATCGATTTGTCCTTCAAATAAAGGAATATTAAATTTAACTTATACCTTGAATGGAGTTGCATCTTTGAAATGACTACTCGTTGAAGGTGCATCTGCCACTACCGTTATTCATAGAAGGACCTGGGTGAAATTATTCATCATCTCGTTCCTTTGTCACGCAAGGGATTCCTCCAACAAAATCATGATAGGGTCTCCTTCTCTATCGTCTCCCTTTTCTTTCTCCATGGGAGGCCGCTTGGGGTGACGAGAGTGATCTTCCCCAAGTGAAACTAGTTTGAGACTCAACTCTCTATACCCTAACCTAATTGGGGAAATGCATCAAGAAACAATCAAAGAGGAGAAGGATCTGATACCATTGATCTGGATTTATGTGAGAACGAAATTAAAGAAGAGATATAGAATCATAAAAATTGACATATTTCATAGAAAACATAGATACATTAAACACATATTCTATTAAATGGTGAAAATAGAGGAGACTGTAAATACAAAAACTAGAATGGTGGTATCTATCTCTGATAAGAGACGTGGTTGTTACGCTCATCCATGCCAAGATGAATACAAAATGAGGCTGAAAGGGCCTATTTATAATAATCATGAGGGAGAGAACCGTAAAGATCCAAAACATAACCCTAGAAGATGAATTGTCATAAATTTTACGGCCCTAAGGTAGTTAGTTGAACAGTCAACTTCTCGGGGTCATAACATTTGCTTACGATCTTTGATTTGGGTGCTCAAACATATTCCAATTGGGGCCAACTACATGTCTATGGAGAACATTCCTATCCATCCCCCCTCAATCACCCTCCACCCCCCCACCCCTATCCCCTTAATCGCCAAGAAAACGTCATTTAGGGCCTCAAAACGACCCCAAAAGTTTGGGACCCAAAAACTCTAGAAAAATAACTAGGACACTGGAAAAATAGACAATTGTTTCGAGCCAGTGGAATAGGTGGGTATACACCAATATCCATCTAGATCAATCCTCCCCCTTAAGAACAAATGGTCTCTATTGCATCAAATCCTGTATCATATCTCGAACTATATGTTGAGTTGATATCCCGGTGCAGCATTCGCTGAAATGAAAAGGTTTCATTTATTTGATAGCTTGAGAGGGTTGAAATTGTTGTTGATGGATGCATTGGAGGTATTCAACAATTTTGGTTGTCATGTTATCCTTTGTCTGAACTGGTTTTGATGATGTCTTTTTGGATGATCACCTTGAATGCATGACCTTGCATTGTATAGGTACTTGAATGGATGAGGGAGCACTGACTTTGTGTTCTTCTTGTTTCTGTTTAGCAGGGGGACCCTCTGTAGAGGGTGTGGAGGTTTTTGTGATCTCATGTTCTCCTTCAGAGGGAATTGGGAAGAGGTATAATTTCCCGATGTGGGAGATTATATTCTTTCCCGCAAGTCTATGGCAGGTGCACATATCTTTGGTATTCGATAGAGTTGACCTCCCAAAGTGATAATGACACTACTAGGCCATGATTTATATACAACATGACACTTCCACATATATGGTTGTCCCAAAACAAGATCACAGACTTCAATTCGGGCCACATCACACATTACCTCATCTTTAAAAGGATTGATTCCATATGCTAGGAGGCATTGCAGACTAATGTGGATACCTCGTCCTTGGCTTAGTCAACCGATGTTGTAGGGTTGTGAGTGTGGTGTTGTCAGAAGCTACAATATCTTGATAACTTATGTTGATATTAGGTTCTTTTGGTTGTTGCATTCAACAACAAAATGTAAGGAGATTCCCTTCACCCACATTAGTGAGTGGAAGAGACCTTCCTCTCCCTATGACTCTTCAAGATCCTCTAGTTGAATCTGCGTGGTAGCAATAGTGACACTAGGTTCGACATCAATTATCTACTTCCCCTGGTGCATGTCAATGACATGGGGTTATGAATCGAGATCTGGATTTGATTTTGAAGCTTTAATCTCAACCACCAATGATTGCTTTGAGCGACATTCATTAGTGTCATGCCATGGGATTTTGTGGAACTCGCACCACTTCCCAACGTCCTTATTTGTATTTCCATTACCCTTCTTTGCTTGTAGCGAGGATTGATTGTCATTTCCTTGTCCTTTGTTCTACATGCCATGGTTTCCCTTGCCTTGCTTCTGTAGTGGATTTGCAAGTCCAAAGTCTCACTTGGTCTTTTGCCAAAATTTATCCTCCGTTTCGACAGCATACCGATAGGAAACTCCCAATGAATATATGTTTAGGAAGTCCATCTTTGTTCGTATGTATCAATGTAGGCCACTGTGATATTTTAGTACTAGGTTATGCTCGGAGTCCTTGATACCCAGCCTTGTACGCAAGGTATGAAATTTTTTGGTGTACTTCGACACCATCTAGTCCCTCTCTTAATGCAAAATGGTCCATCTTGTGTATTGGTCATCATAGTTTCCCATAGGGTAATACTCTTCCTTGACGTCATCTATGAAAGAGACCCAAGTGGGATTGGCCTCGAACATTCCAAACTCATATGATGAGTTTTTTCTCACAATAAGTATCCCACCAATTTTTGACATAAGGGAGGACCTTAAAGAGCACAAAGGTGATATTTTCCCCGTCAGAAAAATTGTGGATAGAGAAGTACCGTTCTAGAACATTCAATCACTTATCTAGGGAATCAGCATCGATTTGGCATTCAAATAAAGGAATATCAAGTTTAACTTGTACCTTGAATGGAGTTGCATCTTTGAAATGATTGCTCGTTGAAGGTGCATATGCCACTGTCGGCATTCGTAGAAGGATCTTGGCAAAATTATCCATCATCTCATTCCTTTGTCGCACGAGGGATTCCTTAAGCAACAACTTGATAAGGTATCCTTCTCTATTGTCTCTCTTTTCTTATTCCATGGGAGGCCTCTTGGAGCAGCAAGAGTGGTCTTCCCCAAGTGAAACTAGTTTGAGACCTAACTCTCTATACCCTAACCTCATCAGGAACATGCACCGAGAAACAATAAAAGAGCATAAGGCTATGATACCATTGACCCAAATTTATGTGAGAATGAAATGAAATCAGAGATATAGAATCATAAGCACAGACATATTGCAAGGAAAACAAAGATATAGTAAACACATATTTTGTAACACCCCGGTTTTGACCCCATTTGCATTAAAATGTATATGATGTAAATATTGGATTTAATCATGGTGTGGAGCTAAAGGAAAAGGCCCCACCATTGATTTAGTGTTTTATGTTTCAACAATTAAAATCGATGTAGATGGTTATTGTGCTAGTCGATGGCACAGTATATTTTGGACATCATGTAATTATGCAATTTAATTAAAATACCCACAACCAGCTATGTCAATGCAACATTAAAGAGATGGGGGCATGACTTCCTAAAGATTAGGGAGGGAAATAATTCAAACCCTTGAGCCAATAGTGTAAAGCCAAATGTCAAAGGTAGAGCCCATAAAACTGTCAACTAACCATTTTGTCTTTTGTGCCCAATCATTTATTTCTTTCAGAAGTGGTTGAGTTAGTTAATGCATGGGGATGGGAAGAGCATGGATTCAAATTCAAATTTGAGAAGCCCTCAGTTTTTGAAAAATGTGTTTTGACTTCTTGGGAAAGTAAAAATCCACAAATGTCTACCCAACCCATTATGCATGCATGTCCTCCTCTTCCTCACGCGTTTTGGAGCTCCTATGCATTTTCCTTCACACTTTGACAGTTTTCTTCATTTTTCCCCATGGTTGGGAAGTCGTTTTTGTGATGCTCAGTGACTGGGGTCTCTCCCTCACGAATTGTTGCATTTTCCTCATTGTCTCCAAGTTGGAAATCCGTTTTTGGCAATGCCCAATGGATGGGAGAATAGATCCCCAATCTGAGGATTTGCAGAGGTTGTTTTTCCTCAGTAAATCCATTGAACATTTCTTGGAATCATATTTCTATTAGAGGGTTGTTTTCCCCTTGTTCCATTTTTATTTTGAATCCCACAACGTTTTTCCTCAAATGTAGAACTTGTATTTTATTGTGTGTGTATCCTTTGTTTTGGTCTGAACTGGTTTGGAGTGGAATTGGGTGAGAATTATCTTGATAAAACTAGTGTGGAAAGGAACCTCACAGACAGATCAAGAGGGGTTGGTTATCTTTCTTTGCACACCCTAAAGAGCACTAGAAGGGAAGGCATAGCTCGAGGGCCTGTGTAGTAGAGAAGGGGATTCTTCCTAGTGTTGGGTGTGTGGGTATTTAGAAGGCCAAGCTAGATCTGTTGCAGGTGTCCATAGCTTTGTGGTTGAGCTCACTGACTTAGAAATTCAACATTTCCACCTCCTTAGCAACCTGATAAACCAAAATGTAGTTTGGGCTTGGCTGTATTTTGATGTGTCTTTGGCTATGTGTGAGCCTGTTTTTTTTCCCTTATTCCTTGTGGGAATCATTCCCAGCTCAGGGGTGGCAGTGTTGCTGAGAGATTGATGAGCACACTAGCCTATGGTTGGGTGGAACATTGTAGTGACATAGTTGGTTGTGGGACAAGGTCATTTTCAAGATAAGTATCTCTTTTGTTTAATCTCTGAAATTGAATTTGTTTAATGAACATGTTGAATGCTTGAATGAAATTTATTTGCTTCTGTTGTATATTACATGCATTATGATTATGTGTATGTTTTTATTTCCAATGCATTTTTATTATTCATGTTCATGGGAATTGGATCCCCGCTTAAATGATAGCAGCAGCTCATAGTCGCGTCCCCATCGAAGATGAGGGGACGTGACAGTGTGGTATCAAAGTTATGTTTCAGCATTGGGCCTTGAATGGGCCAAGAAGAATAGTTGACAGAGGTAGGATTGCCCTCTGTTGAGCACATGCCAGCGGAAAAAATTTTAAATTTTTTCTAAGTGTTGGAGTGTTGATTGTGTCGGTTGAGTTAGCTGAGTTGAGCCGATGCATGTCGGAGTGAAAGGATGATTTGATCCAATGCATGTCAGCGTGAAAGGATTATTTCAGCCAATGCATGTCAACGTGAAAGGCTAAGTCGAGCCGGTGGGAAGAGGAAGAAAAGAAAATTGTTTCAAAGAAAAAAAATTCTAAGTGTTTGAAAAATAGGGAAAAATTGGTGAGTTTTTCCAATATGTCAGCTGAGTTTCGTCGACACACATCAAAAAACATTGGGGAGTTTAGTCGATACATGTCGGGTGAAAAGGTTGAGTTTCGCCGATGGAGAAAGAAAGAAGAAAAAATTTCAATTTGTTCTCAGTGTTGAAATTTCCCCTGTCGGCAAGAAAAAGGTGAGTTTTGTTGATGCATGTCGGGTGAACTCAGTGATTTCCTCCGACACGTCGGAAAGGTTTGATGATTTCCACCGATTGGAAGAAAATGGTGAGTTTTGTCAATGTGTCAGAAGCAAAAGCGGATTTTTTCTGACACATCGGGAGAAAAATCAGAGTTTTGTTGGTCGGATGAAAAGGGTGAGTTTTGTCGGTACATGTCGGGAAAACTCGACGAGTTTTTTCAACACGTCGGAAGAAAAAGGTGAGAAATGGGGAAATCCCCCTTGACCCTCGTCGTTCCCCGGAGACAGTTGTTGTTGTTAAAGAAAAGTATATGTTTTGACAAGATATCAACATATGATTTTTTCCAAATGCAAGTAAGTAATTTATGATTTCTGAAAATGTCATGCAGCTAACAATTGTGTTTATGAACACATTTTGCAGAATAATAGTCACCTTCAAAGGAAACATTCTACATAGTGCATTTCGGTAAAGTTGGTTTTGGCTCGACCATGATAACCTATAGCATGAATGATGCACATGATCCCTATGAGCATGAAGAAAATGTTATGGGGGAAAACATCTGTGTTGGAAATGCTGAGATAGAGTCTAATGGGAGAAGATTTCAAGATACTCCCCCAGATTTTGTAGCCACCATGAGAATCCTAAGGGTGGAGATGAAAAGTTACAGGGAAGATAATGAAAGATTGGTTAAGGCTCATGAGGAGTAGAATCAACTAAATGCAGCCATGCTGCAGAGTTTGAGAGACATCCAAAGGGAGATGAACTCTGGGGACCAGACAGTAAGACCAAAAGGAAGTAGGAGCAATGCTAGACGAAGAAATAGACCTTTTAGTAGATGATCTGACCCTGAAGGATCCACTGAGGATTCAAGATCTTCATCTCACAAAATTAAGAGGAAGAGACATTACCAGAACAGTTCACACGATGAATTCAAGAAGGCCAAGCCTCCTACATTTGATGGTGAGGTAAAGAACGGTCAAGAAGCTGAAGCTTGGCTTCTTGGGATGAGAATATTTCCAAGTCCAAGACTACTCTGGAAATATGAAGGCTAGGGTAGCCATGTTCAATTTGACTGGAAGAGAATCCATATGGTGGGAGCACTTCAGGAAAGTAAAGAACATCAGTGAAAGGAAGATTGTATGGAAATGGTTCCAGAAGTATTTCAAGCAGAAGTACCTCTCTAACGAGTACTATGATGATAAGATCAAAGAGTTCCATGAGATGAGATTGGGACAACAGACCATGGAAGAGTATGCAAACAAGTTCCTGGAACTTTTGAGGTATGTCAGATACATTAAAGATGATAATTTAAGATCCAACATTTTCTGAGTGGGCTACCTCAAGCATACCGAGACAAAATTGAGTATTATGAACCTAGAACTTTGGAAGAAGCAATAAGGAAAGCTAAATATTGCTATGAGCAAAGCAAAGAAAAACCTAATTATCGTAAGGCATGGAAGGATAAGAAGAATGAAAAGTATGATTAGAGGAAGAAAGGTTTCAAGCCTTCTAACTTTAGGAATCAACAGAATCAACCATCACAAGCTGGGAGTAAGCCAACTAGAGTGGTGGGAGAAAATCCAAGAGATCCACAACAGATTAGAGAACCACTCCAATGTTGGAAATGTGGAGGACCCCACATGTGTAGGAATTGTCCACTTGAGGATGGGAATGCAAAGCCAGCTTACAACATTCAAAAAGTTGAAACAATGGGTCAAGTAGCAAGAACTATCCCTAGGATTTATGCAGCACTGGAGGACCGCCAGGAAGATCACCAATCGGCTGTGGTTGAAATTGTGGGTAAGATTGTTGAGCAATTTGTTTTTGTTTTAATTGACCCTAGATATACTCAGAGTTATATTACTCCTAGAGTAGTTGAGATTTATGCTTTTAAGAAGTTAAAGCATAGCAAATCATGGTTAGTTCATCTAGCCACTGGAACTAAGAGAGAGGTTAGTGAAGCGGTAGAGAAATGTCCATTGGTTATGAATGGATTGGTCACTTATGCAGATATGAATGTTCTACCACTTTGTTCCTATGATATTCTCATTGGAATGGATTGGTTGGAAGCACATAGAGTAAATCTTGATTGTTACAACAAGAATTTTGAGTGCTTGGATGAAGAAGGGAACCAAAGTGTTGTAAGAGGCATTCCAAAGGTAATTTTTGTTAGGCAGATTTCAGTAATGCAGCTGAAGAATTTATGTAGGAAAGGATGCAGAGTGTATGTGTCTCATGTTTTGGAGGAAACAAAGAATGAAATTCCTAGGTTGGAGGACTCTCATGTGTTGCGGGAATTTAGGGATGTGTTTCCTTATGAGATTCTAGGGCTTCCTCCAAAGAGGGACAATGATTTCACAATTGAACTTGTGCCAGGAGCAGCACCAGTGTCCAAGACACCCTATAGGATGAGTACAACATAAATGCTAGATCTGAAGATGCAATTGCAAGATTTGTTTCAGAAGAAGTATATCAGGGCGAGTGTGTCTCTTTGGGGAGCACCAATTCTGTTTGTGAAGAAGAAAGATGGTACACTCAGGTTGTGTATTGATTATAGACAGCTGAACAAAGTCACTATGAAGAATAAATACCCTTTGCCTAGGATTGATGACCTCTTTGATCAAATGAGAGGAGAAAAGGTATTTTCCAAGATTGACTTAGGGTCTAGTTATCATCAGGTGAGAATCAAGGATGAAGACATTCATAACACAGCCTTCAGAACAGGATATGGACATTATGAGTTTGTAGTGGTACCATTTGGTCTCACAAATGCACCGGCTACATTTATGTGCCTTATGAATAGTGTCTTCAAAGGGTATTTGGACAAGTTTGTTCTTGTTTTCCTTGATGGCATTCTTATTTATTCTAAGAGTGAGGAAGAGCACGAAGAACATCTGAGATTGACATTGCAATTTCTCAAGGAGCATAAGTTGTATGAAAAGTTGAGAAAGTGTGACTTCTATAAATATAGAATTCATTATTTGGGTCACATTATCTCAGATGAGGGCATATCTGTAGACCCTGAAAAGATTGAGGCCATTATGAAATTGGCCCACTCCAAGAAATGTGACATATGTAGGATTTTTTATGGGACTCGCAGGATACTACAGAAGATTCATTGAAGGATTCTTCAAGGTTGCACATCCCGTCACTTCTTTGGAAAAGAAGGGAATAAAGTTTGAATGGACACCAAGGTGCGAATAAAGATTCCAACAGTTGAAGAATCTTCTCACAAGTGCACCAGTCTTGAATATTGAAGACCCAAAAAAATATTTTGTGGTGTGTACTGATGCATGTGGACATGGACTTAGAGGAGTTCTTATGCAAGACAACCATGTGGTATGTTATGAGTCAAGAAAGTTGAAGGATCATGAGAAGAACTATGCCACTCATGATCTAGAACTTGCAGCCAGTACATGCTCTCAAGATGTGGAGGCATTACTTGATGGGAAGAATATTTGAGCTAAGGACAGACCATTGTGGTCTGAAGTACTTGTTTGATCATCCTACTTTAAATGCTAGGAAAGCTAGATGGCTGGAGTTTTATGTGAGTTTGATTTTGAAATCAAACACATAAAAGGAAAAGAGAATAAAGTGGATGGTGCACTCAGCAGGAAGGTGTAGAAAATTTATGTGGCATATCTTAGTATTTTCCAATCAGATTTGAGGCAGTAGATTGTTAATCATACTGCTAAAGATGAATTTTATGCGCAGGTCAAGGAGAAGTTGCAACAGCCTAGCCTTGAAAAGAAGTATGATGGATATAAATTGGAAGAAGATGGACTTCTTACCTATAAGAAAATAATTTATATTCTATATGTAGCAGAATTGAGGAGAATTGTTATGGATGGAATCCATCAAGCTCCATATTCTGGTCACCCAAGATATCAAAAGACAATTGCTACAACCATAAAGCAATATTTTTGGCCAAGAATGAAAAAGCACATGGATGAGTACATTTTGAGGTGCATGAAATGTCAGCAGGTAAAGGTTGAACATCAACACCCAACAGGTTTGTTGCAGCCTCTGCCAGTTCCATAATGGAAATGGGAAGTTATTTCCATGGATTTTATTACAGGATTTCCGATGACTTGGAGACAACATGATTCCATCAAGGTTGTGGTGGACAAGTTGACAAAGGAAACACATTTTATACCGGTTAAGTCCACACATAAGACTGATGACATTGCAAAAATATTCATGAAGGAGATTTTCAAATTGCATGGATTTCCTAAGGCAATAGTCTCTAACAGAGATGCCAAGTTCACTTCCAATTTCTGGAAGGGTTTGTTTACAGATTTGGGTACAAATTTGAACTTCAACACTGCCTACCATCCTTAGGCTGATGGGAAGATAGAGAGAGTGAATCAGGTGCTTGAATACATGCTTCGCATGTATGTGATGGACAAACCAACCAAGTGGGAGGATTATTTTCACTTGGTAGAATTTGCATATAACAATGGACAACAAGCATCCTTGGGTATGAGTCCATATAAATCTTTGTATGGTAGGAGGTGTAGGACACCAACGACTTGGGATTATCCAGTGAACAGGATTGTGCTTGGTCCCAAATTTCTCAAGGAAATGGAGCAAGAGGTTGCAAATATCAGGAAAAATATGAAAGCAACCCAGGACAGACATAAAAGCTATGCTGATAAGCATAGAGTGCGCAGAGAGTTCAATGTCGGGGATCATGTTTACCTTAGACTGAGGACAAGGAAGAGTTCCTTGAAGCTTGGAAATTGTGCCAAGCTGTCACCTAGATATTGTGGGTCGTTTGAAGTGCTTGAAATAATAGGGTCAGTTGCATATAGACTTGCATTACCTGCTAGCACTAGAGCTCATTCATGTTTCTTTGCTTAAGAAATATGTGCATGATCCTAACCATATGGTAAATTGGGATGTGATTCAGGTGGAACCCAAGGGAGAGTTCCAAATCAAGCCAATGCACATCCTCGGTAGAAGGGTCACAGTGCACCAGAATCTAGCTATTGGACAAGTGAAGGTGCAATGGGAGCACTACAGTCCTGAAGAGGCTACGTTGGAGCTGGAGGATTCCATGCAATTTGCACATCCATTTTTGTTCAATTTTGTGGAGCGCTGAGAGCGGTGCCAGTGTATCATTTTTGTTCAATTTTGTGGAGCACTGAGAGCGGTGCCAGTGTAGCATTTTGTTAAATTTTGTAAAGCACTGAGGATAGTGCTGTTGTAAGGGGGAGGGGAATTCAACACCCCGGTTTTGACCTTGTTTGCATTAAAATGTATATGATGTAAATATTGTCTTTAATCATGGTGTGCAGCTAAAGGCAAAGGCCCCACCGTCGATTTAGTGTTTTACGTTTCAACAATTAAAATCGATGTCGATGGTTATCATGCTAGCCGATGGCACAATATATTTTGGACATCATGTAAATATGCAATTTAATTAAAATACCCACAACCAACTATGCCAATGCAACATTAAAGAGAAGGGGACATGATTTCCTAAGGAATAGGGAGGGAAATAATTTAAACCCTTGAGCCAATAGGGTAAAGCCAAATGTCAAAGGGAGAACCCATAAAACCGTTAACTACCCATTTTGTCGTTTGTGCCCAATCATTTATTTCTTCCAGAAGTGGTTGAGTTTGTTAATGCATGGGGATGGGAAAAGTATGGTAGTCAAATTCGAATTTGAGAAGCCATCAGTTTTTGAAAAATACGTTTTAAATTCTTGGGCAAGTAAAAACCCACAAATGTATGCCCAACCCATTATGCATGCACATCCTCCTCTTCCTCATGTGTTTGGAGCTCCCGTGTGTTTTCCTTCATGCTTTGGCAGTTTTCTTAATTTTTCCCCATGGTTGGGAATTTGTTTTTGTGATGCTCAGTGGTTGGGGTCTCTCCCTCACGAATTGCTGCATTTTCCTCATTATCTCCAAGCTGGAAATCCTTTTTTGGTAATTCCCAACGGATGGGAGAATAGATCCACGATCTGAGGTTTTGTAGAGGTCGTTTTGCCTCAGTAAAGCCATTGAATGTTTCTTGGAATCGTATAGCTATCAGAGGGTTGTTTTCCCCTTATTCCATTTGTGTTTTGACTCCAGGAAGTTTTTCCTCAAACACAAAACTTGTATTTTGTTGTGTGTGCATCCTTTGTTTTGGTCTAAACTGGTTTGGGGTGGAATTGGGTGAGAATTAGCTTGATAAAACTAGTGTGGAAAGGAACCTCACAGACAGATCAAGAGGGGTTGGTTATCTTTCTTTGCACACCCTGAAGAGCACTGGAAGGGAAGGCATAGCCCGAGGGACTGTGTAGCAGAGAAGGGGGTGCTTCCTTGTGTTGGGTGTGTGGGTATTTAGAAGGCCAAGCCAGATTTGGTGCATGTGTCCATATCTTTGTGGTTGATCTCACTAACTTAGCAATTCAACCTTTCCACCTCCTTAGTATCCTGATAAACCCAAATGTAGTTTTGGCTTGGCTGGGTTTTAATGCGTCTTTGGCTATGTGTGAGTCTGTTGTTGTTCTCTTATTCCTTGTGGGAATCATGCCCAGATTAGAGGTGGTAGTGCTGCTAAGAGATTGATGAGCAGACTGGCCTATGGTTGGGTGGAACATTGCAGCGAAATAGCTGGTTGAGGGACAAGCTCATTTTCAAGATAAGTATCTCTTGTGTTTAATCTCTGTAATTGTATTTTTTTAATGAACATGTTGAATGCTTGAATGAAATTTATTTGCTTTCCGCTGTAGATTGCATGCATTATGCTTTTGTGTATGTTTTTATTCCTAATGCATTTTTATTATTCACGTTCATGGGACTTGGATCCCCACTTAAATGATAGCAGCAACTCGTAGTCGCGTCCCCATCGAAGATGAGAGGACATGACATATTCTATTAAATTGCTATTAGAACAGACTATAAATACAACAACTAGAATGGTGGTAGCTATCTCTGAAAAGTGATGTGGCTGCTACACTCATTCGTGCTAAGTTGAATACAAATGAGGATGAAAGGGACTATTTATAATAAGAATGAGGGAGAGAGCCCTAAACGTCCAAAACATAACCCTAGAAGATGTATCGTCATAAATTTTGTGGCCCAAGGAAGTTAGTTGAACAATCAACTTCCCTGGGTCATAACTTTTGCATACAATCTATGATTTCGGTGCTCGATAACCCGTTGGAAAGGTCTATCCAAGATTTAAATATTTCGACTAGGGCCAAATGAATTCCATTGAAAAAACTATTTGTCCCCCCAAATTTCCCAAAAACTTCTTTTAGGGACTCAAAGCAACCTTGGAAGTTTGGGACCCAAAAAATCGTAGAAAAATAACTAGGAAACTGCCAAAATGGACAATTGTTTTGAGCCAGTGGAATAATTGGGTGGCTATCGATATCCATGTGGATAAAAAATTCCCTACAAAGAAACTATATTCATATCTGACTCTTCTAGGTTTTCAACATTAGCCTCTTCATCATTGTTACCTTATATTGGTTATGTTCATTCATCTTATATATTAACATTTGGTTCATCAAGGAATTCAATTATGTGGATTCTACTACAAGTGTTGGATTTATGACTCCTTGAGCATTTATCCTTACAATTGAAGCAAATTCCTTTGGATCTCAAATCTAAATTAATCATTGTGTCAAGCACTCTAGTGCTTCTTGACTATGTATGGCCATCATTAAATCTACTAACATTATTTGCATCTACTTAGTTCTCTTATCTTGGGATGAATGTCTTTGACCTATGAATGGCTGACTCATTATAGGGTGGCCTCTAACAACATATGCATATTATTAATATTATTGAATAGCATTCTCTAGAGTTTCTAGTTTTCTAAATTACACAAATCCTTTGATTTGGTATTTCAACCCATCATTTTACATATAGATTGTCCTCTATGATGCCATGTTTTCCATTAACATAATAGCTTATTTAAACTCTCTAGATTAAATATTCATAGTCCCCATTTGTATCATACCTTTTAGGATCATAACATAATATTCTTATGTGGGGATCCCAAAAGTTTGATAAATTTACGTCTCAAAACCCCCCCATGTGACTATAACAAATCCCTCTTCTTCCTCAATCTCTTATACTACCATTTGCACTCAATCAAGCATTGGGCCATTAAGGTGCTACATAGCAGATCTGATTTAAAAAAAATCACCCATGGGGTTTAGCATAAGGAACCATTGAAATTTCCAACCCATGTTCTAGGCCTAATGTTGTAATTTTTCCAAAGGCTCATGATAAATCTAGTCCTTATTACAAAAAGGTTTACAATATGGTGATTGTGTTCTTGAACATCTCTCTTCTATTATGGTGTCAAAGTTTTCTCTCTGATTACATTAGTATGAGAAAGATGCCCAGGTTTTAGGGGCAATATTTAATAATTGAAGCACATAGAGTGGGAGTTTGAGCTTTAGGGGTGTTAGGCCTAAAATATATTTCATGGACTACTTTTAACTCCAAAATCCAAGAGATATTTATAGAGGCCTGTTTATACTTTACTTTCCTTTTAAGCTACATTTATCCCTTACCTGTGGGATAAATGTTTTTTCACAAAATGGATAACATGAAAATAACTATAAACTAGCCTCATAACAAAATGACTTACATAACAACAATGGTTAACTTCGAATCATAACACTAACTGCTAATGAATGAGTTAAATCTTTAGTAGTTGTAACATCCAAAGTATACTTCAATTTAGTTTACCATCCACTCATGCAATGATTGTGGGAATTTGTGAAAGAATTTCTTGCACTTTTCATGAAATATCCTTCCATCTTATTGTTGCTTTATTGGCATTCAAAATTATGGTATTTGTTTATGCATATTCTTTCTCATTTCTTTCAAACCAAACTTACAAAAACGGTTAGAATATTTTTTAGGAATGGCATTAGCTTGAAATTAAAAAAAAAAAGCCTTTTTTTTTAAGTTCCTTATGTCTGACTCTCCAATTTTTTCCATTATAAGCCTCACACATGTATTGACTTACAATTTGAAAAATTAACATAACTACTATATAAAACATTGCATGTGAAGAACAAATGTAATTTAATTTTGAAGATATGCATAACTACTCGCAATAAAATTAACTCTGAGTGCATCTTGTTTTGTTTTGTTATGCTTCTATTTGTTAGTGCTCATAGTTTTTTTTTCACTCTCTTATGAGGGGTGACAAGCTATGAGAGGCCATCAAACTTAACACTAAGGTAAGAGATGCTAAGGTAAGAGATGCTAAGAGTAGGAGGGGAGCTAATCGCCTCAGTTGATTGATGAGTAGATTTTGGATGTGCCTAGGATCCATTGCCCCTTTTTGAAATTTCCTCATAATTGAGATGCTTGCTCTTTTCATTCTTTGGATAAGCTTGATGAGGTTCTAGTTCTTCTTGAACATCCTCTTAATCTCCTTGAATCATATTAGCAATAAATATTTTAGCCTCATAATTTCTCATAATTGGTTGGCCCTCCACCTCTTTACTTTTCTTTACTATATCTTCTAAATTTTCAAAGGCCTTGAAGCTATTTAATTCAATATGGAAGACTTTCACCCTGGGTTTTATTTGGGTTTTATGGCACCATGGCCTATTTTTAATATTTTTTTGTATACATATTACTTGCCTAAATGGGGTTTCCTTTGATTCAATGGAAGGGGGATTAACCTAGGGAAGAGTATACTTTTGTTGATTCTTTGAGCAAATGGCCATCTTCACAAACAAATTATGCACTTAGTCTAATTCTTATTAATGGCACCAACCATTCATGTTTATTTTTAGGTCCTCAGGGAGGCCCAAGGCCCTTCTCCAAATACACTTCTATGCATATCCTAGCACAAGAATACATATTTCCTTTTGGTCCAACCCGATCAATGTATCAATCCAATTGATTCCCAATGGATTTGAAGGTGCCTTCTTCCAAGAGTATTGATGGAAGGTGTGGCAACCTTACCAATATAAGAGTTGTTGTAATCTCCTAATCTAGGTTGAATTTGGGAGACAAACGAGTGAAGAACAAACCTCAAGATCCCACATAGTAAGGGCATAAATGAAAGATGAAAGTTTGATCCTCTCTGTTTTGAAACAAGAAAGAAAAATAACCATTTGCTACATGCAAATAGGGAAACTTGACCATCTATCTATGACAATCAGTGCTCTGATACCCATGCCTTTGTAGTCTTTGGGCTAGGATAAGCACTATTAAACTTTCCAATCAAAGACTTTTATGAAATAGTAATATCTTTTCTCCCTGGATCTAGTCACTGTAAGTCATGCTACGGAATGGAATGCATTCTTTTAACAAATCTAAACTATGAGGGACAATATTATTTCATTGGATTACAATATGTGCACAATATACTTAATATCAAATTGAAAATTAGTTACAATGTATGCACAATAAACCTTTAGTATGGTTTTTTACGTTAATATGCGTTTTTATTTTATAAATGTTTGGAGGGTGCATAATTGGACGGTGGGGATATGCCCAATCATTGTGTCTCTTTTAATCCCCACCATCCAAGTACTCAATCGTCTGATTTTCAATGCACCAATAATATGAGAATATCAAATCAGAATTAAGCTTGCCTCTGCTTTAGCCTTTGCCAACTACAATGCGGAAGAGGCCTTCGACGAGCTCAACCTTAGGAGTAGACGAAACACACAAGCCTATATCAATTATGGTTATCTTCAACGCTGCCTCAACATTACCATTACAATGGTTAGCTTGCTAAGACTACTGATAACTTTGGAAATTGACTAACATAATACTTTGCAACATTTATTCATATATATTTTTAGTGACAATGAGACTCTTTGTGAAAAAGCATTACATTCTCATGTGGAGTCTTACCATCTAAGACATGGTGATACCCTTGATGTGTCTCGTCTCCTTTCATTTGTAAACTTGCATTCAAAATGTTCGAATCAAAAATTTATAATCAACACCATCTCTATAATCCTCTAAATCTCTTCTCAGTATCACTCCTTATTAATGTTCACTAACCTGAAATAAAACCAATAAAGTAATATTAAATGTAAATAACTCAAACATAGTAACTAAAATAAATTATACACTTAATATATATATCATTTTCAAAGATTATCCACATCTTAAAAAACGAGTCCTCTTAATATAATATTTTTTTTGTCCAACGTGGAATACAGATTCCATAATGCGATGCTACCTCTTTGATGACACAACAACTATGTAGATTAATAAATACCTTAATTATCCTTATGCACCTTCATTTGAAAAGTGGCATATAAAATATCATGATAAGTAAGTAATGGCTTCTAACTCAAAATGAGTGAGCCTGAGTTGTTTTAGCTATGTTTTTCCACAAAATTGAACTCTTTTAACTATGGATTTTCAACCCTTAAATGCTCAAAGCCATTAAAATAAGTCCCAACATTATAAAACATTTTCCCATGTATTTGTATATTTACAATATCCATCACAAAACATATGCTTTTATATTTACAATATCCATAACAAAACACACGATCTTGCTCTAAACAACAAATGCCCAAAGAATATACATGAAAACATTAGTGTGTAACAATGTTGCTCACCATTATATAATTTCGGCAATTCAATCTTTAGGCAATATATTTATGTATCATATAATTTTATTTTTCATAAAAAAATATTACAATATTATTGATATAAAGCCATATGTTTTTATAACTTTTGGACGGTTACATTATCAAATTATCTAATATTAGAGTTACATAATATATATAAACCTTCCTTGCTTTATATGGGATGAGAGGCATTTATAATTAATTTTAATAATAAATAAATAAATATATGTAATCGTTAGTGTTTATTATTTATTTTAAATATACAATAATTAAGATAAATATATCATATTTTAAAATAAATTTTAATTTTAAAATATTTATAATAATAAATAATTTTTATTTTTATTTTTAATTTAATAATGTTTTTTTAATTTGTTAATTTAATATGATTTTTTAAATTTAAGAAAATATATTTAAATTGTTTTAAGATAAATTAAGTAGTTTTTTATTACCTTTTCTTATCAATAACTTAAATGTTAGGCAAAAAACTTTTTTTTAAATGGTAGAGGAAACCAATATTATTAACTTAAAATTGGATCTTCAACAAAAATGGTATGATCCACTCCATTGATTTACAAATCTAAAAAAATCAAAATCATAAAACCTTTGATTTAATATATATTTTTTAGATTTGATAAATTAAAATTGATTTTAATAAAATAATAATTATTATATTTTAGAAGATATATAAACATCTAAATTAAAATTGATTTTAATAAAATAATAATAATTATATTTTAGAAGATATATAAACATCTAATTTTATATATTTTTAACTAAAAAATTATAAAATCAAATTATAATTATATGATACTTTGTTTTTATTATCATATTTAAATATATACATAAATTATTAAAAAATAAATAACTTCATTTCTTGGATTTGCCTTAAAAACTTTTAACTTTATTTATTCTCTTTATAAACTTGAATTTTTTTTAGTATAGTACTAAGCATATCAACATCATCAATAATCCCTTCTTAATTTTTATATATAAATAAAAGATGACCTATTTTGTTAGGTATTTTGTTCACTAAATGGTAGTTTTTTATAACCTTTTTAAACAAAAAATCGTAATTATGTTCACTAAATTGTAGTTTTTTAAGTTACGTATGATGAAGGAGAAAAAGTGAAACCACTAGTTTTTTATTCCTACCGGTCAAAACATTATTTTTTATATTAGTATATGCGATGTTCCACTTGAATCCCATTTTTAAATTCAATAATATTCAATGAATAAATTATTTTTTTAAATAAATATGAAACATGAAAGTATAGTCCATGATAAATGGTTATAATTGATAATAAATTTATTATATATGTTTACATATATTTTAAAATAACATTGCATTCTATTGTAATAAATAATTTTATAGGATTATGATTTTAATATAAAATAAAATTATATATATATATATATATATTCCTTGTATCCATTCAAATTCATGTATATAAAAGTTTGAAGTTTGAAGGTAACCATTACAAGTCAAGCTATGGTAGCCCATGTTCCAATAAAAGAGCCAATAACAAGAGGGCTTCTGTACCATTGGGTGAACAAATGGTGGGGACACCTCACATAAATTAAACAAATGACAACTTGTTAGCACTACATATGGGCTTGCCCCCTTGAAATTAAATGAGAGAGCAAAACCACTTCAAGGACGTGGCTTCATTTATTTCACATTCTGATTATAAAATAATATTATAAATGATTTTATGTTTGGAATTTCTAACATCTAGACATGCCCTTGTGATTGAATTTATTGCCATCTCCTTCAAATTCATAACTAGAATTCTCTTCAAATGTCATTATCTTAATACCTTCCATTCAATTAAAAAGTGAATTACATTAAAAATATATAAAATAATAATAAAATACAACTATTAATAACTGAGTGAGGGAACTATCCAAACCACTTGCACCTAAAACACATTCTTGATATTCCTGCGTATCTAATAATAAAAGTATAATATATATTATAATAATAAAATTATAGTATTATAATATATATTTTACCATTTCAATATCCTTATTCTCCATTTTTAATAAAATTATGAAAATATGGCTCTAAAGAACAAATAAAAATGCCAATAAGTTATAGTTATAATTTTGATGTGATGTGATCTTAGTGGGATAAGGAAGGGGCGTCTAAGAGAAAACGTGTCTACAAGTGAGGAATAAGGGCATGGCTTATAAAATCCACCATATATATATATAAAATAAATAATATATAAAAAGTAATCGAGTAGAATTGACTTTAACCCAAATGATGAATGATCAATTTGAATTGACTAATGATAAGTGAAGCAAAGGTCATCCGTGAATATTTACATTACATGTAAATTGACAAGATTTGGATTGAGAAATAATATCATTTTTTCATACCCATCAATTTGAGTTATTTTTTAATAACATAGGGAGGTAATGTAGGGCCCACTAGGGTGGGGAAAGGGAGTCAGGGTCATGCCTTGGTGGCTTAGCTACCAACTTGAAGTGCACTGCAATTAGGTTTTTGTTTGATTGGACTGGGGCAAAAGGCCGCCTAGCCCAAGAAAGTTTTTAAAATATTAAATGAATGATACAGTATTTAATGAATGAATGTATTTTTATTTCACAAAAGATACTTGCAGACCAAGTTATATAAGAAAGAAAGAGAAAAAAAAGGTGCCGTGCCACTGCCATCTCGTTTTTTTCAAATACCAACGGTTTCCACAAACGCCAAAATCTCAAAAACAATATGACGCCGGAGATATTTGACGGCTCGTTTGATGCAGAAACGAAAATGCCGGGCAGAAACCAAGGTGGGGGCCCGTCCTCTTCAGGTCCATGTTTGGCGACCTTTGCCGCCAGCTCACCCGCGGAAAGTGACAGAGACCTTGAGAGGATTGTTTCCCGGCGATAATGTAGCGGCGAGTTACTTTTTTTCATGGTCAAGAGCGGCACCCATTGCTTCTCGGAACTCCCGTGACTTCGTCCTCCTCTGCGGGTATTCATGGCAACAGCTATGATTTACGCGCGATTGGAATATCGGGATGCCGTGAACTGCAGAGGAATCAGGCTCGGTACTTCTTCCATGGCCTGAGCTCCGGGGGTTTCGAGGCTCTCCGTTCGGAAAGTGCCCGAGATTCTGCTGCCGCAACAGTCCGACTGGTGCGTCCGACGGTGAATTAAATGCGAAGCGAAAAGTCGATGTGGACGGCCGGCGATTGTTTGAATGGAGAGAATCTGACGGAGCAGCGTGATGGCGGGTCATTGCCAGCTGTCTGGGGTACGCTTTCTGGACCGTCGGATGTTGAGCCTGCCTCGCATACTGAAAGCAACTCATGGAATCGTGTATGGATTTAGACTCAAGTTTCCGAGAGGGTTGTGCCCGGAATATATCCCGGCAGGAGGGCTGGGGATTTGTCCATCGCTCTCATGTTGCCCTGTGGTCAACCCCAGTAAATATTTCCATAAAGTTGCTTGAGCGAGCTGAGATTATCGCTGACGGCATCCGATAAAAATTCATATCCACCAGCTTCAACTCTCACTGGAGGCTAGTGCGGGAAACATTTTTCAAGCAGTTTATTTTATTTTTTCAAGCAGTTTATTTTATTTTAAATTTATGCAAGGTAAATTATTGTTAGTTTATTTGGTAGAGGTTTGGTCAACACTCCTCCGATTACCATATAGGGATTTATCAAGTATTTAAAAAAATCTATTCTTTTAAGGTGTGAATTTCTTTCTAGAGTGTAAATATTGAAAGTCCACTTCGAAGTGATTGAGCTTGAGCATCAGAACAGTTATGGTGACCGTGAAAAATATTTACATGCAACGGAGTAATAAATGCTGCGATGGCAACACTCGATTTGAGATCAACTACCCACAGTGCAGCGGCCGCAACATTTATTACTTTGTTGCATGGTGAATATTGTTCGCCCTCCTTTCTCTCCATCAAACTCCAACACATTTACAGGGAGTACAATTTGAGTGTTGATGACCTATCAAAAGAAGCATTGTCCCTGGAAATGGGGAATATCTCCTTCATTGAAAACATGGAATCTCCTTCATTGAAAACATGGAAGGAGAAGTGATTGGATATGGAAATATACACTTATTTTGATTTGCTCTATGCAACGGTGGTTGTCTTCTTCAGAAGATCTTAGCCTCTTCCTTACTCTCTTGATTCTCACGCGTGTCCCCTCTCGTGCTTCCTTTGGATAGGCCATCAAGACTCTTATTGTGGTGCCTATGGATTGTGTGTGAGTCATGTTGGTGAGTTCGTGTCCCCTCCCGTGCTTCCTTTGGATAGGCCATCAAGGCTCTTATTGTGGTGCCTATGGATTGTGTGTAAGTCAAGTTGGTGAGTTATAGCCTAATTTTCTAGTATGGTCATAATGTAAGCTGTAGGATCCCCTCCACTTTGGATGATACATTGTACCATAAACTATTTTGGTTCCCTTAACAATAAGGAACTGATTTTTTCTTCTTGCAAAAAAATTATAAATATTGAAGAAACGTTTTAATTCAAGTTATTTAAATAATTTAATATATATATTGTTCTAAATGTTTTAAATTTAATTTTAATAAATATGTTGTAAAATACGCCTATTTAGAGCAATCACTTTAACCAAATTTCCTAGCTTATTTCACTACCTCAAAAATACAATCAAGTATGAAAATGGGGATAAACCGTATTATTATACATTGACATGTCGCTTTTAACTCGTTCACGGGCAGGGTGTTATAAGGATCCCTAATTTGACAAGCAGTATACTCTGCTAACAACGGTTGAAATTCTAAGCTTTTATTGAAGCTATTGGCCGAAATTCTAAGCTTTCATTGAAATTATTGTCGACCAGATTGAAATTTGATGCAAATTGGCTTTGATACGTTAATTACAATTATCTTATATTACATTTGTTTATCTACCGTGTATAGTTTGTGCGGGAGAATGACATGGAAAATCTATTACCGTCAACCTGCGGTACCTGGTATACCTAATAATTCATTCCTTATGTATACATTTTTACAAAAGATTCTGATGCACTTTCCGATATTTATCTCCTCATATCTCGATTGCTATGAATGAAATTTATGCCCAAAAACTATGCACGTGTCAAAATAAAAAAAATGTGCACACCCTCCCGAAGCAACTAGAGGACATGCAATGACCATCTTGTTTTGATGTGACGTGGCCTTTGGATATCTATATACATTGGAAATTTCTTAAATTCACAATGTTTCTCCCTAGTTTTTATAACACTATTGCTTAGCTGGATGATTTGATGGTAATTTTAGACCTAGGATACCTTTTGACCAAAGGAATAACACGCTTTTAGGTTCTTTCACATGACCGTGGGCCGGCCAATAGAGTCCTCACATGGTTGCTGTGCCGACATCGGGTTATCAAAGTGGTTGAGTCGAATCTGGCATTTGTTATCGTGGGAACTACTCCCCCCTTCCTGTGGTAACAGGGAAAGATGTAGAAGACTTGGACTCAAATCTAAAAAAAATAAAAACTGAACAATCCCAATCACAGTACCTAACAAAGTTACGCACTCTCACGGAACTCTGCTTCCCGTCTGATTTGTAAATACAGAAATATGAGCTTAAACAAAATGACAGAGCCACTCTCCGTGCGACAAATGGACGACACCTCAGAAACCGGCGACCGTTCCCAGAAATCGACGAATTTGCCGATGGTGATCCTACGGAGTATTGTCCCGCCACGATGGGAAGGATGAATCTTTACCGTCGAACGTTGAAGGCCCCCACCTGCCGGGCGGGCAAGCAATGGCATGACCCGGTGGGCATATCTGGAAACGAATCTGGGCCGTCGGAAGAAACTTTTGGGAGTTCCGGTGGCTTTCTTGTGTGAGAGAGAGCGGTGGAAGGTGCGAGTGAGTGTATATGTGTATGCACAACAGCAGAGAGGAGGGAAGGACGTTCGTTTCAGGAGTTTATTCCTCTCTGGGGCCGCGTGGACTTGCGAGAATCGCTTCCATTCCCATTGATTTCTGCGTTAAATCGTCTGTAAACCTATTCCGAATGTGCGGAGTTTTATCTCGGCATCTCGATTATCCGTCCGCACCTGTTTTCTGAGCTCAAAAACGTCTCTGGTGCGTCGCTTTTGAACAGTTTTGGGCCGAGGATTACACGAATCCTACATTTTGGCGCTGATCTGAGGCATCCCAGAGATAGGTGGTGCATTTCTGCGGTCGAATTATGACAAAATCGTGATAGAAAGCATCGGTTTCAGCATCGAAGCTTGTGGGCTTCGTCTTGAGGGATGAAATGGTTAAATGAAATGATGCAATAGTTTGGAATAGAGCAAAAAGAAAGGATTGAAAGTCGGCGTTGTGTTAGTTGATTTCTATGGATAGAGGTAGAGAAAGCAGACGGGGAGGAAGTGGTTCAGGGGTGGTATCTGGGCATCATGCTTCGTCTCGAAGGAGGCCTAGAAGCGGTTTCAAAGATTCATCAGGTTGGGAGATTTGAGCTTTTTTCGTGTCACAGATCTTGGTTTTAATGGTCTTGAATTGGGTTTTGGATGATGGGTTTGGTGGATTTCTAGCTTTTCTGGGTGGGTTGTGGAATTGGTTTTTGGTGAATTTGATGGTGTTCTAACCTGTTTTTGATTATGCTTTTGTAGTGGTCTGTGAGGAGGAGGAGGGATTGAACGAGTCCCCTGATTCAACGCGGCTAAGGGAGAGATCCAGTAGTAATAATAACAGTAACAGTAAGAAGGAGAGGAGTGGTTTGTCATCAAGCCGGAACAAGAGAAAACGGCCTGGATTTCACCACGAGAGGTTTCATAGCAACAGCAGAGACAGAGATAGAGATCACGATGGCGGAGATGAGAGCAGCGAAGAGAGCGCAGGGGAGGAGGACGAGGAAGAGGACGATGAGCCCCCTCGTCCTCCTCCTCCCAATCCCAGAAAGGCCACGAAGTTTAAGTCCCAATGCAAGGTGAAAACAAAATCTAGGATCTTGAACTGCTCTGGCTACTGCTTCCGGGGAATGGAAGCTGCAGGAATTATGATTGATTTAGTCCGTGTTCATACTTCTGTTTATACCGATTTGGATTTCGATTGATGCTGTAGATTTTGCTCGGATTTTGGGGTCATCAAACCTGCAATTTTATGGGTTATTTAAGTTGTGTTGGTGTTTGTCTGGATTTCATATTACTTGTATGCTGGTGTTTGTCTGTATTTCATATTACTTGTATGCTGGTGTTTGTCTGGATTTCATATCACTTGTATGTTGGTCTGATTTGCGTTTAAAGCTTGTACTGGGATTTGGATTCTGCTAGAGCAACAGACTAAGAAACTGTTTCTGTTACTTATGTCCCTGCTCTTTAGGATTTGTATTTAGATTTTCCCTGGATTCTTGGATGGAGATTTTCCATGGATTCCTTTTTCTGACTATGTTTATAAATTTATGGTTTTGCAGGTCTCAGATGATATGATTGGAGTTGGGCTTGTTTCGGTTCCTAGGAAGGCCCGGTCAGGTGGGCTTCTGAGATACATGCCTCCATCGGCTGGACTGATGGAAATTTTGATTAATTGTTTTGATTTCTTTGGTCTAAAGATTCAATTTTTTGATATATGAAATTTATGTTGAATGTGCAGCAGCCATGAAAAGGGCTCATGATTCATCTTCGTTGCCAGCACCAGCACCAGCAACAACCATAACAGTAACAGTAGCAGCTTCAGATGGAGGCGGGCATCAGCGCCAGAAATCTCCTTCCCCTGCGCGTCCCAGCGTGATTCCGGCCTCGCCATCTTCTTCAAATGCATCGGTGAAGCCTGGAAGGAGAATGGTCCGTTTCCTGCTTTTAAAGCCATTCGTTCATTCTTTATATATTGCCCTTCTCCTCCTCTCTGCTTGGCCACCATAGATCCCTATTGACCTCTTCAGAATCCCTGTCATCTTCCTCTGTCGGACACAGTCTTGAGTTTTGCTGGTCTGGGTATCCATTTTAACAACTCTTTCAGCCTGTTGGGGCATATTTATGGGCAGGACATGTTTGTTGACTCTTTCTGCAGCTTGCTCATATGGGTGTTCTCAGTATTATTTTTGCATTTGTTTCATAGGAGGATTCTTACTTTCTGCTCTGAGAGATGGTGGTTTTGCCGATTTTGTGAATCTAACAGCTCTTTTGTTGGAATTTATTTCAGAAACCAATTGGAACGAAGACTCGACCATCGAAAATGGCAAAAGTACGTTGTCTGAAGAAGTTGACACGGGCTTCAAAAGCAAAATGCATCTTTATATCTCTTTTGCCCTCAAGTTTGGTGTTAGTTCTGACTGATTTTTATTGCCAAACTGCATGCAGGTTTCCAACTCAATCTCAGAACGAGAAGTAGAAGTTGCTGAGGTGCTGTTTGGACTGACAAGGCAATTCCAGAATCACCATCATCATTCTGCTGCTGCAACAGCAGAAAGCTATGCAAATGCATCCAAATCTGATGTGAAGGAGGCTTCAAACGATGCAGCAGGAGCAGCGCCTCCTGAGATTTCCAAAGTCTTATCTCCAATGATGCCTGCCCCCGCTTCTTCTTCTGTTGTCTCGTCTCCTCCTATTTCTAGTCCCATTTCGCCCCCTTCCTCATCTCCTGCTCTTTCGTTACCCCAACAATCTAATTCAATTCCCGCACCAGCAATGGGTACAGTCCTTGTCCATCCCTGTCTGTGAAAATTCGTTATTCTATTCATTGTTAAGCTTGTTTAGGAGGATTCTGATATAGATGTTTCGTGCAGCGCCCAAGAGAAAACGGCCTCGACCTGCAAAGCCCGAAGAAGCAAGCCCTGTAATTGCCATGCGGCCTCCTGCACCTCTAGGAGGCGTCTCTGCCGTTCACACAACGATAAATGGTCTCCCCGTGACTAGAAATGATGCTGAATTGGGCTCTCAACTTACAAAAACAGAAATTCTTTCTGTGAAGACGGAACCCAATGCAGCGTTTTCTGGCAAGGGAATCTCGCCCGTGGTTTCTACAACTTCTGCGTCAGCTTCAACATGTGGTAATTTTAACCCAATTTCTAGTCCTCCGCCCCTTAACAATCAAAGCGACGTGCCAATAGTGAGCGAGAAGATAGTTGGAAACAATATTGCAGATTCCAAGCCAACAAGCGAGAAGGTTATAGACTCTAAAGTTACGGATCTGAAAGTAACATGTGAGAATATAACAGGCAATAAAACTGCGGAGATGAAGACGACATCTGAGAAGGTCGCAGGAGCTAAAAGTGCAGACTTGAAATATGCAGCAAGTGAGAAGACAGCAGGAACTAATATAGCAGAATCTATGTCTACACCCACACCGTCAGCAGAGAAAAAGCCATCTGGTGTATCTGAATATATTGGCAAGATGGTGCCTGAGGTTTCTGCAGCGCCTATTGATCAAAATGCAACAGAGGAAGTCGATACAGCGACTTCCTGTTTGCCTTTTGGTCCAGATTTGAAAGTGGAGGCTGTCAAAACGTAAGAATTTCTGTCCTGCTTGAAATATTCCTTTCAATGGAGTCAGTTTACACAGCATTGCTCTGCAGGGAACTAAGCTTTACTTTGTTTTGACAGGCTCCATTCTCCCAAGATTGAAAATACTTATGAGGAGAAGTTCAAGATCGATCTCATGGTAAAAATATTGCTTCAATTCAGTAAGCTTTTGCTTTTAGTTTTCATGTTGGTGGTGTGAGAATTGTGTAATTGCATTTTGGCCTCAGGCACCTCCAGGGAAGTCATCTCTTGATACGGAGGATGACAGTGGACCTGATGCTGTTGGCACTGCTTCTTCTGAAGCACCAGAGAAAGGAACTGTAGGTTTCTTTTCTTTATGATGTCTTGTATAAGAGACCATTATCAGTCGAGGAATGAATGCTAAGAACATATGATAAGTTCTCATGCACTGTGGTGGCTCTGATAAGCTCTAGCTTTTGAGTTTTCATAGCGAAAACGTTTGTGGCTGATTGAAAGGTCTAATTGGGGACTGACTACCTTCGTGTTCTTGGAAACAGGTGGAAATTACCAACATCCCAGAAGTAAAGGCTGTAGCATCGAAGGAAGAAAGAGAGACAGAGAAGAGGGAGGAGGTAAAATTAGAAGAAACAGAAAATAAACACGACAAGAGAGACAATGGAGAAGAAAAAGTTACGGAGAAGCATTATGTTAAAGAGAGAAATATTGATTTGCAATTAGAGGGAGGGAATTTGGAAAAAGATTCGTGTAATCCTTTAGCTCAGAAGCAGAGCAGAATATCAAAGAATGAATCAAGAGTAGAGAAGCCAGAGAAATCTGGTCAGAGGATTTCCTTCTCTAATTTTATTTTTGGTAATAGTTCCGTTTATTTTTTTTGCAGTCTCATTTCAGCCTGCAGCTAATTCGGACAATCACTAATGGATCTGCTTCCTATTTTCAGCAACGGCTGCAACAGGGAATGCCAGTTCTTCTAGTGTAGCTGCTTCTATGCCCATACCCATGACAGTTGCAAGCTGGCCTGCTGGCCTGCATGCTCTTGGGTATGAGCATTTCTTTTAATGTCTATACTATTGTAATCTTCTTAGACATAGCTCCTTCTTCTTGTTTTAATTAAAATCAAGTTGTCTTATATATGAACTGAATTCCTCCAGCAGGTATTTTGGACCGGCTCCTGCTAGTTGGCCTGGAGCTCCTTCTATTCCAGGAGTATTGCCCATGGAAGGGACCAACACAACACCAGCAATACAGGTACACTGAAAAGTTCTTCCTCAAGTCAAATGCAACATAACTGCAACAGGAATACTTCCATCTGTATTGAAGTCTAAATTTGATTCATAAACTCCTTTGTAAAGAGTAATCATACACAGCTGGCTGCATAAGAGTATTCATACAGCAGTCTTTCCACTACCATTTGGGAATAAACTAGTATTTTCTTGTCTTTGAATTTCCTCCCACATGGGACCAATTCTATGTGACTAACAATGTGGTTTATTTGGTTGGATGAAGCAGCCAGCATACATTTTGCAGCAATCTCGTCAAACCTGGAAACGATGTGCCACTCATTCATACATAGCTCATTTTATAGAGTGCCAACAACGTATGGTTCCCCATCCTTTTTGGCATGCTCCAAATTATGGCAATTCTGTGGCTCTCTATGGAGGCAAACCATACAATTTGAACATGCCTTTGCCACCTCCAGCTGAGATTATTAATTTGGGCGGATCATTACCAGGAACTGTTTCTGTTTCAAGTACTGGAAATAGTGGGTCTACTGGCAATAATTCGGATTCCTTGCAGGACAGAAACATAGGCTCAGCAGCTTTTGGTGCTTTTAACAGTCAAAGTGCAAAAGGAAAAAATGCCCCTTCTTATATGGATCCTCGGAGGAAGCACCCTTCACACCAGCAGCCAGCTCAGCAGCCAACTTCCGCAATCATTCAGGTATAACTTTATAAGCTATTCTTGGAATGGTCCATTATCTGTTCTGGATGCAACATCGTTTTTCCCTACATTTCTACTTTTCATAAGCCTTTTTTCATGCATTTGTTTGCAGCAAGGACCACCTGGTTTTGGATTTCCTACTGCACAGTCTGGAGCTGGAGGAGCAAATTCTAGCACTGCTTGCAGCACAGGGAATACTAGCTCTTTGGGAAATGCAGCAGGATTAGGAACTGCCCCAGGTGGTGGAGCTGGAGGAGGTAATAGCAATTTAGCAAGCATATGTCCAGAACCTTACATGGCTGTAATACAACAAAATGGGTATCCTTTCGGTATCAATACACATCCACATATTGGAGCCACATTCAATGGAAATTCTGGTCATATTGGTCCGCAACAAGCAGCACCATTTTTCAACAGTAACTTTTATGCAACACAATTGTTACTTCCACCACAACCCCAACCTCTATCTCAACCTCATCCTCAACCCCAACCTCAACCTCAGTCTCAACAACATGGCTCGCAAAATCCTAGTACATCCAGTGGTTCATCATCATCACAGAAGCACCAGCAGCACTTGCAAGGTCCATGCAATTTTTCATCTTCACAAAAGCAACAACATCAGGGAACACCATCTCCATCTCCATCAAATTCTCAGCAGCAGCACCATTTACCAGTATCACAAGCTCGTCAAATTGAGCGAGAGGCCAACAATGGGGCAGATAGCCCCTCAACTGCCGACAGTAGAATTCCACTCATTCAGAAGAATTTTTACAGCCAGGGGTCACCGAGCAACTCAAATTTCAATGCACAGCAAGAATTGGCTATTATGGCTGCTGCTGCTTTCGGAGCAAAACACAATGGCAAGCAGCAGCACCCACCTCCTCAAATTCAGCATCAGATTGCTCCAGGATACACTATTCAGCAACATCATGGAAATGATCCAGCGCTTCAAATGAGCTTGAAAGGGCTTGAGCTCGGCAGCCAATCTCGGGCAGGGATCTTGGGTTTTTCTCAGATGGCACAAGGTCATCCCGTGTTACAAGGCATGCCCGAATCTGCAAGGCACCAGATGGCAGCCCAGGTTCAGCATGCAATTCAATCTGGTACACAACCACAACGTTCTGGGCAAATGCAGAGAACTCAAAGCACTAGTTCTGGTGAGGGAAGAAATGTCGCAGATTCAATGAGCAATGCTGGTGGTAGGGGACGTGAAGATGAACAAAAATCATCGATCAAGGGAGGACTTGGACACTCAATGAATTTTTCTAGAATAGAGACTGAAAATTCTGCAAATATACACGGAGGATCCCTCACAGACGTTGGCCTTTCAACTTCTCTAGTTGCAAGGCCACCATCTTCCCATAGCAATCCTCAGCCAACTTCTTCCCAGCAGTTGAGTCAAAATGCAAAGTCGACAGTGGGTCGTGCAAAATCTGGGCCTAACCAAAACGTACTACCACCAGTAGCTTCAGCACAAACCACTTTATCCAGTTATGGGGATCGAACTGGAGTATCTTCCAATATGAAGTTGCAAACATCTCCACCTTTTCCAGGCCAGAATCCTAAGCAGGGACAACAGTCTCAACAGTGGAAAATGACTGGAAGAACACCATCAATGCCCATAGCTGCAGGCTCTCCAACTCAAGCTGCTCTCGCTACAATGAAAAATTTTCCCCAGCAAGGACGAAATCAACCGGGCAACCTCAATATAGGAAGTCCAGTTGCCCCATCTCAAGCTTCATTTGCTACAAGCACAAAGAGTTCTGGACAACCATCAGCTAATCAACAGAATAATTCTGGCTCTATCATGCCTCCAAGATTGTCTTCGGCAAATTCTGTGACCGTGCTTCCGTTATCTCCGCAGCCTCCAGTTTCAAAGTCTGTGAGTACACCATCATTAAGAACTACAACTGGGAGCAAAGGACCCATTTCACAACAGAAACCTCTAGCTCCCGTCTCTAACAAAAAGTCATCTCCAGTGGGCAGCAGGAGCACACCATCTGTTTTGGGGCCTTCGCATATCTCTCAAAACTCGTCAGGCAAATCTACCCATCAGCAATATCAGCAACAACCGCAGCAGTCAGTCTCCCTAATGTCATCTGGACAGCCAGCTGGATCAAAGAACCAGCAATATCATAACCAAGCTCATTTCAATCCAACGCAATTGCTTTTTACCCCTGGTCCGTTTCTGCAGCAGCATGCAGTACAACCACCCCAGTTTTCACCTCAATCTGCTCATCAAGTATCAGGACTCCAACAGAAACAGCAAATGCAGGGATCAAATTCGCCGCAAACATCTTTCAGTAATCCTCATCTGCGTCAACAACATGAGCAACAGCAAATGCAGGGATCGAATTCCCCGCAAACATCTTTTAGTAATCCTCATCTGCGTCAACAGCAGGAGCAACAGCAACAAATGCAGCCCGGTTCATCAACATCATCCAATTCTGGGACACTAGGGCTTGCCTCTCCAACATTAACGTTGGGCGGTGGCCCTACAAAGATTAATCCCGGTGGATCTCTTGGAGCCAGCTTACATGCACAATATAGTGGCCAGCATCAATCAGGTAGCCCACATGCAGTTCTACCTTTTCAATATATGCAGACAATTACAAATGTATCTGAAAAGTCTGTAGAGCAAAAAGTTGTAGCAGGTGAAATTCTTATTTAGTAATTTAGCAATCTGCTGACATAGACCTTTCTTATGCTTTCTGCGCAGCAACTGATTGTTTGACTACTTTTGAGCAGATGTCTTGAATCAAGAACAGATAAATGGAGTTCAAATGTTACCAAATCATGCTAACTTATGTACATCCTCTGTTCAGAACAGAAACCCTTTTAATGCTTCTTCTCCTCAGGCATCTTCTATCCGTATGCCTTCAGGAAGCCTGAAAAAGTCAGGAGGCAATATGGCCGAAAGCATGAGCAATCCAGGTGGACTAAGCCTGTCTATGGCACTATCCTCTGGTGTTAGAACTCCCAACAGTGGATTGGCATCCAGTGTAAATGTAGTGCAACATGCAAAATCAACTTCTGTGAGTTCAACTGCTGTGCATTCTGGTCAAATGCCTTCAGGACCTATTAGCCCTACGACAAGCGCTCCACCTGGATTGCATGGGCAAGCTGCAACAAGTGTGGTTCAACCTTAATCCAATGATAGTCTCAGTTTTGAATCTTTGAGGACCTTCACCATCCAGCTACCTTGTTGCTAGCAGTGTTCAGCGCTGCTGTGCAGGCACGTGCATTTATGAAAAATATCAACACCATAAGATTCAAGTCAATCTAGACCCGCCAGCAGTAAAATGCATTGCACACGAGAATTGGCTTATTTGCACGTTTTCTTCTGATCTAGAAGGGTGCTCCACTAGACATTTGAAGCCCGATTGCCAGTATGTCGAGAATCTTTTCTTTTTTGATTTTGTATTATAGTCCCTGTTAACATGTATTGAGACAAGCCTGTTCATGAAATGTAGATTCAAATCCAGGAACATATGTTCACCATTTCTGATGTATGAATGCTTTTACTCTTCTTACCACGGGTATATACGTTGGGCAGTTAACAACTGGCTATTGGATCATTCTGGCCATTGACTTCAGAGGAGGCTAAGGTTTACCTTCAAAACCTGGAGTTCCATGAGTTTGGTCCAGCTTTTGTATATTACATTGACACAGATTCTCTCAAGCTGTCTGAAAGAATTCAAATATTTAATCTTTGGAAATTTATTTCATGGAGTGTAGTTATGTGATCAACCAATTTTTTGTTGATTGATAAGTTGGATGTTTTGAGTGAAGTTAAATTGCAGTTGCTTTAATGGATTGTAAAAGCTTACATTGTTTCTAGTAACTCGGGCTAATCTAGAGGGATTTGAATTTGCATCAATTTTGTGAATGTCTATCCCTAGTTCTGTGCTTGATTTCTGAGTTGTGCAGTCATGATGTGTTTCTCACTGTTTTTAACAGCCTAACAGGTTGTTCTCTTTTCTTGGTATGATAAACAAGATGAGTTTTTAGGGATTCTTCATCCATAAATAAGAGTTTATTTATGGTGGCCTATGTTTTGGCCTCAATGTTTAATTATGTAATAATCTAAAAACACATGGACTTGTATTAAAAAGGTAGCGTTTTGACACTACAAAACCAGAGGTTGGCCTCAATGCTTAATTATGAAATAATCTAAAGACATCTGGACTTGTATTAAAAAGATAGCATTTTGACACTAAAAAACCAGAGGTAGTCAAGGCCCCTTCCTTGACTGGTAATGGCTTATATTGTTTCATAATGGCTTTGAAATAATTTAGAATGTCTAGACGTTATTTTGCCATTTTAGATAAGTTATTTTAGATAAGGTGGTTTTTATTTGCAAAGTTATGCTAGTGCATTGTTTGTAATCTCGTTTTCTCTTTGGTTGGTTACACTAGATTTTGTTGGTTTGGGATTGATGTTCAGTGTGTCAAATTTATGCATATCTAAGTAAGTCATTTTTAGATATTTAATGGCCTACGTAGTGCATGTTCTGGCAAATCTGGAGTGAGACATCACTACATGAGAGTGTGGTCTTTATAAAATTAACAGGGTCAACGCTGTTGAAGGGGTAATCTTAAAATTTGTCCCTGTTGAAGGGGTAATCTTAAAATGACAATCTATGGCATTTTGTACCAAGAAAATAAAGAAGGTAGAGATTTAGGCCAACCAGAATAGGATGTGACAGAGTTATGTACACATTTGCGTAAGAAGATAAGAGATTGATGAAGCATTGATGGCAAGGATGTCATTCTGGACTTTCTCACTATCAATTTTCTGACTATTCCTCACTTTCCAAATGGGTTGTAAACTAGGTAGGCAGGTCCAATGCCATTTGAAATTTGTTGACGAAATGCGGGGACGAGTTGTCTGTACAGGGACGATTTTCTTCTTGTTTCCGGCTGGTTTTTACCAGTTTTTTGTTATGAAAATTCTTTTTGGCCATGAAGCTTCACTGAATTTTCAAAACGGGTAAAAACAATGCTACTTCTTGCAGAGTGTGGGTGTAGGGGTTTTTGTGTTATGTGATTTCATTTCTGTGCTTAAAATCACCCAACAAACAACAGAAATTACAGATATTGTAGATTAATTTCACCGGATTTTGTCGGTTAATTTCACCGGATTCTGGATTCTTGTGCTGTCACTTCATATTTTATAGAAAAATAATAAAATACTATAAAAATATAAAATAAAATTGTAAAATACTATTAACGCTAGTAGTATTGGATTTGAACCACAAACATATTAACACTACACAGTATAGCGGGAGAGCTTTACCGTGGGGCATTGGATTTGAACCACAAACATATTAATGTTAGAACGGATTTGAACCACAAACATATTAACACTACACAGTATAGCGGGAGAGCTTTAGCGTGGGGCAGAGCGGAAAATCTTTATCAACAACTCATGATAATGACAATAACATGATTTTATCTTTGAGACATCGCATTCAATCATTATTGAAATTTCAATACTTTGCTCATACTTTTTTCATGAAATATGGTGATTAGTCAGTATTCTAGAATGATTGAGACATATTTTTACGTTCTACTTTTGTAGATGTATTTTGCTCAATGTTGTAAGATATTTTAATGTGATATATTTTGAGTAAGTTTAATGGTTGATAATGTGTTTCTTTTTTAAATTTACATGTTCGAATTCATACCGGGACATGCACACACCTCTATATATATCAAGCAATTAAATTGCTATATAGAGGAGGTTCATTGTTATACAAACAATCATACATTAATCTAGCACTTTTGCTAAGTTATGACTTTAATTTAGAATTATAAATGAAAATTGTTTTACAATGATGTGGTTCAAATGGTTTCATTTTTTTAGGAGTTTTAAATTGGTCTCCTCTTTAAGGAGCTTCCCTATATTTTGGGTTTTAAAACCAAGAAGACATTAAATACTATGAATGTAAACATAGTTTTCTACATTCTTAAATCCTAATAATGTCTATTCATTGATTGAATTATTGTAATTTCATAATGGTTTGGTTGGTTGGTTAAGCGACAATTTTGTTATCCCGCCCACCAAGGTTCAAATCCCTTAGAGACATGTTGGCTCCTTGTGGGTCAATGCATTGATGTAAGTAAACCCTCTATTATAGTTGGGCCTAAGTGCAATTCTTGGGGGTAGTTTTCACAAAATGAATACCTTATTGTCACGATGGCTTAATCTGAGGATGATTGTGATGGGCAGTTTTCACAAAATGAATACCTTATTGTTACGGTGGCTTAATCTAAGGATGATTGTGATGAGGAGACATGTCATTATAATAAATTCTAATTTTGGGAAAAAATGTTAGCATGTTGTGTTACTTGCAAGATTAACCTTATAGTCAATGCTTGTCGGGTTTATGTGTGTGCACCAAGGATTTGCCACTACTCTTGGATTTTTGCCATGACCCCTATTTGTTAAAGATAGTGCAGCTGCAAGAGCCATTCTCTGAATGACACCCTAGTAAATTAACTAGGGTTCTTAGTCAGTTAACCAAGCAGAGTAAGTCCCTAGCAAGTACCTTAGAGCCCCGAGCAGTCTACCGGGGTTCTTGGTCTGGGACCAAGAAGGTTGATGTCATGGCAAAGTCCCTAGCATGTGGCTAGGGCCCCTATCTTTCTCTAGGGCATTTTGGTCAAGGATTAGACAAAAGTTTGGTCATAAGGACCAAGTAGATCCTGTGAGTTGACCCAGAGACATCTTGGTCTAGGACCAGATAGATTCTTGGTTAGGACCAAGTAGGTTCTACAGGTGTAGTCTTGGTCAGTTAACCAGGTGGATCTTGGTTAGTTAACCAAGATGATGATGTGTGATGCCCTCCTCTCCCAAATGGTTGAGCTAGGTTGTTTCTTCAAGGGATTGGCCACCCCTTGATGATATCACTAGCACTTGACCTTTAGGACCAGTCAAGTGGACCAAAGGATCACATCATCTAGTTTGGATCTTCCTTATATGGTGATAATAAAAACTTCTAGTTACTTTATGGAACAATTGTGGACCACATACCTTAAGAGAAGGATACAAGTTTGGTTGTTTCTTCTTGTGGGTAAAAGGGTTGTTCTCCCACCTTGTTGGTACACCTTGGTCTTGTGGGTAAAAGGGTTTTTCTTCCACCTTGTTGGCACGCCTTGATCTTGTGGGTAAAGGGGTTGTTCTCCCACCTTGATTTTGAGGGTAAAAAGGTTGTCTTCCCACCTTGTTGTGACACCTTATGGATAACCTTCTGCTTGACTTGGTCTTGCCAGTTTCCCTTATTGGTCCTAGTGTCCCTCTTTAGTGTGGCACCTTAACCCTTTGATATGCTGACTTAATTTATCAACACTTCTTAATGTATGACGTCTTGACCTTTTGAGTAAACCCTAAATCATTAAAAGATTAGAAGGGGGATGATTCTAGAAGTCTTTAAGAGGCTTAAAAACCAGACTTAGCATTCATTATGAGTGTGTCTTGGAGATATATCTCACCGTTATGTTTTATGTTTGATCTAGGGTTTCCAACATCTCAGTTTGTGTTAGAATAATCAACCCATAGTTAGCTACCTTAGACATTAATTAATCCATTTTTTGTCTTATTTGCCTAGTTTCCATATTCCACCTTATGCAAGTTGTCCTCCACACATCCATAGTGGTCAAACTTGCTAAATTTGAGTCATGGAGCGCTTGGGAAACCACTTGGAATCAAATCTGCTTTATTCCTGGCCTCCCTAGCGCTGTCTACTTTTTCTGCTTTATTGCCTGCTTTTCTGAGTTTTAAGGCAATTGGGAAAGTTTGACTAGGTGAAGTTAACTTGTTTTTTGTCCTCATCATCCTCCACTCTTTTCTCCTATGAAAAGCATGTATGAGTTGTCCTTCCACCACCTATTAGCTTGCCTAATTGATTTTGCCAATTCGTGAGCTCCTAGACAGTTTTGGAAACTGCTTTATGCACCTATGAGGGATTTGCTTAGATTTAGTAAGCCTGCTTTTGACCAAATTCGAATGGCATTCTTATGCATTCGAATCTCTCATGTAATTATTTATTGTGGCAGCCTATGACTTCACAGGGTTGGCAATTGTACACTTATTCAATACAGATTAGTGTTCTGCTCCATATTCAGTCTCCTTTGTGAGTAATTTGTATGTATAATTGGCAATTTTTGTGAGTGTAATTGTTCTAACACCTGGGTTCAATTTCCACATGGTATCAGAGCCTTTGTAGATCGATTTCTCTCCTTTCAAATTTGTATTGCAGGTTCGACATCATTGACTGGGAGCATTCTGCTGACTGAAGGGACAATTTCTGAGCTATGGATCAATCTCAGAAGATCATCTTGACTCCATTTAACTTCTTTGAATGGAAAGCAGAGATGGAGATACTGTTGAGAGCGAAAGGCCTCTACAGAGTGACTATGGCAACAGAAACAGAGCCCAATGCAGCTGCAGAGAAAATTAAATGGCACAACAGGAGGGATGAGGCCTACGGTCTCCTGTGTCTGAGCATATCCAGAGACCTCCTTTTCCATCTTGATGGATTGACATCACCGAATGAGTATGGGAGAAGCTTGTTGAGCTTTTTGGTAAGACAGATGAGATGAGGGGACATCAAATTGAAAATGAATTGATCTCCCTGAGTCCCAATAGCTTTGAATCCCTGCAACTCTATTTTTCCAAGTTCAAAGCACTTGTTTTGCAGCTAAAACAATGTGGGATCGAAAAGAAGGATGAACAACTGGTTTCGGCCATACTCTCGAAGCTTGGCCTTGACTATTCAGTGTTTGTATCGACCTTCTATGCCACAAAGTTGACAGCTCGAGCCTGGAAAATGCCTAGCTTTGCAGATTTCATCGAATCTCTCACACAAGAACAAGATAAATTGGTGATGATGGGCACCATCAAACCATCCAAAGACCAAGCTCTGGTTGCTGGAGATTCAAGGGTGGATTCAAAAGGCAAGAAGAAAGCTAAGAAGCCACCTGAGAAAAAGAGAGACAAGAACAAGTCTGCAGAGGAGCCTCAAGGTTCCAAGAAGAACCTCCAGAAGAAGAAGAACAAAGGAGCAATGAGCAAGTGCGCATACTGCAGCAAGGGCAATCATTCTGAAAGCTCCCGCATGAAGAAGCAAATAGACATGCTGACCCAACTCCTGGAGAAGAATGGCATCTCCCTTCCAGACAGCTCAAAGAAGAGGGAAGGAGGATCAAATTCAGAAGACAGAGAGAGAGTTCATGCATTGGTTGTTGGCACATCAAGCTTGTTACCACCTAAGTTGTACTTAGTGGTTTTTTATCAAGTGAGCCTGGTGAACCGGATAGGGTTAACTTGTTCAGACTTCAAAAGACCTGTGGAAGTACTTTTG
>LPNX010144870.1:3283-19417 GCA_001517045.1 Pseudotsuga menziesii | reverse complement strand
AAGAGCACCATGTAAACCCATGGACCCACTATTTCCTAGTTTTGACTGATTTTCCATCACTCAGGTCAGAAAGCCCCAAAAATCAATTATTGATTATTTTAATAAATAAATTGATGAATAATGGAGCACATCCAAAATCATAAATCAGTGGATTCTCAGCCGATTTGATTGAAATCAGTCAGATCTGAAGCAGATTGACTGGATCTGACAAATCCTTGACTGAAGGAGGTGATCAAATCAAATCCAGAGTTGATCTTCAGCTGTCTTCATGGGGAATTGCGCCCTCTCTCTCTCCTCCACACGTGTGGACTCTCTTGGATGCTTGTGAACTGATGTGTCGGTGTAGGGGTTGATATGTCAGCTCAATCAAGCCCCCGGTTGACAAGTAGGCTTAGTTCAGAATCAGTTCTGCATTGATGAACTCTCCATCAGTTGATTTCATCTGATTCCATGAGGAATTGTGCCCCCTCTGGGCTGGATGTCTTGTATTTTGTATATATCCAGACACAGCCTCCTCTTCCAAGCTAGTTAGAACTGGGATTGAGGTGCTGCTGCTATTGTACTGTTGTAATTCTTCATTTGAAATAAAGAAAAGCTTTGGAGGCTAGACGATGTTGTGCCATTACATGTGTGGATGATTATTGCCATTATTTTACTGAGGTAACCTGTATCTGTATTCATTTTTTGCTAATTGCTTGTAGATCCGTTGTTAAGATTGATAATAGGCTTATTATAATCTTGATAGGAAAGGTGCTCTTCAATAAGTTTATTGACCATCTCCTTCCTTTGATGCATGTTTAGAAATCTAGATTCAACATGTCCTATAAGCTTATATGCATGTTATTTTGAAACTCTGTGTATGTACTAATCGGATCTCACAAGTTTCTTGGCAAGTTCTTTGATTTCAGCTGAGCTGCAGGTTCCTACATTGGAGAGGATGCTAATCTAGTTTGCTTCTTCACTCTCTTCAAAACCTTCCAAAGGCATAGTCCCTCGACATTCCACCTGAAAGCTCCACTGTGGATCTTCGAGGAAACCAACATTTCTCTCATCCTCTTCCTCCCTCAAAATCAACATTTTTACCCGGTTACTTTGTTCATAGCTTTGATTTTGCTTAGAAGTCTGGCTTAATTGAGACTCTTCTCATAAGGTTTGGCTCTTTCATGTTTTGATTTTTGCTTTGTTCATAGCTTTGATTTTGAGACTGCCATGATCAATGTGCACCACCGGGTTTCACTTCTCTCACCTGTGAAATGCACCATTGAAATTCTGTCAGACCAAGCATATTATAGACATTTAAAATCAGTCAGTTAATTACCCAATTGGCATGACAGTTCAAGCCTCATCAAGGAGACTTTCATATTTTTCATGCCTTCCCAACAGGCACATGAGCTCATTCATGTCCATTCTTGGGCAGGGAATCAACTATTCCAACATTCACAATTTACTTTAAGCAAATACACACATTCCATTTTCAGTCATACATGCATTCAATAATCTTTTGTTTTCACCATGCATATATATATAATTAAAAGGGCAAGAGAGAGCAGCAAGAGTTTTTCCCCTCTTTGTTTTGTTCCATCCTGGAACCCACACCACCGCTGTGGCTTTTCATGCTCTCAGTCTCCTTCACTTCACTGTGAATGCTGGACCAATCCTTCTTGGTCATGACACTTAGTGTCTTTGGTCTATTCAAGACCTCTAAACCATGGAGTCTCTCCACATGGTTTGTCTTGGCTGCTAGGACCTTCACAGTCTTACTAGCCCCCTTTTCCACTACCGCTCGTTTTGAGCTCTCTAGGACAGTCATATGTCCACATGCATGCTTAGGATGCTCTCATAGTCCTCGCTCCCAGCGATACCTATATCCAAACATTGAATAGATTCACATGCTTAGTTTATTCTCATCAATTTTATCTTTAGAACAAGAGCTTAAAACATCATAACCAATTCATATACACATGTACATTCATAGGAAAAATAATCCAATACTTATCTGTATTGTATGTTTCCTCGTTGGTCCACAGGATCCTGCTTCGCTTTGCAATCCTTGGGATCGCCTATGGACTTGGATGTTAGGTCAGCACGTAGGCTGCTCCACAACATCAAATAATTAATGTCCATCCAGTACACCCTCTTGTCAACTGGGCTTGGAACTTTACCATGACCATTTCCAGGTCTAGGATCTACTATGGATCCTCAGGCATATAACAACCCAACATACACTTATATCAACAATTACACATACACTTATATCAACAATAATGCACACTTATATCAACAATAACCCTTACTCCGCAACCCCTCACAATAACCATTTGCCTTTTCTCTTTAGGGTGCAACACCCAGCTGCATCTATTTAGCCTGTCAACACAAGCAATATAAGAAAACTCATCAACGTTATTGCTCTAAAACTGTAATCATATTTCATATCATTCACTATCAAGCATTAAGACACCAGGAGTGCGTCCACTCCCTAGGGTGTAATCAATATTGAAAACCCTTTCATGATCCGACATCGGGAAAGTGTGCACCCCTTTTCGATGTGTGCCATGTAGGCCCTATGCATACTCAAGCAATCTGTCATAATGAAAATAAAATCAAAACATGTTCTGCATATGGAATTTTAATAATTTTGACATGCATATTCTTAGCAAGGGTCACAAAACACTTATCCATTTGTCGACGCAGTATGCCTTAATTAAGGAGGAATGGGGCTCCCTTCTCCGAGTTGACAGTCCCTCGGTTAGCCATCCCAACTCATTCTTACATTTCATATCCACACATGTCTTACCGACATAATTTATACCATCTCACTCATGTTTCTTTCCAAACATGTAGTGCAGATGAGACATTTCCAGAATGTCCAATGGAGTTTCACCCGAAACCCATTTCCAAGATAAGGGAAAACCTTCCCATGAAGTTTGGCTCCTGCAGGCCATCACACATGATCTTCTTACAGTGTGTACCCCTGGCACATTCATCGAATAGCCAAACAATCAATCATTATTTGATAATACAATCCAATTGATTGTTCCATAACCAAGCAATGACATTAGTAATCAAATTCAATAGGAATTTGCAACTCTGTCTATTACATAAATTGATTTGCTTAGCAATGAGGTGATCCTCATTTGTGGGTCTCTTGTAAGTAGCATTACTATGCCCATTATAATTTTATGCTTCTAGCATAATATGAATACCCACTTACAATGCGTCCTCCTGACACAATCTTATGCAAGCCAATAGTGATTAGTAGTTGTCAGCAATTTCTTAAATCCGAAATTCACAATTCAAATTTAACAACCCATTATGCATACCAACTATTTTCACAGCCACGAGACTCTTCTCATAAGGTTTGACTCTTTCACATGGTAGATTTTCGGCATTTGTCATGGTCTTACTCTCATTGCCATGCCCTAAATAATCTACCTGAAACCTGAACTTCAATCAACCAAACACTTGGTAAGTTTTGATGCATATAACTTTTTCCATTGCTGCAACAATCACTGAAGCATTTTCAGAAGTATAAAATTCGAATACTTCCAGCTGTTAATCACATCAATATTACCAAAACTCATTTACTTCACACAATCATTATCATACTAACATTTTCAAGGTATAGTCACATCATTCAAGCAATTAAATGAAATGTTTAGATACTCCTTACTTCACAAGCATATCATTTGTACCACCTTGCCATTCCATAGAGCATTTTCGGCAGCCAATTGATCATAGCTATCCTCTTTATGCACTTACAATCCTGCATTCATAACAGCCTTTGAAATGGTTCCTAAATTCTCATCAATTCATCATTTCATCCATTAGTTATTCATAATATCATATGCACTCATCTCAATGCATTCATGCAATGCATCACAACATTTGCACCTATACTTATGCAATCAGTCACTCACACCCTTCATATACATCCGTTCAATGCATGACTACAAGATTCATAAAAACTTTTCAATGCATATCCATTCAATGCTACCTTGCATTGATTCAGGAATATTATGCATTCAACATACCATGCATAGCCTAACCATGACTACTTCATATAGGATACATTACTATAATCAATATCATCAACATATACAGGCATGACACCTTTCTATATGAATGTAGTATAACATTTAAATATCCACATGGTATGAGGTCTCTTACCTTTACCACTCCATGGAATTCGTCATAATCAAACTCTTACCTTCATGGGTCCTACTTACACCTTTGGCATGACCAATTTGGTTGGTCCTTTGCAGGAGATTGCAGAATTTGCTCACCAACTTTTTATCCTGGATTTGTTAATTTATCCCTTTCTCCATAGGGTTGCTTGTCACATTCGTCAGCATCAGCAACATATTCAACCATGTCCATGTTGTCGTTGGTTTTTTTTTTTTTCCCACTAATGCCAACACCAATGCAATAATTATCATTAGTGGTCCATTATAAATGTATATTCCTCAATATCCTATGTATGCAAAGCATATCCTCATGCATTTCATGCATAAAACTTATAAAATATAATATAGCTAGCAAGACAGGGGGTTAAGGAATTTTCCCTTTTAAATCCCTCATCTTTGCATGAAATTCCTCTTCCACATAATAGCTGGTTTGAATTCATGGTCTTGCTACCTCTAGGCATGCAATTCTTGGATTTGTCCATATTGACAACAACATTGTTTGTCAAAACAACCACTAGTACTTTTCTGCTCCTCATTCAAACTCTGGTGGCTTTCCCTTGTTTCTTACTGGATAAGTTTTCCAACACCTATCCCCATGCTCCATTCATCTTTTATGAATGCTGGGTTTGACTAATTTGCCCAAACATAGAATTTTCTTTTCACAAGAACGACTGTTTTAGGGGACGACGGGGGTCAAGGGGGCTTGCCCCCTTGTGGTTTCCGCCACAGCAGGGCGGGTCGAGGGCAGCGCCCTCGTTTTTTTTTTTTGTAAATCATTGGTTTTCGCGCAATATGGCGCATAAGATCATTGCCACTTTTCTCTTATTCAGCCCTGAAAATCCACTAAAAAATCCCTGAAAGTCTCGTTGAAAACAGTTGAAAAACTGCTGAGAAATCCCACTGAAAAACTCAAAATTTCCTCTTTGCAGAATCGGATCTCATTCCAACTATCAATCCGACGTTTTTGGCGGTCAGCACAACTAACTTCTTCGCTACTCATCGGCGATCGGATCCACTAATCTTCGGAAGGATAGTCCATTAGACTGCCGCAACGGCGGACGTTCAATCCATTTACTTCATCCGACGTAGTCATCGACTGTCGGAAGTTCTATCCACTAACCATCGCCGATGGTTGACGACTCCAGGACTTAGAATTTTTTTCGAGATTTTCCTTTTTGTCTTCCCTTTCGCCGCTTGATCGGCTCCATCCCTTCTTTTCATCGGCGAAATAGTTCCATCAGCAGCCGCAACGATGACCCATCATCCTCGATCTTCTTCGGTGAACTGATTCTGGCTGGCATCGGCAGTTGGAACTTCTCCCTGTTGGAAGGCTAGTAATCTAGGCTTCCGCAACGGCGGCACTCAATCGGATAAGTATCAGCGATCCAAACTACTATCTTTCGTCGATCGCCGATGGTCTTCAACACTTAGACAAATTTTTCAAAAAAATTTTCTTCTTCTTTTACGGAACATAGCATCTGTCGGTGGTCAGAACCATTAAGCACTATGTGTCGGCGAACCCAACAACTATTTTCCACCGACGGCATTGGCGGTCCAAACAACTAAATTTCATTGACACCAAAATTCAATATCGGATGTTTCTTTAATTACATCGAGCCGACATTTCGGCGGCCTTTGGCTGATCTTCGCTGAAACTGCGGCTCCCACATCCACTAAGTTCCGCCGACGACCAATGAAAACTTAGAAAGTTTTCCCGCAATTTCCTTCCAACCGTCCTCCGTCGGGTATGCTTCTTCCTAGCTCTTCCGCTACATCGGAAGTCCTTCCCACTAAGTGTTCCGATGAACCGACAGTTCAAACACTTAGGCAAATTTTTGTGGAAGTTTTCTGTCATAAAAATTTTGGTCTCTGCTGGGCAGAAACCAATCTGGCTTCTGTCACTGCATCTTCATGGTCCATTCAGGCCCATGCTGCAACATGAGCTCTGATACCACTCTGTAATGTCCTCGACTCTTCGACCGACAAAGAGGACGCTACGAACACCAAACATACGGGCAAACAGCCCCACAAACATGAACAGACATCAATGCTGAAAAATTAGCTTAACATAATACATACTAAGATGCATAAAACATACAAGAATGCATGGTTACTCAACATTCAGCGGAAGCAAACATATACATTCCAGCATTTAGCATGTTCATCATAATTCATGAAACAATAAATATAATTGCAGAGATGAAACAGTCAGGAGTACTTATCTTTTGATGAAGAACTCGCCCCGCAACCAGCTACGTCGCTGCAACGTTCCACCCAATCATAGGCCAGCGTGCTCATCAATATCTCAGCAACACTGCCACCCCCAAGCTAGGCATGATTCCTCAAGGAATAAGGGTCAATGCAGGCTTACGCATAGCCAAGGTTTGCCAATCAGCCAAACCCACACAATAGGGTTTTACCAGGTCATCAAGGAGCTAGGATAGGCTAAATGCCAAGCTGGTGTCCTCAACACCAACTTCTCAAGCATACCCAGTCTCTAATCCCACTCTCAACAGTCTGAAGACCAACCACTGCATACTGTAGCAAAACAATCCCTTCACAGCTTTGTGAAGAAGGCAAAGACAACTGGGTGACAATCCCAACCAAGAGGCGAAACACAGCTCAAGTCCACAAGACAACTCAGAGTTGTTCTTGGCCCTAGCGTGGCCAAAACAACTCAACAACAACCTAAAACCAGGGTACATCAACAACCACAACCTCACAATGAATGATGGCAACAATTCACAGTCTGCAATGGATAAGAAACCGAACTCCCAACATGGACTGGGAAAAACTTAACTGATGAATGTGGAAGAAAACCCAGCGGGAAGACAACAGCCCCGAACGCACAATGAAACCACGACAACATTACACCATCCACAAATGGGGGAGAGAATGAGCTCCTAGCATTGACAGAGGAAAACAAAAACACAGACCACAATAGACAACATACACGGCCACAATTGGCAAGGGGACATACACATACCACCGAAACTGGTATGGAACCCACAGGCACACAACCCTGAGCATGAATGGCTCCTGCACACGAAAACCCTGAGTGACAGCCACAATTTCTCCTACTCCCTGCGTGAGAAAAACCAATGCAGAATTCATGTGCGTGATAAGGAGAGAGAACAACCCTTTGTGATCAGTCGATGAAGAATCCCCCCAAACGGTGCACATGAGGAAGTCGAACCGTCCCTCTGCGTGAGAATGAGTAGGACCCAAATCCTCCGGAGGGTGGAATCTTGGGAGAGTGAAGTGAATGTTTCTTCTGCCCCACACGACGTGAAGAGGAGAGTCTACTGGTGGAGTGGGAACGTGGGAAAGGACTGATAGTCCTTCCACACCCACCACTACTCAGCAATAACTGCCCCCAACTAACAAACAACATAAGTTTAAATGGGTGGTTGACACATGGAAAACTCCGTATGGCTCCCATGAATTAGACAACCCCCCCCTTAACCTTAGGAATCATTCCCTTTTCATTTTAACGTTGCCCCGTTGTAGCTGGTTGTGTTTTATTTTATTTGATGTGCGTATTTACATGATGCCAAACTATAATGTGCCAGATGGCGTGATATACCATCGGCAACTATCCCTATTGCCGAAACATACAAAACCAAATCGATGGTGGGGATTTTGCCTTTAGCTCCTCACCACGATTAATTACATTATATACATCATGCAAACGGGGTCAAAACCGGGGTGTTACAAGCGTTCAAATCCCCCCAGGGGTCTCCCATTTGACTAAAACCTTTAATTTTTGCACCTTGTAATCTCTTGATTTCAATCCATATAAGGATCAAGAGGAATTATATCAGTTCTTTGATATTGTAACTGCTATTAATAAAACTATTTTTGAATAGGCTCATTCGAGCCCATTCCCCATCCCCCCTGGGGGGATTTGCGTCGGTGTCCTTTTTGTTGCTTTTTGCTCATTTCTTTTCAAACTAGCATTGATATAATCTGCATGGTAGTATAATTTATTTTATTATTAATTTCATATTCCATACTTTATATTTCAAAGTAATTTTAATACTTACCCCACGACTTTTCGATTGACCCGAAAGGGGAAAGAGATTTGTGGTAGGACTAATTAGAAAACTAGAATTGTGGATCTATTTTATTTTTCAGCTATTATAAAATTAACCCCTCCTTGATTCCCTGATTGAGATCCACTTGGATCAAAAGAGGTTCCTGGAGGGTTTTCTTTTAAACAAGAACACCCATTGTAAAATTTACTAAAAATGACAAGACTCCGGTGTGTATGCTCTACACTTGGATGCAGTTCGTCCGATTAGTCAAGCTGTATCAAAAGCACTTGAGTGACTAGTATAATTAGAACTCACTCTCCCAAATTAACAAACCAATAGGTGAAAATCCAACACCTAGATCAAACCATCATGGTGGCAAAATACCCAAACGAAGCGGGAACTTCTGAAAAGTGACCTCGAGGCGTTGATCTCTGTCACACCCTAACAGGTGCGTTACGAACAATAGCCCCAGAGACTCCATTTCAGCCCACATATTCCTTGCGGGTATCCGTGAAGGTTTAGTTTTGGACATACTCCAAGTACTCTTAGGTATATCTGAAGTCCCCCTTTCGCCTAATTTTAATCAACTCACACTTCAAATTTAACTTAAAATGTACAAAGAGGCAATCACAAAACATTCACTCCAAGCACATGCAAGTATATTGATTCTATTTTTTGACTCCATTCTAAGGCACTGGTTAATTTCTTGCTTTATATATATATTGTGTCTCAGCATTGTGCTTTCGTGTGTTCATCTTTTGTATCTTGCCATCTTTGATCATCTATAGTTAAAGTGCAAACTCCTAAGTAACTCATTCAATTTAACATCACAAACACTAAGTAATTATCCTTAGTAACTTAATAGGGTCTACCCCCCTTGGCTTCGTTAGGAGTTGAGCCTAAACGGAGGAGTCAAGAACAAGGTGACAACCTTGACTCGAGACTTGCCCCCAAGGACACACCGAGTGGCTTGAAGATTTCTGCCACGTGACCCAGGTGTGTAGAAGGCGATAACACATCTTTTGGCACCGTTGCTGGGGATAAATCTTTTTATTCCCGAGTACAACTTAGTTTAATTTTTTTCTAAACAACTAAAAAGATAAAAACTTTTGATTGATCTAGTCTTTAAAAAACATAAAAATTAAAACTCGATCCATCTGGAGACTCCATTGTCTAACATCCCTTCAAGGATTTTTACTCGAAGAAACCATCGACAATTATTCAATCCTCTCCCTGATCCCGAAAGGTTTATTAGGGAAAGATTGAATAGGAAGACTTCTCGTAGAAACCTTGAAGATTTAGGAGACCAATCCCTCTCAGATATCCATCACATATTTGTAGAGAGTCATACCTTCCAATCTCAAGAAATGACGGAATTTTACAAACCTCTTGACTTTTCTCAGATAGCAGGTGCTCCTCATGACATTCCGAATGATGCTATCAAGAAGCTCCCCATATTCGAGGGAAATAATGCCACCACTGCCAAGACTCGTCTCTGAAAGTTTGAAAAGCACCTGGTCAGTTACTGCAATACTGCTGCCTCTAGCCATGAAGATCTCAAAATGAAGCTCTTTGCTTTATCCTTAGAAGATGATGCCGCGGAATGGTATGGCGACCTTGGTGATGATTCATATAAAACCCTTAATGAATTCCTAGAAGGTTTTAAGAAGAAATGGGGGGAAAAGAAAGAACCAAGACATTTGCTTGCTGCCCTTCATAATATAAAGAATATGGAAAATGAAACCATTGATGAATTTAATACGAAGTTCAGACGTGTGGTTGCGGACCTCCCTAGAGAAATCAAGCCAAGGGATGCCTCCATCCTCATATCTTACGTCGAAGCTTTCACTGGTGATTTGAGGTACCAGTTAAGGGACAAAGATCCAACCGATCTAAAAACTGCTCAGGATCTGGCTGAGAAAATAGAAAAGAATATGCAATCTTCGGGCAAATCCAACATTCCAGGTTACACTAGAGAAAACACTTCGTACAACAAAGAGAAGGGAAAGGCCGTCGAATTAGAGGAAACGACAACCTCTAAAGACCCCATGGAAAAGGTAACTAGCCTGTTTGAAAAAATGATGACTAGTCAGAACCAACTCATGGCAAACCAATCTGTGCAATTGAATAATATTCAGAATAGAATAATCACACTGGAAAGAAATAATGGACCTAGGAATTTTCAGCCAAAACAGAATCAGGTGTATCAGAAGAAGGCTCCTCAACATGAACCTAGGATTCCAAACTAGTTAGACTCAACTAACCTGGTAGATGAATTCATTCCATGGTGTAGAACTTGTGATCAATTTCACCCAGAAAGCACTTGCTATATAGCAAACCAAGTTATAGAACATGGAATGGCGGAGGTCAGCAATTAGGAAACAACATCAGGCGAGTCTGATCATGTGTACATGGTAGGCCGAACCTATCCTCTATCAAACCAGCATTGGCAGCAGGCCACGGATTACGGTTTCGAGAAGGATCTCCTTTCTAACTTTTATGGTGTAATGCCCTCTCCGGAAGCAATTAAGGAAATGAAGGAGGCCAGGTTCAAGGGAGCTGTGTATCAAAGAAGAGAAAAACCATCACCGTCTAAACAGTACAAGCCAAAGGTAACCACTTCTCCCCTCCCAGATCCTCCTATTGTCCCTGAGTCAAATATTGATATGGGAGAATGGATAAGTAGTGCTAAGGTTCATGTTTATGCAACTGATGTCCTTAAAATTCCCGGTCAAAAGGAAATTTTTTTGAAATCCTTAGAGGATAGTCAAAGTAAAGCTCATAATATTATTGAAAAGGATCCTCTTTCTAATAACAATGCTATATTTGAAGCTGAATATATTGAACCTATAGATATGCCCATAGTCCTCAACAGTGTTGATCTGAGAAGAGAATACCACCCACCTTTTTATATCTCCCTCTTAGTTGATAAACTTCTCCTTCATAACTGTATGTTAGATTCAGGTGCTTCATCAAATGTCATGACAAGAAAAGTAATGGAGCAGCTAAATCTAAGGGTCACCCGACCCTACCACAATGTTTGTGCCATGGATGCAAGAAGTTGAAGTGGTAGGGATAATCTTAAATTTACAGGTTAAGTTGGCTAAGTATCCTGATATTGACATGTCAATGGATGTGGTGGTGATAGATGTTCCAGATAATTGGGGTATGCTGCTATCCAGAAAATGGGCCGTAACTCTTGGTGGGCACATTCAAATGGATTGGACATATGCTACTACACCTGCATCAGAGAACACTAGGGTGATTCTCCACAGAGAAAAGCTGAGGAAACAACATGTAGAAAACCTTAAGAAGCCTGGAAATGAATTTGTTCATTTCACTGATAATTTTGGAAACTATGCTATTTTGTCAAATTTCATGGCCCCTATTAAGGAAAACATTAAAAATGAAAAAATCAATGAAGTTTGGCAAATGTACTTTGACGGGGCTTATTCCAAAACCGGAAAGGGTGCGGGCATTGTAATCATCTCTCCTTCAGATAAAATCTACAATTTTGCGTTCAGGTTAGAGCTTGAAGCATCAAACAATGTAGCCGAGTAGGAGGCATTGATCCTAGGGTTAGAAACTGCTAAAGATATGGGGATAAAGATGTTGAACATAAAGGGTGATTCCGATCGAGTTGTCCTCCAGATTAAGAATCAATATCAATGCAAAAATGACAGACTAAGAAAGTATAGAAATGCCACATGGGACACTATGGAATGATTTGATGCACTCAACATTCAAAAGGTCCATAGGGAAATGAATGGGTTAGTAGATAAATTGGCAGTAGCAGCATCCACCCTCCAGCCATCGGATGAAATGATTAATGGGAATGGAAAGATGGAAATTAATTTCAAACCTTCAATACCAGATAATATAGACCATTGGCAGGTGTTCAAAGATGATGAGCAACTCTTGAGATTCATCCACAATCTACAAGAGTTCGAAGGTTGCAAGATCAGTTATTAGCAGGAAGGTAAAGAGTATCAGGAGTGCAAGGATAATGAAAGGAATCACATCCCGAGTAGCCTTATAGCTTTCGAGAATCTTTTCGATCGACAATATCATCACAAAAAAAAGAAGAAGAAATAAAAATTGGGAATTATATGGAAATAAACATAGGAACTAACAAGGATCCCAAATTAATAAAAATTGGAAAGGGTACTTCAGAAAAGGAAAGGAACAATTTGATCAACCTAATCAAAGAGTATAGAGATGTGTTGGCCTTTAGTTATGATGAGCTTAAAGCCTAGAGGGAGGATGTGTTTCAACACACTATTCCCCTCATGGAAGAAGCTAAGGAGGTCAAACCTTTCCGACAAAAACTTAGGCGAATAAATCCTAAGTTGGCCCCCATTGTGCAGAAGGAACTTCAGAAGATGTTAGTGGCAGGGATTATAGCACCTACAAGACATTCATCTTGGTGCTCCAACTTAGTTGTTGTCAGAAAAAAGAATGGGTCAATTAGAATATGTATAGATTTTAGAAATCTCAATACATCATGCCTCAAAGATAATTACCCATCACTACTACATTTTGACCAAAAATCCGACGGCTATCATGTCGGATTTTCGACACTTCCCTGTCGCATGAACGACACTTTGATTTTTTTTAACCGTCGGAAACTTTTCATCGGTGATCCGACACCTATGTAACCGTCGCTTAAGCGACACCTAAGCAACCGTCGGTTAAATTTACAGTGTCGGTTAAGCGACGAAATTTCTTCGACAGTACTGAAATTTTTAATAAAATAACTCTTCATTCCATCGGTAAAGCGACAGAATTTCCGTTGGATAAGCGACGGATATCAACTGTGGCTGTCATATAAGCAACAGGATGTTCCGTCGGTTATGCGACAGATATAAACTATAACTGTCGGAAAAGCGACATTTAGCAACGTCGATTAAGCGACGGATAGGGATATTGAGCGTCGGTTAAGCGACGTTTATGAATGTTTTTAAAAAATAAAATCGCCTACAGAAGCGTCGGTTAAGCGACGTCTATAGGCGTTTTAAAAAAAAAAATCATGTATCAATAATTCTCTGCCACTACTCCTTTTCATTCATCCTCCAGTTGTTTATTGGCTTCCTTCATTCTCTATTTTATGCCATTAAATCTAGGATTGCATATTCATTTAACAAAAATCTCTTTACTCAATCTTCAATTACTTAACTAATTTTAACAAGTGTTAAGGATGTTTAGTATGATTACACAAATATTTTGGAATCATCTATCAGTTTGAACTATCACCTGTCACAGTTAACATTTGAAATAAGAAATAGTTAATAATTACTTCTATGAATAGAAACTTCAAAAGAATACCACTAAACAAAATAAGGAAATTTCTCGATCCCTACTCTTTTCGATGTTAAATTCAATTCTCTTTGTTTTGACATCCGGATGATCCCTAGACATCTGAATTTTAACCCTTGACACTTGGTACTTTTAGTGCATTTGACAACTGTGTGTTCTTCTTTGACACTTATCTGCTCAATGTTTCTCTAGGTGCTATCTATCAATATTAAGAGAATTATCATTTGATCTTACATATAGAAATCAGAAATATATAGAATTGATGGCATTGATTGCATAGTTTGTATATTCTCATTCACCTTAGCATCTGAACCCGAGTTCACCAACTTTGAATTTTTTCATTCTCATTGGTGACTTGTAAACACGTTAACATTGTGTTGATTCTTATTTGTTGGTGTGAGAATTTCACGAAACACCCACTAAGGGACTACCACTAGCATATCAAACAAAAATCCAATGAGAATATGTATCACAATCATTCATAATGATAAAAGAATAAAACGTTGCATAACTATAATTGACCATTTTATGAACTGCATAAAAAGAACTCTAAGACTATGAAACCACATGAGCCTTGGCATCAATGTGTTAGTTGGCTTGGTCATTGCCTGCATTCGAGCCTCGAAGTTGGCTATATCAATCCCTTAAATGTGGATCTCAATTGGTACAGGACGCACACCAGGTGGAAAATTGAAAATCCCATGTGCAGTAGCACCAATCCATGTTGAAATATTGATGTGTAAGTTGGCTTGGTCATTGCCTGCATTCAAGCCTCGAAGTTGGCTATATCAATCCCTTGAATGTGGATCTCAATTGGTACAGGACGCAAACCAGGTGGAAAATTGAAAAGCCCATGTGCAGTAGCACCAATCCACTCTCCAAGATCTTTAGCATTTGCAAGTGAAGTGGAAAGCGCAATAATACGGATACAATTTTCAATTTGGCTTGAAATATACCTCATTCTAGATACAATTACCTCCAGGATTGGACCACCCTCTCCTCCAATTAAATGAAGTTCATCCACAATGAAAAGGCTGACTTGCTGAACTAGTTTGCGCTGTTTCCATCTCTGAGACAAAGCATCCCATTTCTCTGGTGTGCTTATTATTATCTGGCCCTTTTCAAGGAGCTTCAAATCAGTTGCAGATTCACCTGTCAGCTCAACTACTTTCAGTTCCAATCCTTTGCCAAATTTCTGCTCCCAATCCCGATATCGCTGTTTGGCAAGAGCTTCTATAGGAGCAATATAGACACATCGAAATACACTGTCTGTGCCTTTTTGATGCAATCGTAGTAAAGCAAACTCAGCACAGATAGTCTTATCGCTACCAGTAGGTGCTGCAACTAAAACATTATCATCTGAGTTATAAAGCACAGTAAATAACTGAGTTTGAATAGGATTGAAGTGTCTAAACTGTTGATAAAGTGCTTCATATGAGGGATTTCTTAACGCAGACACAGGAAGTGGCTGCAAGTCTAGCAACTCAGTTGGAGGTGGGTATTTCTCTGGCAAAATAAGATGTCTAAATGAAACTGGAAATATTGTCTGTGACCCTAACCACTTATCAGATACAACACGAATAAAGTACTGGGGAGGAAGAGGTTCATGGATGGGGACAGTGAAGCTCAGATGATGGTCATCTTCAACAAACTGCATTTTTAACATAAAAGATTCATGATGGAGTATATATTCACCATCATTGTCTTCTACTATTATCCAAAAAGGTTCCACATATCTATGAATCTTTTCATCCCACTGAAAATCTGGAGTGATAGTTAGTTCTACTTTCAATACAGTTCGTGTTATTGGTTGGACATGAGCAGAAAGATCCAACTTTGGAAACTGATGGACAAATTTATGAATGCTTTTACCCATCTTTGGAAAACGAATGAGCTCCCCAATCTCTTGAGCAGAGAGATCATAGTATCGATCCCAAGCTAAATATTTCTTTTCAATTTTGGTCAAAATATCATTTGGGATGCCTTTGAATTGATGAAGAGGATTTTGAACACTCCACATGCGCCTATTAACCATTCTGCACAGATTAAGAGCTCTTTCAGCTAACTGAGCCCATCCTCTTTTTAGGACAATCTCAAAAAGCGCCCTCATCAAACGACCTGCACTCTGAAAGCATAACCAAAAAATTAATACAAGAGATAAGGTAGCAATTCTTTGACAATAAACATTATTGCAAAATACTACATATACTTCAACAGTAATCAAAACCCAAGTACTTTTCTCAAGCATTAAATAGAAATGTACTGTAGACTGATATATTGTTGATTAAACATTTCTAGCAGCAAAAAACAAGGTAAAAACAACAAACAGTTATAAAAATCTGACAGTAATTTTGGTCAAGCAGACCCTGGAAAAACCCCCTAGGGGAAAAAACAATCAAGAGAAAATTTATTATCAAGCAGGGATGTCAAGGATTTGTTAAAGCCCTAAATTAGCTAAAACCAGAAGTACAATTTTGATAAGAATTGAGGTTATTGGTTCCTTTCTAAAGGGCTAACATCATTAAAATTAGGGCTTCCATCACCTAGAACAGGTCTAACGTCATCATTTGAAGGTAAACAGTGGGCTGCATTAAGCA
>LPNX010144826.1:487765-525384 GCA_001517045.1 Pseudotsuga menziesii | reverse complement strand
ATAGAGAACCAGCGAAGTTGGCACTCAGCCTTACCCAATGCCCTGTGGGCTGATAGAGTTACACCTAAGTCTGCCATGGGAGTATCGCCCTTCACCCTAGTGTATGGAAAAGAAGCCATTCTTCCCCCCAACATCCTGCTCCCGTCTTCCATACTATCTCAGGAGTCTAGGGGATCGGATGAGGAAGTTCTCCAAGTCAGAATATACAATCTTCTGAAAGCGGAAGAGGCCAGATCCAAAGCTAGAGAACGTTTCCAACAACAGCAGGAGGTAGTGAAGAGATGGTTTGACAAGCACAAAGCTGGCAAGAAGGATTTAGAAGTAGGAGACCTGGTCCTCAAATGGGATCATCCCCACGACGAGAAAGGGAAGCACACTAAGTTCCAACAGTTATGGGTGGGTCCATTTCAAATCACCGCTAAACTTGGCCCTGCTACCTATATGTTACAAGATTTACAGGGATGGGAGGAGAACCTGCCAGTAAATGGTCTGGTTCTCAAACCTTATTTTTCTTAAGCAGCTTTTGAGCTTTCTGACCTGTACATAAATAAACTATTGTTGAGTTATGTTTTCTTTTGTTGTAAGAAAGTCTTTGTTTTTAAATAAAGGTGGTTAACTAGTGATTATGTGGAAAGCCTCACATTTCTGGAAATGGTGAACATTTGTTGAATAGTCAGACTGTGGCTTCCCATGTGAATTCCTCCCACTAACTAGCTTCTCGAAATATTTGTGTGCATTGAGGTCCTACTTAAGCTCCTGTAAGGTCAATTAGACTCAAAAGTCTAGAATACTATGCTGAGGCTCCGCGCACTTTTACACTTAAAATCTAAAGGGCGATGACAGAGGACCCATGGAGAACAGCAAGATGAACAGGGTGTTAAATCTAAATGCTCCCATGCCGGATACTAAATGCCAAAAGGCAGATAGGAGTCAGAATTCCTATAAAAGCATCATGCTCCAAAGCTGAATCCAGACCATAAAGTACTAATGTGCCAATGATCCTCTTCGTCCGTGAGTTGAAACCTTAAGCACATCACTCACACAAAAGGGCACTATGGGATAGAGGATCCTGAATTAAAATTCAGTAAGAAAGGCATGCATGAAGACTCTCATTAAAAGAGGATAAAATCCGAAAAGCACCAAATTTGCTAAGATGGCGTGGGAATGAGAAACAAATGAACATCTCTGTTTATCATTTGCTACAATCCTGTGGTGTCCCATGTTACCAGCTACCTGAAGGAAAATTAATAATGGACTCATTTTTTTTGGCCTCAGCAGAGTTATCCGGACTCTAGAATCTTGACTTTCATCGCCCAAAGTGGACTGATATCAACGATAAAGGTACACGCCTCTGTTAATGAGAAATCTATCTAGCTGGAAGAGTTCAAGGAATATAATTGTTGTAGGACAATCTGCTTTTCAAGGAAGAAACCGCCCAGAGATCTAGGTTCACCAGGAAATCGCCAGTTGTTGCTGCCGCAACCTTTTCCCCGACTGCAGTTTTTCACTTCAATTCTGGGACCCCTCCTTATCGTGATTGATTTGAATCTAAAGGTGATTTTTTGGCGTCTTTGAGTGTCTTTGCTTTAAAGTTGAGCGTATCCGTCTTGTTGGCTGGTTGCGTTCGGTTCAATGGGAGTAGTGAGATCGGGTTTTAACACTTTTAAGAGTGTGAAGGTTTACCTTAGCGTTTTTTTTGGTTTTTGGCCTCCTTTGAGCCTTAGCGCTGTTAATTCGTCTCTTTGGATCGGGCCTCTTTCTGAAGTTTCCGAACCTCGCATCACCCGCCGTTGCGGCTCCCTAACCAAACCTTCCACCCGACTGAGGTCTCACCCAACGCCCGTTTCGTTGTATAAGGCGCTGGCTGTAGTTTTGGTTCGCCCGCCGTTGCGGCCAAAGGGTAGGATTTGATCTCCGATCCGCTTGTCACCCGCAACGTCCGACTTATTGACTGCCACCCAAACCTTTCCTTTACCTCGTCGCCCGCCACCAACTCGCGTCCCGTCCGCCGTTGCGGGTGACCGAACCTTCCAGTTTCCGACCCACTTCCCGCCACCGCCCGATCACCTACGACGCCCGTGTTTCCGCTCCCCCTCTTTTGGCACTCCTCCGCCGTTGCGGCTCCTGGAGCCTTCTTCCAATCGGTGTAAGAACCTTGTCTCATCCGATCTAAGAGCTGCCCGACCGCCGGTTTACCCTTTCGGTTCCGTTCCGAGCTTCCTCATTTCCTCACCCGGACAAACTAGGCTAGCTCGTTGTGAATATATCATTATATTTTTTTTTTAAATTGTGGATTCCTAATGTCTAAATTCAATGGATAATGCACCAAGTTTGTATGCAGAGATCATCTCATGAATCGCTGAAGCAGAGCATCGCGCCGGAAAGGACCATGAGAACGAATGACCGAGGCACCGACGGGACATTTTCTTTTCTGCGGTTACTGTCAGAAAATAAACGCCTGTGGAAATGATGGAGAAGGTGAAACGACCAGGAAAGAAACTGAATCGTCAAGGACAAGGAGGAGACGCGTTGAGGGAACGGAGAAGGGATCAGTGGTAGTTTAAATAAGGGGAAGCTCGATGAAACAAAGGCTTTTTCCCTTAGAAAATTTTGTAATTGTTGACTCGGAAGAGGAACTATTTCGTTTTGCGAAGTGAACTGCAATTTTGTCTGCTGGAAAGAGTAAAGAAGTGAAATGTACCAATGCTATTCAATGAATAATGCTGAAGAAGAACTATTTCGTTTTCAGCTGTATTTCATGCGCTGTGAGGATATTTGATGTTTCGAACCTAAGTTCTTGTTAATTATTCTGCAGTCTTTTATGGGATGCATTTGCACTATGAGTAATAATTGTTGTTATAGAATGATCGGTTAACTGGTTATTTGAAATTTTGTAGTTTTCATGTGCTGTGGGTAAAGTATCAGCTATCTATGGTTTTCTTACAGTATGTGATTCTTTATTGCTCATTTAAGATGATAGCCTCGCTCCCTAGGGATAGTTTAGATAGTTAGTTATTTCTGTTCGTATCTGGTTTGTTTGCTTGTGAGCATAAGACGAGAGGTAAGAACCTGCGCATCACTTTATGACAGCCCCCTGCATTTAAACCAGCCTGCATTTAATTAGGCACGTGCATATCATTTCCTTTAAGTCAAAATACAAAAACTCAGTGGGCCGGGCTGGTTTGCGGAACTTGTTTCTTTTAAGGGTTCGCCGTTGTGGCTCTCTAATCATATTTTGACCCGAAGCCCTAGTCTCGCGAACTCCGATGCGAGTGCTGATTTGTTTCTCCCGCCAACGCCATTGCGGGCGCTCCGACGTTTTCTTCATTCGTCGTTGCAGAGGAGATAGTACCTTGGTCACCGATCCCATAGCCTTTTTGCCGCCCAATGATCTAATTTTTCCCGCCAATTGCATGATTGACCGTGACGTATATATAGTGGGGTTTGGGGTGTTTTATTTTTTTTTATTGTTATTTTGGATTTTTCTCCGTACTGTCATTTTCGCTCGAGCAGACCAAGTTTTTCGCTGTCGGTACCTTCGCTCCTATGTGGCTCCTCCATGGAAGCTCACCGATTTTCCTCCACCAGTCACGCAGCACAGTGCCAGGTAGGCCCTTGTGCACATTTTTTCATTCCGTTTGACTGGTCGAAATACTTTTGTTTTCTTCGCGGTTAGTGTTTTACTAGGTTTTCCCATCCCGACCTGTATATATATTTGCGAGTTAAATAGCATGGCTTCCCAGTGGGGGTTTTCTTGGTTGTGAAATGATGACTTTCACGGTCGTTGGGTTTTTACAGACCACACTCGACTGCTGGGGAAACCGGTGCAGACGTTCATTATGCTGTCTGCACCAGTTTTCCCCAGTCTGCATGTGGTCGTCCCGAGGGGGGAGGTTTCAGGATTTTTCTTCCAAGAGGCTGTGGGTTTGATTCCACAGTTCGGTCACCCTCATCTTTGTGAACCAGGACCATGATGTTGTTTTTACTTCCCTCTTAGGGTGACACTGTTCAAATTCGAATCCGAACCCCGAACCAGTCTAGGTTACAATTGCATTACCCAGTCAGACCATGAAGTGAGCGTTTACAGCAAGTAGCTTCCCCTTGTCTTCTAGTGCGCTATCACTTGCAGCGTTCTCACTTGAGCTGGTTTTAGTTTTAGGCACCTTGTTGTCTTTCGCATAGCATGTAGGTTGTAGCGCGGAGAGGGGGTATCAGGACTGTGTTCATATTGATGAGAGGAAGGGGATATTCATTGTTCTTGGAAGGCCGTGTTTTTCTAAGTTAAATCTGCAAATTGTTGGGCATGAGCTGGTTTTAGTCTTTGGACAGGAGCGTTTGATTTTTGAACATTGTTTGCTTATTTTTCATAGCTACACTCATGATTAGCATAGATGAGGTAAAACGCTTATACTGTTGTCTTTATCTTTGAGTGTTATCTGGAAATGACCCAACATAACCTAAAAGAAATTCCTATATATGACAGGGAAATTCCTCAGAATTCAAGATGTCTAAACGTCAAAAGAAGAAGGATCCCGTAGTTGAAGAGGAACCCAAAGTCGAAATCGTTACCAGAGTCGAATACACCTACGAGGATACCAAATGCATAGTTGGTGTGGAACCCGAATATCAATGGGGGGGAATTTACAGATTGATAATGCGTCGAGAAGTACTTGACATAGGTTTTGAAGAAGAAAACATCTATGCCAATATAGAGAGATCTTCCTTGATGAAAATTGCTACTAGACCTCAGCTCTTTCCATGCTCAGAGGTGATTGGGTGGATTCTGCACAAGCCAGATGTAACCACCATGATTTTGGAAAATGTTGCTAAACAGGGTTATGTTGCTTATAGCCCTGGGTATGTGGCTCTAGCCTACCACTTAACAAAAGCACAGGTGTACTTGATTGAGGACTGGCTGAAGGCAATCAGGATGGACCTAGTTGAGACACTGAAGAGGATGCTCATGCCTGGCAAGAACTTTAGAACTAGGCCGACCGAAGAATATGACACTGCAAGTCTAAGAACCCCTTACAGGTTCATTGCCCTGATGTTGAACAGGATTTTTGGGAGGGCCCACGGTAAAAGCTTCAAATTCAAGTGGGTGCCTATCATTTTCTATGTTGCCACACAGGGGACGGTGTTCAACTGGGAAAACATTGTGTCCAATAGCCTCTTGGCCTGCATTGCTTCAGCATTAGGAGGGGTGTCCCAAAAGAGATCAGAGTTCTACATGAGCTCTATACTGATTGATTGCATACTATGCAACCAACCCTTCCCCAATCTGAGGTGTATCTTGGACCGGGAAAGAACACCAGTATACTTAGCATACAAGCCACTGTGGGCCCACAAATACCACAGTCACTATAGGGAAGTGTGTGAGCACTTCATTATGCCATTATATACCCTGATTTTCTTGAAAGAGTGCAACTGCATGTCGGAGGAGGCATTGCAGGTGATTGAAGAATATGCAGACTATTACTTGACTGAGGATGGATTATATTTTAGAATGTTTGGATGCTCCAGAGCACCCTCACTACTACCTAAGTATGCCACTGACTATATAGTCCACAAAGAGGCAGTTACAAAAGCCTTTTTAGATGGCATAGGGAGCTTTCTATTTGAACATAAGAAAGTAGCTTACCCTCCTTTGCCATTCAGGTTGGGAAGCTACAAGTTTACTAGGGTGAAGAAAGCCGACGAATTCGTGGAAGAGTTGGGGAAATTCCATTTTGGGGAAATGCGTTTCCACAGGAATGATTCCCGGAATAAGATTGTAGAACACTGCAAAGAGGCGAATGTAGATTTTGAATACACCAGCCACTGGGACAGAGAGGAATCCATTTTCCGCAGTGCACAAAATATAACAACCTTAAGAAGAAGGTTTAAAAAGAAAATCACCACCAAAGGTGGAAAAGGACAAGATGAGCAAGCAAAGGCAGAAGAAGCTTCCAAGAGCGAGGAAGAGGAAAAGAAAAGAAAGATGGACAAAGAGCTGAAAAAGTAGGAAGCAGAAAAGCTAAAACTGACAGAGACAGTGACAGAGCAATCAACTTCCGATACAGCAAACAGTTAAGCTCGGGACTTGGGGAAGCCTAATATTCAAGATCCTGAGGTAGCTGCTGGCAGCACACAAGGACAGGCTATGGTCCCCACCCTTAGGCTAATTCCTTTTGAGCAAAAGAAAGGGGAGGAGGTACCAGATTTCAACACTATCTTTTATGATAGGAAAAGGAAAATGATAGTAAAGAGGACTGAGAGAAAGGTCGAAACTAGGGGGTAGTCCAGTAAAATGATTAATGATACAACTGTAGTATATGGGATGGACAAGGACCCCAGGTTCACTATCAAAGCGGTGGCTGCATTGATCCATGCTTTCGAGGACAATGTAGATCGAATAATGACTGATCTCGAACTGTCAAAGAAGTCCTATTCCCAGCTCAAAGATACCCTGAGAAAAGAAAGAGAGGAAAATAATTGGTTGAAAAGAAAGTTTGAAGACATACGACAAGAAATAAAGTCTTCACAAGCTGAGCTCCAGTCCCTCCAGGTAGAGAAGAGATCTATGGAGGCTGCCCAAGAAAGTATGGAGAAAGTACAGCAAGAATGTCAAGGGTTGAGGGCAGAAAAGGAGAAGTTTCTAAGCAAGATAGGGGAGTTGGAGTTGTAGAAGGCTACCTTGGAGAGATCTAAGAGACAGTTTCAGGGGAAAAATGCAGAACTTAAAGAATAGATTACCTCATTGACAGCAGCCCTAGAAGAGGCCAGGGAACATCAAGTCAGTCTTTAGCCATTCAAGGAGCACATTTTGGCACAGAGAAGCAAGATGCACCAACTGCAAATGGCCATAGAGGAAGAGAGGTGCAAGGTCTTGCAGGTGGACAGTCGGCTGGAAGAGATTTTGGAAACCTCTTCGTATTTTGTTGACAGATCACAGGACATATTAGAAGTTCTGACAGGAAGGATGGCGAGATTAGAAGCGAATGAAGAAACCCCTACAGATCTACCATCAAAACATCAGCAAGCCCTAAGGCAAGACTATGATTTACTAGATTTTGCCATAAACACAGCCGAGGAATTCAAGAAGGCTATTAAGAAGACAAAAGGGGCTTGTGCAGAATTCTTCAGGAGACTTCTGATCACTTATAATCGCTGTCAGGTTGAGGCTGAACAGAGAATGGATACCTTTCCAGACCACAGCCTGTTTTTGGAAATTTTACAAAGGAGGTATCATGAAGATGAACAAAGGATGCGACACATTAAAGATTTAGACGAACAGACCCTGAGGAATGAAGTAGATCATGCCGTGGTTAGTGTGCAGTTGTTAGAAGACCAACTTTGCCTGAGCGCAGCCAGAATAGAATTCATAAGAAATCAGGCTGCTAAATTCGAAATAAATATTCGTTTCCTAGAACCTTTTGAATTCGAAAGTATTGCCTCAGAGGCTTCAGCATGGAAGAAATTTTTGAATAGTCAAGTGGGACCCTCCTCATGAGCACTTTATTTGTTTTTTTTGTAATATATAATAATTTTGATAAACACTTAATGAAAGAAAATGTGGGAGGTGAAGAGTTGGGGAAGCCCAAGAGTCATTACATGGGCAGCCCAACAGTTTTGTTCTTTTGTATAAATATAGAGAATCTAGATAGGAAGAAAGGACTTTTTCCCAGTTAGATTGGAAGACATATTGTAAGAAGAACTATTTCCTTTTGCAATAAATAACTACAGTTTGTCTGTTGGAGAAATCTTGGTCGAATGTTCAAAGGTTATGCTATGGATTTGTTGAAGAGGTATTTCGTTTTCAGCATTTTGTCCATTAACTGTGACATCGTTCTAACTCTTTGAACCTATGTTCTTGTATGAGTGATTTTTGGTTTATTTTATGAGAATTTCCACTATGAGTAATGAATGTTGTTCATAAACAATTGGCTATCTGATTGTTCAAATATCTTTAAATGTTCATGTGTTTGAAAGAAGTATCAGCTATCTATAATTTCTTTTTATAATGCATGCACAAAATACATTACTCGTTAATAAGTGACAATATCGCTCCCTAGGGATAGGTTAGGTAGTTAGTTTTAATTTCTTGCTGTGTGTGTGATTTAGATGCAAGAGAGCCTAAGACGAGAGGTAAGAACCTGCGCATCACATTGTGAACACTCCTTGCATTCTCAATCAATCTACATTTTAGATAGGCATTTGCATGTCATACTTAAAACTAAAAAACACAAAAATATACACGGTGGACTAGGGCGCAACTGGTAAAACCTTTTTATTTTTGTTACTTGACCTACGGTAGCCAGACCGCAAACCGGACGAATTCCCTACACCAAACAGTCACGGGCTAGTTGGGAACGTTGACTGGGGAGAATCCCTTGCTGTTGTTGCCTGCGAATTTCCAGGCCTCAACAGTTTCAATGGAGCGAAAATTGCCAAGAGAGTCTAGACACCCTAAAGAATAAGATGGCAACAATGCCCATACTAGTTTTTCCAAACTGGAAGAAGGAATATCACGTACATGTCGATGTGTCGTCTTTCGTGCTCGGTGTTGTACTAGTACATCCTGGAAAAGGGTCTATCGATCATCCTATTGTTGTTGCTAGTAATAAATTATCAACCGCGGAGAATAATTACACCACGACCGAAAGAGAAGGCTTAGCCATGGTGTATGTGCTTTAAAAATTTTGACACTATCTCCTGCGTGGACATTTCAAGATGTTCACAGGCCATTCAACTTTGAAATACCTGGTCAACAAGCCAGTGTGGAATATTTGTCGGTGGCTTCTCCTTTTCCAAGAATTTGACTTCGAAGTCATTATTAAGCAAGGTTGACTGAACTCAGGACCAGATCATCTGTCAATGCTTTAAAGTGGAGAATGACCTGGTAATATCGACGATAATCTTCTTGATGCATAATTATTTGTGATCATGATGTTTGATGGTCATTATAGAGACATTATATAATTCTTGAGTACGGGATATCCACCAGAAGGATTCAATATTGCGCAAAAGAAACAATTAGTGGTGCGAGTTGTGAATTTCCAATTGATAGATGGACAATTGTATGAAATGGGGCCTAAGGAAATTATTCGCCATTGTGCATTGGAACACGAGTGATCAATGATATTGAATGAAGCGCATGTTGGTATTGCAAGAGGCCATTATGCTGGAAAAGATACATTGTAGAAGATATTACAAGTAAGATTGTGGTGGCCTACCTTGCATGCGAATGCTAGAGAATATTGTTGCAACTGTGATATATGTCAGAGAACTAAAAAGTTGTTGCAACAAGATGAAATGCCACTAATACCTAAGATAAATTTACAGGAATTTGACAAATGGGCTGTTGATTTTGTGGGTCCTATCAACCCACAAAGAAAAATAATAGGTGCACGATACATTATTACTGCAACATATTACTTGACTAGATGGGATGAAGCAACACTAGTAAAGGATTGTGCTGCTACGAATGCTGCAAATTTTTTGTTTGACAATGTTGTGAATAGATTCAGATGGCCGAAGATTTTGATAAGAAATCGGGGCACACAGTTTGTCAATCAATTTATCACTGAATTAACTGAATAATTCCATATCCAACATAGGAAGACGACACCATATCACCCACAAGTGAATGGTGCTATTGAGGCATTAAATGAGATCTTGGAGAACACATTGACGAAGATTTGAAACATTCAAAGAGATGTCTGGGACCATCAAATATTTGCAGTACTATGGGCATATCACACGACCTATAAGAAATTGACAAGCCAAACTCCATTTCGACTGGTGTATGGATAAGAGGTTGTTATGCCGATGGAATACATTGTACCCAGTCTAAGAATAGTTACGATTAATTAAATGACTGATGTCGGTACTGTCAAAGAGAGTTTGGCACAGCTTGTGCAGTTGGAGGAAGAGCGTTTCATCGTAGGTTATCATTAGAATGTTGAGAAGGTGCAACAAAAATCCTAACATGACATACACATCAAGAATAAGCAATTTCAAGTTGGAGAACTTGTCCACTTGTATGACCGTAAGTTTTTAAAGCATCATGGAAAGTTGAGAACACATTGGGTGGGGCCATATGTTATCATTCAGGTCATTGAAGGAGGTGCAGTACAATTGCATGAATTAGATGGAACACCTTTCAAAGGATTGGTGAGTGGAATTCAGCTAAAGATGTTGGGGAGATTGTTGGCTAGACTAACACAGAGGTTTTCTGGTTGTCATTGATGGCATTCAGATTTAAGATGATGAAGATCGATGGTGGAAAGAAATTCCACAGATTGGAGATGCAAGGTAGAATTAAGTTTTTGTATTTGAAGAGTCTGTTAAAAAGTGCAACTTTGAAGGGCTGAGATCGACACAAGGCAAGATCCACGGCGTTGAAACATTATGCGGGTTAAACATGCCCGGATGAAGAAACTTTTTCAAATCGCAGAATAGGTTAATTGATGGAAAGATCGGGTGGTTGAGAAAGGAGTGGAGATAGATCTACGGTCGTGGATAATTCCAAGGATTGAACTAGCATGAAAAAAGTCAGGATTTCAATTCTCAGAAAGTGGTAGAGGCTACAAAGATCGACGGTTACGACAAGAGATCGGGTTGATCGACGGATAAGGTGAATTCCGCATTCTAAAGATGCTTGCTCAATTAGATGTGAAAGAATTAGCGGAATGTTAAACTTTTCAAGTTTGGACGGTTCCGATGAAGACATATTATAGATCAACGGTTGATGTTGATTCTCCCAAATCAAGCTGTGCAGGTTGATAGTGTTGAGCTTTTGTATGAATATTGGTTCCTGGCTTTCGAGCCGCAATGATGGGCGGATGGATTCTTTTTTTCATGACCGATATGGCGGTTGACTTCTATAGTTCATGGCCACTATGGCGAATGGAAAAGGAAGTTTGTGAAGCGCTTAAAGGCGTAAATCATGAAAATGTTAAAAAACGTTATGTGTATAATCTAACAGTCACAGGAAGTTATAGAATGATAACTGATTATTGATCAGGAATATGAAAGGTTGGGAAGCTGAAGCAGTTGCAGTGTATGTGTATAAAGGTGAGCTGAAGCGAACTGTGTAGGGTTGGTCGTTTAATGGAGATACTGAACTCGGTAAGTAAAGAAGAATGATCTGAAGAAGAGATAGAGTGAAGAGAAGAGACTAAGTATGCACAGACTAAATACCAGACAATGAACGAAACATAGAATGGGTAGCAGAGGAAGAACAAATGAGAAGCAGAGATGAAGAAAACCAGAAGAAGAATGAAGACAAATGTCAAGTATAGAAGAATGAAAGCAGAGCAAAAAAAATAACAAAGATGAAGTAGTAAGCATCGTTATATCAGTATCATTGTATAGTATTGATTCAAAGTCATTCTAGCAAAATAGCATGGTAGGGTGGTGCTAGGGAGGATTGTTGTCCTCAAGATTCAGTGGGTATTGAAGAACTTTGAGAGTTGGTGCTCTTTACAATTTGGTGCTTGTAATTCAGAGGTTGTAGCCTCATTTGAGTAGGAGCTCAAAGAAAGAGAATATGTATAGAAGTTGAATCTTTCCTGACATCCTAAGAAGAAGAGGTTTTTCCCTTTATGGGTTTCCTCATGAAATCTGTGTCTCTGTGTATTTTGTGTGATTGAATGATGATGATTTGATTTACATGTTAAATCTGCTGCAACAGAGTTTCTACTAATAAAGAATGAATATAGAATTCCTCATAACATATTGACTGTCATAAAACTCAAAGGATAAAAGTTTTGTAAAATTGTATAATATTGTTTAAGCACATAAATTAACTGATTCACCCCCCCCCCCTCTCAGTTAATTGAATACTTTCAGCAATTGGTATCAGAGCCAGTTCCTTTAGTCTAAGGAACATCTGATAAGATTAAACATGAAAAGTCATGATGGTTCAACCAATAAAGCTCCTCTGTTTGATGGAACAAAATTTTCTTTTTGGAAAGTTAGAATGAGAACATACTTAATGTCCTTAGGTGTTGATGTTTCAGAAGTCGTAGAAACTGGATATATGAACCCTATTGTATTAGCTTCCAAAGATGATAAGCTAGAGTTTTGTTTTAATTCAAATGCAATGAATGCTATACTGAGTGGTCTTTCAAAAGCTGAGTTTGTAAAGGTAATGCATTTTGAATCTGCAAAAGAAATGTGGGATAAACTCATTAGTAGCTATGAAGGAATTGAAAAAGTAAAAGATGCCAAACTTCAAACTTACAAACTGAAATTTGAACAGCTAAAGATGAATGAGGATGAGACTGTTAGTAAATATTTCTTAAGAGTTGAAGAACTTGTGAATTCCATGAAGGGTCTTGGTGAGAAGATTGGGGAATCTCCTCTTGTTCAAAATATTTTGAGATCTCTACCTGATAAGTTCAATCCAAAAGTCTCTGCAATAAAAGAAATGAATGATCTGAAAACGTTATCTATTAACCAACTTCTAGGAACTTTAACTACCTATGAAATGAGGATCAGTAAAGATAAATCTACCATTAGAGAAGCTTCTTTTAAAGCAGACAAACATGTAGATTCCGAAATGGAAGAGATTGAGGCACGATTTGTAAGAAGACTAAAAACTGGATCAGGAAAATATAAAAGGAAGTTGCCTTTTAAATGTTTCAACTGTGGTAAGGTAGGGCACTTTGCATCTAATTTCCCTTATAAGGAAAAATATCATAATTATGTTGATGAAGAGAAACACACATTTAAGAGATACAATAAAAACAATAACTACAAAAATAAAAGTTTGTGTGCAAATGTTGTTGATCTCTCAGAAGTTATGGACAATGAGTCATCTTGTGAAGATAAATTGAATGATTTTATGCTTATGGCCATATAATATCTTGAAGATGAATATGCTGGAAGTGATATGAATGATGAAGATGTTGTAGTTGATATGGAAGGTGAGTTGATTAGTGCATTGGAAGAAATTGGCAGACTCAAACTAAAGAAGAGAAAACAAAAACAATTGCTAATGCAGTATGAAAAGAATGTTAAAGAATCGAGTACAAATTGTATCTTGTTAAAGGTAGAACTAGAAGAAGCAAAGAAAATAAGCGATGTTCTAAAAGAACAATTATCACAGAAAAAGATGAGATGTGAAGCATTGGAGGAAGAAGTAGTGAAATTCAGAAAAGAATTGGAGAAATTTCAATTTCTCTATCATCAAAACTTGTCAAGTATTAAAGCTTCAGAAGAACTAAATAACATCCTGAGTAAGCAAAGATCTCCTTTGAACAAGACTGGTATAGGTTATGAAGAAGGTACAAGTAGCAGTCAATCAGAAAACAAGGAAACAATTAAGGTGATTAACTTTCAAAACAACAATCAACCAAAGTACACAAAATCGACAAATTTCATCAAAGCTGAAGCGTATAAAAACAACAGTGAAGTTAAACTAATGAGTGGTAAAGATGATATATCTACAGGAACAAATAACAATGCTCTGCAGTCAAGAAAGCATGAAGAAGAGGTAAAGAACATAATGACAAGGCAATATATCTCAAGAAAACAACCAAAATTTAGGTACCAAATTTTTTTCAATGGTTATTGTTATTGTTGTTCTGACTTTGGTCATAAAGCTATAAATTGTGTTTTTAACTTTAGAAACATACAATGAAGAATGTTTAGCAATAACCAAATGCTTCAAAATAAAGTGAAACAGTCAATGAGCCAACAAGAGCATCATTCTATTCCATCTCCAACTAGAAGAAGAGCTCATGCTAGAAATATCAATTCTTTTGGGTTGTTGTACAACATGCAAGAATGTTATATTTGTCATAATTTTAGACACAAAGCCATAGAATTCTATTTAAAGAATTATGAATTAGATTCAAGAGTATATTATTCAGTTAAAAAGGCAAAAGTATGGAAGAAGAAAGAAAACAACCAGTGTGGGTTAGTGCTTTCTGCTCAAAGACAAAAGGACCCCTGGTACATTGACAGTGGATGTTCCAAACACATGGCTGGGGATAAAAGTAAATTTCTATCTCTGAGCGAACACAAATCAGGAGATGTAACTTTTGGAAATGATGCTCCAAAGAAAATCAAAGGCAAAGGGTTGGTAAGTCTGAATAGTAAAGGAAAAGCTCAAGATGTATTGTTTGTAGATGGCTTGAAGCATAATCTTCTTAGTGTCAGTTAGGTATGCGACAAAGGATGTGAAGTTGTTTTCAACTCTAAAGAGTGCAAAATAAAATATGTATCTTCAGGACAATTGGTTGCCAAAGGTATAAGAACAAAAATCAATGTCTATGTTTTGAAAGAAGATAAGGAAGAGTGTCATCTAAGAAAGTATGCTGAGAGTTGGCTATGGCATATAAGACTTGGACATTTGAATTTTGATCATTTAATCAAGCTTAGAAACAATGGAGCAGTAAAATATTTTCCTAAGATATTAAAACCATATGACTTTGTATGTAAACCCTGTCAAATGGGAAAACTGACTCGAACTCAGTTTAAATCCAAGAGCTTCACATCAACAGATAAACCTCTTCAATTAGTGCATGTGGATTTATGTGGACCATCAAGAAAGGAAGGTACGGGAAAATAAAACTATTTTATGTTGGTTATTGATGATTATTCTAGACTAACATGGGTTGCTTTCCTGAAAGAAAAATATGAAGCATTTGAAAAATTCAAAGTATTTAAGGCTCTGATTGAGAATCAAACATGAAAAAGATTAAAAGCAGTAAGATCTGATAGAGGAGGAGAGTTATGTTCAAAGGAATTCAAAGAATTTTGTGATGAACAAGGAATCAAAAGAGAATATACAATTTCAGGGACTCCACAGCAAAATGGAGTAGTTGAGAGACAGAATAGATCAGTTCAGCAGATGGCAAGGTCAATGATGAATGAAAGAAATATTTCTCAGACATTATGGGTAGAGGCAATTCACACGCCTGTTCATATTCTTAACAAATCCCACTTAAGGCCAAATAGTGATAAAACTCCTTATGAGTTGTGGTTTGGGAGACCTGCTTCAATCAAGCACTTTAAAGTCTTTAGAAGTAAATGTTATATAAAAAACAATGATGAACATCTTGGAAAATATGATGATAGGGCCAGTGAAGGTATCTTTTTGGGGTATGCTACAAACAGTAAAGGATACAGATGCTATAATAAGAGGTTACATAACTTGGTTGACAACATTGACATTAAAATTGATGAAGGTATGCCTATCAAAGACATTCAAATAAGCAATGTTGAATCAAATACGAAGGATACAGCTGAAGAGGAACAGGAACAGGTCCAAGAATCAGAAAAGGAAGACTCTGAGTCAAATAATGAAGGTACAAATTCACAAGAACAATCAGTGAAACCCTCTTTAATAATTATTCGAAAAAATCATCCTGAAAGTCAGATTATTGGTAACAAGAATGAAGGTGTACAAACAAGAAGAAAGTTACTCAAGGATTCAGAACAGTCTCACATTGCTTTTCTATCTATAATAGAACCCAAGAATTTTTATGAAGCCAATGAAGATGAAGATTGGATAAAATCCATGAATGAAGAGCTTGATCAGATTGAAAAGAATAATACTTGGGAACTTGTTCCTAGACCAACAGACAATAATGTGATTGGTTCCAAATGGGTGTTTAAGAATAAAATGAATGAACAAGGACAAATTGTGAGGAATAAAGCTAGATTAGTCTGTAAAGGGTATGCTTAGATTGAAGGACAAGATTTTGATGAAACCTTTGCACCTGTGGCAAGAATGGAAGCTATCAGAATGTTTCTTGCTTATGCCTATCACAAGAAGTTCAAAATTTATCAGATGGATGTTAAGTCAGCATTTCTCGATGGAAATCTAGAAGAAGAAGTTTATATGGAACAATCTAAAGGATTCTCACTAACAGACAATCCTAATTATGTCTACAAACAAAAGAAGGCTATGTATGGATTGAAACAAGCACCTAGAGCCTAGTACTATAGATTAGACAAATATTTACAAGAAAAAGGATTCAAGAAAGGCACTGTTGATAGTAATTTGTACATCAAAACAGAAGGTGATGACTTATTAGTTGTTTTGGTTTATGTTGATGATATTATTTTTGGATGTACTAATGGTTCTTCTGTTCAATGGTTTGCTAATGCCATGCAATCTGAGTTTGAAATGTCCATGATTGGAGAACTGTCATATTTTCTTGGTCTTCAAATCACTTAGAGTTCTGAAGGTCTGTTTATCTCCCAAAAGAAGTATCTAAAGGAAATGTTGAAGAAATTTCAGATGGAATATTCTTCACCTGTTAGTACCCCTATGATTGTTGGCTGGAAGCTTATCAAAGATGATATTTCACCTGATGTTGGTCAAAGAACATATAGGTCAATGATAGGCAGTCTTCTGTACATCATTGCATCTCATCCTGATATTATGCATGCTATTGGAATGGTAGGAAGATTTCAATCTACTCCTAAACAAAGTCACTTGGTCACTGTGAAGAGAATTTTCAAATATCTAAAAGGCACAATGACTTATGGGATCTGGTATCCTAGAAATCAAAATTTTTAGTTAATTGCATATTCAGATGTTGACTAGGCAAATTGTTTGGATGAGAGAAAGAGCACAAGTGAAGGTGCATTCTTCTTAGGTGATTCATTAGTAGCATGGATGAGTAAAAAGCAAGGTTCAATATCCTTGTCTACTATTGAAGCTGAATACATTGCTGCTACCACATGTTGTACACAGGTACTATGGATGATTCAGACTCTTGCAGATTTGGAGGTGAAATATATTGAACCCATACCCATTCATTGTGACAACACAAGTGCCATTAGTGTGTCTAAGAACCCTATCTTGCATTCCAAGACTAAGCACATTCCTATCAAGTATCATTTCCTAAGAGAGCAAGTCACAAACATAGTAGTTCAATTAAATTTCATTCCTTCTAAGGAACAGACTGCTGATATATTTACTAAACCGTTATCAAAGACTCTGTTTGAATATTTCCACCAAAAATTGGGTGTCATACCCGATTCCAACTGATCTCCTCACTTTGATAGGGGGAGCTTGTGTTTATTGAACATCTGATAGGAGTTTGAAGTGACAAGTATTTGAGTCTATATTGATAGGGGGAGCTATTTTGTTCATAGTATTGTTTTTTGACATTGATGTCAAAGGGGCAGAAGTTCATTTAATTGGCAAAAATTGGTTGACAAATCAGAAGAAGGTGTTCCAGAAGTTTTGAGTTGCCATCAATGACAAAGGGGGAGATTGTTGGCTAGACTGACACAGAGGTTTTCTGGCTGTCATTGATGGAATTTAGATTTAAGATGATGAAGATCAATGGTGGAAATAAATTTCATGGATCGGAGATGCAAGGTAGAATTAAGTTTTTGTATTTGTGGAGTCCGTTAAAAAGTGCAACTTTGAAGGGTTGAGGTCGACACAAGGCAAGATCCATGGCACTGAAACATTCTGTGGGTTGAACATGGCCGGATGAAGAAACTTTTTCAAATCGTGGAATAGGTTAATTAATGGAAAGATCGGGTGGTTGAGAAAGGAGCGGAGATAGATCTACAGTCATGGATAATTCCGCGGATTGAACTAGCGCGGAAAAAATCAGGATTTCAATTCGCAGAAAGTGGTAGAGGCTACAGATATTGACGGTTATGACAAGAGATCAGTTGATTGATGGACAAGGTGAATTCCGCGTTCTGAAGATGCTCGCTCGATCAAAAGTGAAAGAATTAGAGGAATGTTAAAGTTTTCAAGTTTGGATGGTTACGATGAAGACAGATTATAGATCAACGGTTGATGTTGATTCCCCCAAATCAAGTTGTGTGGGTTGACAGTGTTGAGCTTTTGTACAAAGATTGGTTCCTAACTTCCGAGACGCAATGACGAGCGGATGGCTTCTTTTGTTCATGACCACAATGGCGGTTGACTTCTCTAGTTCATGGCCACTACGGCAGATGGCAAAGGAAGTTTGTGAAGCACTTAAAGGCGTAAATCATGAAAATGTCAAAAAACATTATGTGTATAATCTAACGGTCACAGGAATTTATAGAATGATCACCGATTCTTGATCAGGAATACAAAAGGTTGGGAAGTTGAAGTAGTTGAGGTGTACGTGTATAAAGGTGAGCTGAAGCAAACTGTGTAGGGTTGGCCATTTAGTGGAGATAATGAACTCAGTAAGTAAAGAAGAAATATCTGAAGAAGAGATAGAGTGAAGAGAAGAGACTAAGTATGCATAGACCAAAGACCAGACAATGAACGAAACATAGAATGGGTAGCAGAGGCAGAACAAATGAGAAGCAGAGATAAAGAAAACTAGAAGAAGAATGAAGACAAATGTCGAGTATAGCATAATGAAAGCAAAACAGAAGAACATAACAGGATGAAGTGGTAAGCATCGTTATATCAGTATCATTGTAATGTATTGATTCAAAGTAATTCTAGCAAAATAGGGTGGTGCTAGGGAGGATTGTTGTCCTCAAGATTTAGTGGGTGCTGAAGAACTTTGAGAGTTGGTGCTCTTTACAAGTCGGTGCTAGTAATTCAGAAGTTGTAGCCTCATTTGAGCAGGAGCTCAAAGAAAGAGAAGATGTACAGAAGTTAAAGCTTTCCTGACATCCTAAGAAGAAGAGGTTTTTCCCTTTATGGGTTTCCTCATGAAATCTGTGTCTCTATGTATTTTGTGTGATTGAATGATGATGGTTTGCTTTACATGTTAAACCTCCTGCAACAAAGTTTCTGCTAATAAAGAATGAATATATAATTCCTCATAACATATTGATTGCCATAAAACTTCAAGGATAAAAGTTTTTAAATTTGTATAATATTGTTTAAGCACATAAATTAACTTATTCACCCCCCTCCTCTCAGTTAATTGAATACTTTCAACAAAATCCTTACCAGGATAGCCGCGACTTGGTTGATTGATAAAAAAAATCCACTTTTTAGGTTCTATGAACGTTATCTCTAACCGAATCTGTCCCTAAGAGTGCTAGAAAGATTGTTTCTGATGATGAATAGCTACAGTCGTAGAAATGAAGAATTGATAACGTGCATTGGTTAATTAGGTAAAATATTTGCACAAGTTTGTCAATAAGATGAAGAAAACAGTCCAGGAAATAGAGGAAATAACCAAGACCTGAGAGGAGGACAGACATTGACTCGATACGGTTGTTACACTTGCTTGCAACAATTTTACGGACGAAGGCATCACACATGAGATGTTTTCAAAAGCCAAAGTCTTTTGACTTGGTGAAATTGTGGAAAACCTCTGCAAGAGGGTTGCAGAGTTGGAATTACAAGTGAAACCCAGTACACCTCCAAAGATACTAGAAGAAAGAAGAAAATTAGCAACTGAGGATGCGACAAGGATAGAAGAGGCAGGGGCACTATGTGCCAAGGCGATCGAGCAAGTTTCTCAGTCGTGGGAAGGTTTGATCGATGATGAAGAACTAGAAAAGTAACGTAGTGGTTGCGCACTACATAAGCAAAAGTTAACCAACTAAAGAATGAGGTAAGGAAGCTACCAATAGTAGAGAAAATGGTGAAGGTTTCCAATATGAAGAAGCTACAACAACAAGTTGCAAAACTACGAACACAACAACAAAAGAGAACTAATAGGGTTGCAGAGTTACAAGTAGAGGCAAAGAAATTTACAGGCATCATTCAACTTGTACATGAAAAGGTGCGATAAGCATTGGGGTCCGCAGGACTTACAAGTTCGAAACACATCAGTTTCAAACTTGTGGAAAATTTGAAGAAGGCAGAAGTAGAAGTGCAACAGGAGACTGAAAAGGTAGCGAAAATCTTTCAGGATTTTCCAAGCAAGGTCGCAATAACCGAGGTTTTAGACTAATGTGGCTTGGGACGAGCCACAAGTGAGTGTTGGGGGCCCGTTGGCCTTAGGAAAAGTTAGGTGGAATTCGGCTAGAATTATGCTCAGGAAGATAAATAATCCAATCGCAAGACAAAAAGGAAGTTGCAATGAAAGAAGAGATGCAACAGAAGAAGAGTTGCGATGGAAGAAGAGCCACGACAGAAGAAGAATAAAGCAGTCAAAAATGAAAGTGCGACTGATTGTGGGTAAAGAGCTAGTTAGAATAAAGCACACTTTTGGTAATAAAGCATAATTGCATTTTGGGCCGATAGTGCCTATTTTCAGTTACAGCTGAATGTATGAAAATAAAAATGGCATCCTATCGGCTAACAAAAATAGTCAATTGATTAAGACTTGTAAACGCTTATAAAAGGGAGAACCCAAGTTGTGTGCGAGTGAGGTGTGTCTCGTGGCTTGTTGGTAGTTAGGGATTGAGGGGCTAGGGTGAAGAGAGAAGAGAGCTGCTTAGCTAGATAATTGATCCAAGTTGTGTGTGGATCGATAATCGAGAGAAGAAGAGAAGAAATACATAGACCCAAAACCAGGGAGCATGAGAGGAGAGAAGTATGTACGAATTGTAAAGAACATCTAAAGAAGAGTATGCAAGCTGAGTGCACAGACTAAAGGTGCTAACCAATTTCTCATGCTAGATGAAGAGAACCTTTGTGGTTTTTCTTGGATGGGTTTCCACGTTAAATGTTGTCTCTATGTGTCTTTGAAAATTTTGTTTATGTTGAATGCATGTATGTTGTGAATTAGTGGATCCGAATATGTCGTACACGTTTGTTTATGAATAAACCCATGTGTGTGTGTGTCACACCGCTAATAGATCAAATATGTGATAGGATTTTATGTTGAATGTTGTGATCTATGTCGACAGATGAGTAGACTGTTATCTTGAATGAATAAACAAAGAACAAGAGGTATAATTCTTGTCTTCGGTCGAGTGATTTGATAAAGTACTCTATGAATATAAATCCCCACATAAATGCAGAAACCTGGTTTTGGAAGTTCCCAATAGATATATTGGGTGAGACTACATCTACGTCGGAGGTGTTGCCGACGGGGTCTTGCTCTGTAGGGCCGATATCTTGGGCTTTGTTGACGAACAAAGGGATCTGAACCTGGGTCGACTGGAAGCATGCCAACATCTATTTTATTTCTCTTGCAAGTAATTATATGTATGCTCGTTTAAATCCTAAGAACTGGTATTAGAGACATGGGTTGGCATATAGTTGTGCTTGTTGTGTTGTACCTAGTTTTTTGAATTAATTGTGGGGTACATGTTCAGTGGTACCTGACACCCTAGCAGTTTTTGGTCCTTGTGAAACTTAACCATACACAAGTTTTGATTTACCTCGGTGCTAGACGTACAAGGTATCTCTCTTATGTGCATAGACGGGACGTCGAATTAGGTGTGGAATGAACCACTAGGTAGGTACGAGGGTGGCAAGTGTACTCATAACCTAACTTGATGTAGATCAAAGAGGTTGAGTCTTCGATTGTGGGAGGAATGTGAGATGGTTTAATCTTAGTTGTGGGACAAAGATTGATGAACCATATATGAGAAGAGAATTCATATAGAACTGGATATTACAACGGTTGAGGACCCGTGTAATTCGGTAGATGGATTCCTCTTTATATGGACATAAATGATAGGGATTGATGCAGTTACAAAAAGAGCATGGAAAAAAATGAGCAAGTAGATGAGCAAGAAAGCGAGCATGGAAAAGTGAGAGGATGAAGCAACGGATGGTGATGGTGTAGTCACCATGAAGGTGCATGAAAACAAATTAATGGACCGGTTTGCATGTAAATGGACATATGGATGTAAGACCTCATAAGGCGTGCATACCCTTGGTAACTAACTGGTAAAGTCAGGAGATAGACCTAGGTGATAAGGGGCGTATGCGAGATTCCTCAGTAGAAACTTTGAGGGGGGTTAGTGATTACTCCAAGTCAAGTTTAAAAGGGGGATTTTTAGGCTTAACCTTGACTCGGGAATGAGTCAAAGGTGGTTTAGGTCTAGCACATGTTTTTGGGCCCATGGTATTTTCCAGGGTATTGGTGGCCAATGGTATTTGGCAACCCACTGTATTGTCCCATGGTATTGTATGTAAAGAAGTATTTATAAGGATTAAGGAGGCTCCATTGTAAAGTGGCCTAGAGGTGAGTGGTGGCTAGCTCACTCGGATCGGCTTGGACGATTTAGGTTAAGGGATATAATAGATCTATTATGGCGGTTTTTCCCAGTTTTGGGTTTTCCACATAAATTTTGTGTGTCTATATTTAATTGTTGCTTGTCTATTTTATTTTTCTTGCAAGTAATTACACGTATGCTTGTTTAAATCCTAAGAGGCACTATTGGATGTGGATTCCAATAGAGAGTCATGGAGGGCACAGTTGAAGTTGGATGATTGGGCACTTAGGTCCATTTGGACTTGGAAGGGCTTGCATGATGCCTTAGAAGGAGGCAAGTAAAATGCAAGTTTCATGTAAAAGGAGGATGCCTCAAAGGTGCTAATGTAATTAATCGATCATTTTTAGTCATTCACATAAGTGTTCAAAGATATCTATGGTAGTGCTAAGTTCTGGGTTGGCACTATAGGTTGAAATGGCACAAGTTGGGTGAACAAAAGGGGAGGAAGATAGGGGGGAAACCTAGAGAAGCTTCAGGGGTTAGATTGTGTAAGTATGCTAGGCATAAGTAGAAGGAAGTATTGCCTTAGGCTCATTGTACAATTATAATTGAGTTGTAAGAAGAATGCTACACTCCCTTATTATATTTTGTAAGCATTCTTCATCTAATAATGACTACAACATCTGCCTTGGGTGTTGCTTCTTTGTTAATTGTATTGTGCTTACTGTACTTGGATAAATGTTGTTATATTTCTTGCAATGCATTGTGTTGGTCAAGTATTGAAATATTGATTAAGTGTAAAGTAATGCAATGATGTTTTAAAGGCCATGGTTGGACATGATCCTTTTATTGAATGAACTTGGTTTAGTAGGGCTTAGTTGCATTTAACGGATGGTAGCTTAAGGATAATTTATGGGCAAACCTTTCAAAGAGGTGTAGTCTAGTTATAGTTGGCATAGGATGGCCAAGCCCATGGGATTGAGCAAGGTAGTGCTACATGACCTTAGGTGTCAAATCAAAGTTAAGAAACTGCTAAATTTGAAAAGAAAAATTTAGGCAAACTACAGGTCCCTCACACATACCCTTATGGTTATGGTGGATTGACAAAGTGTAGTTTGCTCTCAAGCTATAACACAAAGTTAAACAACCACCCCCTAAAAAATGTGTTCCCTACACATCAGTCTCATATGCCAAACTTAATGTGTTGATTAAAGCAAGAATATAAACAATTACATTTACACTTTATTCTTCAAAATAAACTAAATCAATATTCTCTCAACTTTCATATAAAGATAAACTTAAACTTCACAATCTAATATAACCTTGAGTATCAAACAACCTTAACTCAATCCCTTTAAATAACTCAAGTCATTAATTAACACCAACATCTAGTGTCTTTAATAAAGTGCCATCTAGCATCTAGTGTCCTTATCAAATGGCATTAGTGTCCTTATCAAATGACATCATTAAATGGGCCATGGCTGGTTACATCTTCACTACCATCCTTACTGTCATTAGATGTTGAATTAGGAGTGAATGCATGCATTTGTCAGGTAAATACTTTGGCAACTAAAGGGTAATGATAGGCCATGGCTTATTACATCTTCACTCATATCCCTATTGTCATATGATGTTGAATTAAGAGTGAATGCATATATTTGTTAAGTAAATACTTTGGAAACTAAAAGGCAACAGAAAGACCTTTTAGTGTGGCCTTTTCTTCTAATTATCCTTTCAATATCTAAATGTAATTAAATATTATTAATTATAAACAAACACTTCTTTATATAAAGAACATTCTAAAAACATTTTTAATATATACTTTATGTACTCGTTATATAGCCTTAAATATCTCTTGTTGTAATAAACCTATAAGCCTCTCTTCAATAATGTACCCCTTTATATAGTAATGAGATAATAAAGAGAAAAGCATTACCTTCATGGTCCTTCCAATGTAACCTACTTTATAAAATATTCCTTTGACTTTTTCTTAAAATATCCATTCCATAACAAAGTGTATCTCTTTCTAATAACACTTCAATACGCTTCTAAACATTGAGGAAATAACACACAGAAAAACAACACCATACACATGTCTTAATACCTTTTATTAACTATTAACTAAGAAGGTGAATAAGAAGATATATTAAAACGACGTAATACTTAATAAATAACATCCAATCGTTCATCATCTAAGAAGATAATTCTTATCAACCTTTAACTCACAAAGGGACAATTTTCAAAGAAATGAAATATATTGATTTTTTTAATAGTACTTTAAAAAGTGTATTTCTTAGATTTTATTAATTTTTTTAAATTAATTTGATAAAAAAAAATATTATCAATAATATAACATTTTGTAATTTAACTAATAAACAAAAACTCATTAATCTACATTTTATTATTAACATTCATCACAAATATTATTATCACATCTCATCCACATTAAAATGATGATCTTATGTACAATCTTAAACCTCAAACAACCGTTATCCAACCTCTATCATTATCACATTCTACCAACATTAAAATGATAATGATCTTATGTACAATCTTTGACCTTAAACAACCTTGATCCAACCTCTAATCAAGTACCATGTTTCATTTCATGGGCACATTCCACCAACATTAAAATGATGATGATCTTATGTACAATTTTAAACCTCAAACAACTTTGATCCAACTTCTAATCAACTACCATGTTTCATTTCATGGGCCATGGGAGCGTGTTATTATTAAACAAAATAATTCAACAAGTTAAAATAGTGGTCCCTCACTTTGCCCAACAAACAATTTTAAAAAACCACAATTTACCGAATATAACCCAAAAAACATCAAATTTACTATTATTGTTTGAATTGATAATGAAACTTTTGGTTTATTGGTGAGTTTATAGAGTTCACTATTTATTCTAATTAGCCTCACATGAAGAGTGCATTGTAAATAAAGAGACAAAGTTAGATTTGAATATCAAACAAATTTAGTCAATTCAATAGTGTTATAATATTTGGTAAGATATCTATATCATGTGTTATACTCTTTGGTAAGATATCTATATCATGTGTGAAACTATATGTGAATTTGTCTTCATGATGTGTGGGTATCATGATAGAATTAAATTCAAGACCAATTATATATGGACATGAGTGCTTAGCCAAAAAATTAAATTTCAATAAAATGTCTATATATCATTGATAGAATTTCACACGTGTGTGGAATGGTAGTATTAAAAAAGACTATGGGGGAGTTAGACTCAAAACTATTATTAAAAGATATGGGCTACCAAAATGTTAGATTACGACATTCGACAAGGTACCTTACACATGTCACTGGTAGGAATTAAAACTATGAAGATATGTGAAGTTGTAGTGATGCACATGCATCATCGAGGATTGAATTAAAACCAATTACTTATGGATATATACCTTTAACCAAAATGTCAAACCAAGGGATTAGACGAGGTACCCATAACAATAGTGGAAATTTAATTCATAGAATTGTAGGGATGCTTGAGCACTATGGGGGGGATTGAACTCAAGACCAACTACTTGTAGACATTGATTCTTTGTGAAATATATAATTTTAAGACACAGACACATAATATTATGTGGAGAAACCCATTAAGGGATTTTTATAAGCAAGAAGCTATTTTTTGTTTGTTTAGGAAATTTCTCTTAACAAAGTGTGTTTATTTTTGACATAGATGCGATCAAGAAGTGTTTATTCTATGAAATTTATCTAAAATTTACACTTAATCTTGTTTGTTTACCTAAGACAAGCTATTTAGGCTCAATTTATGAGATGCTATTACAAGATAATAAATCAAGCGAGATGCATCTTAATTCTAGATTTATCAAGCATTGAGAAGGATCAAATCCTTTGTGGAGCAATCCTTTCTAAGACTGAAAAAACTTAGAAGAAAAGTTTACATCTTCATTATTTGATAAATTGAGATTTAAGATAAATTTAAAATGAAGTTTTATATCAAATGGCTGATTTAAATTTGTTTTCTTTCTTTTAATTTTAATCCTTCATGTAAAATCAAATAATTCTAACAAATTAAAATGTAAAAAAAAAGACACAAAACAATATAAACTAGGGTTAATATATTTTAGTACTCATTTTCAATGTTATAATATTGAGAGCACATGACGTAAGATGAATCTATATTGTTTTAATGTTAAGAGCACATGACATCAGATGAATCTACAATGATTTTAATGTTAAAAGCACATGAAGTAAGATGAATCTACAATGATTTTAATGTTAAAAGCACATGAAGTAAGATGAATCTACAATGATTTTAATGTTAAAAGCACATGAGGTATGATGAGTCATTTTGAAACATTTTCCCAATTTTTTTTTTAGAAATTTACGATACACTTAAAATGGATTTACATTAATTTTAAAGCTACATGATTTCAATTCGCAAAAAGTGGTAGAGGCTACAGAGATCGACGGTTACGACAAGAGATCAGGTTGATCAACGGATAAGGTGAATTCTGCATTCTGAAGATGCTCGCTCGATCAGATGTGAAAGAATTAGTGGAATGTTAAACTGTTCAAGTTTGGATGGTTTCGATGAAGACAGATTATAGATCAACGGTTGGTGTTGATTCTCCCAAATCAAGCTGTGTACGTTGATAGTGTTGAGCTTTTGTATGAATATTGGTTCCTGGCTTCCGAGCCGCAACGACGGGTGGATGGATTCTTTTTTCATGACCGATATGGCGGTTGACTTCTATAGTTCATGGCCGCTATGGCGGATGGAAAAGGAAGTTTGTGAAGCAGTTAAAGGCATAAATCATGAAAATGTTAAAAAACATTATGTGTATAATCTAACGGTCACAGGCAGTTACAGAATGATAACTGATTCTTGATCAGGAATATGAAAGGTTGGGAAGCTAAAGCAGTTGCGATGTATGTGTATAAAGGTGAGCTGAAGTGAATTGTGTAGGGTTGGTCGTTTAGTGGAGATACTGAACTCGGTAAGATACTGAACTCGGTAAGTAAAGAAGAATGATCTTAAGAAGACATAGAGTGAAGAGCAAAGACTAAGTATGCACAGACCAAAGACCAGACAATGAACGAAACATAGAATGGGTAGCAGAGGAAGAACAAATGAGAAGCAGAGATAAAGAAAACCAGAAGAAGAATGAAGACAAATGTCGAGTATAGCAGAATGAAAGCAGAGCAGAAGAACATAACAAAGATGAAGTGGTGAGCATCATTATATTAGTATCATTGTATAGTGTTGATTCAAAGTAATTCTAGCAAAATAGGGTGGTAGGGTGGTGCTAGGGAGGACTGTTGTCCTCAAGATTCAGTGGGTGCTAAAGAACTTTGAGAGTTGGTGCTCTTTACAATTCGGTGCTTGTAATTCAGAGGTTGTAGCCTCATTTAAGTAGGAGCTCAAAGAAAGAGAAGATGTATAGAAGTTTAAGCTTTCCTGACATCCTAAGAACAAGAGGTTTTTCCCTTTATGGGTTTCCTCATGAAATCTGTGTCTCTATGTATTTTGTGTGATTGAATGATGATGGTTTGCTTTACATGTTAAATCTGCTGCAACAGAGTTTCCACTAATAAAGAATGAATATAGAATTCCTCATAACATATTGACTATTATAAAACTTAAAGGATAAAAGTTTTTTAAAATTGTATAATATTGTTTAATCACATAAATTAACTGATTCACCCCCACCCCCTCTCAGTTAATTGAATACTTTCAACAATTGGTATCAAAGCCGGTTCCTTTAGTCTAAGGAACGTCTGATAAGCTTAAACATGACAAGTCATGATGGTTCAACCAATAAAGCTCCTCTGTTTGATGTAACAAATTTTTCCTTTTGGAAAGTTAGAATGAAAACATACCTAATGTCCTTAGGTGTTGATGTTTGGGAAGTCATAGAAACTGGATATATGAACCCTATTGTACTAGCATCCAAAGATGATAAGCTAGAGTTTAGTTTTAATGCAAATGCAATGAATGCTATACTGAGTGGTCTTTCAGAAGCTGAGTTTGTAAAGGTAATGCATTTTGCATCTGCAAAAGAAATGTGGGATAAACTCATTAGTAGCTATGAAGGAAATGAAAAAGTAAAAGATGCCAAACTTCAAACTTACAAACTGAAATTTGAACAGCTAAAGATGAATGAGGATGAGACTGTTAGTAAATATTTCTTAAGAGTTGAAGAACTTGTGAATGCCATGAAGGGTCTTGGTGAGAAGATTGGGGAATCTCCTCTTGTTCAAAATATTTTGAGATCTCTACCTAATAAGCTCAATCCAAAAGTCTCTGCAATAGAAGAAATGAATGATCTGAAAATCTTATCTATTAACCAACTTCTAGGAACTTTAACTGCCTATGAAATGAGGACCAGTAAAAATAAATCTACCATTAGAGATGCTTCCTTTAAAGCAGAGAAACATGCAGATTCTTAAATGGAATAGATTGAGGCAAAATTTGTACGAAGACTGAAAATTGGATCAGGAAAATATAAAGGGAAGTTGCCTTTTAAATGTTTCAACTGTGGTAAGGTAGGGCACTTTGCATCTAAATGCCCTTATAAGGAAAAAGATCAGAATTATGTTGATGAAGAGAAACACACATTTAAGAGATACAATAAAAACAATAACTACAAAAAGAAAAGTTTGTGTGCAAATGATGTTGATCTCTTAGAAGTTACGGACAATGAGTCATCTTGTGAAGATAAATTGAATGATTTTATGCTTATGGCCATAGAAGATCTTGAAGATGAATATGCTGGAAGTGATATGAACGATGAAGATGTTGTAGTTGATATGGAAGGTGAGTTGATTAGTGCATTGGAAGAAATTGATAGACTTAGACTAAAGAAGAGAAAACAAAAACAATTTCTAATGCAGTATGAAAAGAATGTTAAAGAACCGAGTGCAGATTATATCTTGTTAAAGGTAGAACTAGAAGAAGCAAAGAAAATAAGAGATGTTCTAAAAGAACAATTATCACAGAAAAAGATGAGATGTGAAGCATTGGAGGAAGAAGTAGTGAAATTCAAAAAAGAATTGGAAAAATTTCAATTTCTCTATCATCAAAACTTGTCAAGTATTAAAGCTTCAGAAGAACTAAATAACATCATGAGTAAGCAAAGATCTCCTTTGAACAAGATTGGTATAGGTTATGAAGAAGGTACAAGTAGCAGTCAATCAGAAAACAAGGAAACAGCTAAGGTGATTAACTTTCAAAACAACAATCAGCCAGAGTACACAAAATCAGCAAATTTCATCAAATTTGAAGCGTATAAAAACAACAGTGAAGTTAAAGTAATGAATGGTAAAGATGATATATCTATAGGGACAGATAATAGTGCTTTGCAGTCAAGAAAGCATGAAGAAGAGGTAAAGAACATAATGACAAGGCAATCTATTTCAAGAGAACAACCAAAATTCAGGTACCAAATTTTTTTCAATGGTTATTGTTATTGTTGTTCTGACTTTGGTCATAAAGCTGTAAATTGTGTTTTTAACTTTAGAAACATACAACAAAGAATGTTTAGCAATAACCAAATGCTGCAAAATAAATTGAAACAGTCAATGAGCCAACAAGAGCATCATTCTATTCCATCTCCAACTAGAAGAAGAGCTCATGCTAGAAATATCATTTCTTTTGAGTTGTTGTACAACATGCAAGAATGCTATATTTGTCATAATTTTAGACACAAAGCCACATAATTCTATTTAAAGAATTATGAATCAGATTCAAGAGTATATTATTCAGTTAAAAAGGCAAAAGTATGGAAGAAGAAAGAAAACAACCAGTGTGGGTTAGTGATTTCTGCTCAAAGACAAAAGGACCCCTAGATATTGACAGTGGATGTTCCAAACACATGACTGGGGATAAAAGTAAATTTCTATCTCTGAGAGAACACAAATTAGGAGATGTAACTTTTGGAAATGATGCTCCAGGGAAAATCAGAGGCAAAGGGTTGGTAAGTCTGAATAGTAAAGGAAAAGCTCAAGATGTATTGTTTGTAGATGGCTTGAAGCATAATATTCTTAGTGTCAGTTAGGTATGTGACAGAGGATGTGAAGTTGTTTTCACCTCTAAAGAGTGCAAAATAAAATCTGTATCTTCAGGACAATTGGTTGCCAAAGAACAAAAAACAATGTCTATGTTTTGAAAGAAGATAAGGAAGAGTGTCATCTAAGCAAGTATGATGAGAGTTGGCTATGGCATATAAGACTTGGACATTTGAATTTTGATCATTTAATCAAGCTTAGAAACAATGGATCAGTAAAAGATTTTCCTAAGATATAAAAACCATATGACTATGTATGTAAACCTTGTCAAATGGGAAAACTGACTCGAACTCAGTTTAAATCCAAGAGCTTCACATCAACAGATAAACCTCTTCAATTAGTGCATGTGGATTTATGTGGACCATCAAGAAAGGAAGGCACAGGAAAATAAAACTATTTTATGATGGTTATTGATGATTATTCTACACTAACATGGGTTGCTTTCCTCAAAGAAAAATCTGAAGCATTTGAAAAATTCAAAGTATTTAAGGCTCTGACTGAGAATCAAACAAGAAAAAGATTAAAAGCAGTAAGATTTGATAGAGGAGGAGAGTTCTGTTCAAAGGAATTCAAATAATTTTGTGATGAACAAGGAATCAAAAGAGAATATACAATTTCAGGGATTCCACAGCAAAATGGAGTAGTTGAGAGACAGAATAGATCAGTTCAGCAGATGGCAAGGTCAATGATGAATGAAAGAAATATTTCTCAGACATTCTGGGTAGAGGCAATTCACACATCTATTCATATTCTTAACAAAGCCCACTTAAGGCCAAATAGTGATAAAACTCCTTATGAGTTGTGGTTTGGGAAACCTGCTTCAATCAAGCACTTTAAAGTCTTTGGAAGTAAATGTGATATCAAAAACAATGATGAACATCTTGGCAAATATGATGATAGGGCTGATGAAGGTATCTTTTTGGGGTATGCTACAAACACTAAAGGATACATATGCTATAATAAGAGGTTACATAAAATGGTTGACAACATTGACATTAAAATTGATGAAGGTAAGAAAGTTTAGAGATGATGATTATAGTGCGCTCGCTGGGGTGCATGCAGGCGTCGAGACTGAACTGATTGGGCCTGCGATCTCCACGAAGGATTGGAGGACCGCTCTCGAGTCCTTCTAATCAACATTCAGAGGTAGCATGAGCCTGCATTCATGACAGTAACGTGAGCCTAGAGGTAGCGTGTGCCTGGGGGCAGTGCCTACCATTGCCTTCACGTGGGGTTTGCCCTCCTGCTCCATGTGTTGATAGGTTGGTTTGGATCGCAGGTGAAGCAATCCGATGGGTTCACCCCCGGATCTGTGCTCTGAGACCTTCAACAGGCTTATCTCCTCTCAGAACAAGAGATCGGGTAAAGGAAACCCCCCGAAGTTCGTTAAACGACTTGAAGATGTACCTGAAGTTGCGCTTCCTTCGGAAGAGACTATGCAAGTTGCCCTCTCCTTGGAAAACCGGGCCCTAATCGGGCAATTCACGGGGCTCTGGCCCTCGCCTAAAACCACGGATAGCTGGGTCCAAAGAAACTGGAGCCCTCTAATCTCCAAGAATGTTGCTTCATACTCCATTGGAAGAGGCTTCTTCCTGTTCGACTTTGAATCCAAGGAAGACAAAGATCTAATTTTCAGGAGTGAGCCCTACTTCATGGGGCCGCAGGGGCTCTACCTTAATGGGTGGACTCCGAACTTTGATCCTGAGGCTGACACCCCCAAAGTTGTACCAGTCTGGGTCAGATTTCCCAATCTACCTATGCACTGATGGAACCCTAAATCCCTCCAGGCTATAGGGACCGCCCTGGGGAAGTACATTGACATGGCCAGCCCAAAGGACCAATACGCCTGCGCCCGCATTTGCGTCGAGGTGGATCTTGAAGCTGGATTACCAGAGGCTATAAAACTTTCTATGGGGAATTGGTCCTACTTTCAAAAGCTCGACTACAAACATCTACCCTTCAAGTGCAGAGGTTGTCAAGAATATGGGCACTTCATCTGGAACTACCCTAAAAAACCAGAAATCCAACAGGACAAAGCGGAAGGATGGAAAAAGGTGAATAGATCAAGGCCAAAAACTCATGTTGGGGAAGCCTCTAAGAAGAATGAAGGCACCAAAGATGCTAGAGCCAACCCTCATGAAGGATCTCAAGAATTCCCCAAGTCTAGAGAAACCATTGAAGTAAGGGATGGAACCACTGATGTAGTAGAAAAATCAAGTAGTGGAGATAGTAAAGAACCAGACGCAGCCCTATCAGACACTCAATGGAAAGATCAAGATGAAGGACCAGTACTAAAAAAAGAAGGAGAAAGCATGGGGAAGTCGGAGGAAGAAACTAACTCAGAAGAAGAAGAAGAGGAAGAAGGCGAAATAGAGCTGACTACTCCAAGATTGTCTAAAACTAAAGGAAGGAAATCCAAGAAAGAAGTAAGGGAACATGAGACCTATAAGGATAAGCTGCAAGGCTCCCAACTAACCCTGGAAAAACTCCTGAAGAACCCTAGAAACATCCGCTAGCAAGGGCATGCCCAGAAAGGGATGCCTATGGCCTCCAAAAGTAAATAATGAAGGTCCTCTCCTGAAGATAAACCGGACATCTTGCTGGTCCAAGAGACCAAGATGGAGGAAGCCACATTTCTCCATGTAAGTCAGAAATTCTGGAAAAAAGGATTTAAAGCTTTTATCAGTTCCAGGGGGGTCTCCATAGGTGTTGGAACTCTATGGGATGACAAGAAATACGAGGTTGTTGACACCAAGTACAGCCCTAGCTGGATCCTCACCCTACTGAGGCAAAAAGAAACAAATATGCTGGTAAGAGTTTTCAACATTTATGCACCCAACTCTTATGCTAAAAAAAAAATTTGCTGGAGCCTTCTCCGCGAGGAAAAAAGTAATCTACTAGGTAATGTAATACTGGCTGGGGACCTAAATGTAATTCTTAGACAAGATGAAAAAAGAGGGGGCTCCTTGGTTAGGGACCCCATCAAAGAAATAGTTGATGAGACTATCTTGGAATGGGATCTATTGGACGTGAAGCCCTCCTCTGGAAAATACACTTGGAATAACAAAAGGATCGGGCCCGGGCACATTGTAGCCAGGCTAGATCGCTTCCTTGTCTAGGACTCCTTCCTCCTCCTTGGCCTGAATCTGTCTTCCAAAATATTACCATTTGGAGGATCGGACCACAAGCCTATCCTCCTCGAGTTGGTGCCGGATTTGAATCTAGGCCCTACCCCTTTTAGATTCAACCCTCTGTGGGCTTCTCATCCTGATTTCCTTCAAATTATTGCGAACACTTGGTCACCTCCTGTTACATGATCCCCTTTCTTCTTATGGGAGGAGAAAATGTGGAGGCTCAAGAAAGTGCTAAAAACCTGGGCCAAGTCGATCCCTACCCCCAGCTCCAAAAAAACCCAAGCTGCTCACGCGCTAGAGAACCACCAAGACAGTATGGAGGATAGAGATGTGTTCAGTTCTGATATTCAAGCTGAGAGTAGACTACAATTGGATCTCCACGTAGCATGTAGAGAAGAATCGGAATGGTGGAGGCAGAAAGCTCGCTGCAAATGGATTAAAGCTGGTGACAGAAATACTGGTTTCTTCCATAAACAAGCTGAGTCTAGGAAAAATCACAACTAAGTGCATGAGATTCAAGCAAATGACAGGGTCATCACTCAATTCAAGGACATAAAGGCTAAGGAAACTAGGCACTTCAGTGATTTATTCAAGGCCTAGCCTCTCATTGAAGACGCCGATCTGCTCAATCTGATTCCCAACGCTATCAAAAATAAAGATAATGAATCTCTGAAAGAGCTGATCACGTTGAATGAAATCAAGACTGTTGTTGATAGTATGGAAGATGATAGAGCACCGGGTCCAGACGGATTCAACGTCAACTTCATCAAAATTTGCTGGAACATTATTAAAACTGACTTATTCAAAATGGTAAGAAAATCCCAGTGTTGCAGCAAGATAGGAGGAAGTACGAACTTTGCCTTCCTAGCACTGATACCCAAAGAGAAGGAAGCTAAGACCTTTGAAAAGTTTCGACCTATATCCCTGTGTAATATAGGATATAAAATCATTACGAAAATCATGGCCAGTAGATTAAAACATGTCTTGCCCTATCTCATTCCGGAGAATCAAGGTGGCTTCGTAAAAGGCAGGAAGATCTGGGACAACATTATCTTAGTCCAAGAGGCTATTCACTCTAGTCTGAAGAATGGAGACAAAGGAATGGTGGTGAAACTCGACTTAGCAAACGCTTTCGATAGAGTCAGCCACCCTTTCCTCTTCCAGGTAATGAGAAGATTCGGATTTGCTCCAAAATTTATCTCTTGGGTCAAAGCCTGTATCAGCAGCCCTTGGATAGCTCTGCTTGTAAACGGAAGAGTTGCCCCCTTCTTCCAAGCTTCAAGAGGTCTGAGGCAAGGCTTCCCATTGTCCCCTTTGCTATATGCCATCTAGGCTTCCGTACTAAGCCTTCAATTGGAATTTGCCAGGCAAGATCAAGAGCTGCCAGGAATTAGGATGGCCAGAGTTACTAAAGACATCAATCATGCGTAATTCGCGGATGATACCATCTTACTGGGAGGAGCCAGCCAGATAATCGCCCGCCACTTCAAGAATGAAATGAACCGTTACTGTCAAGCCTCCGGTAGCAAAATAAATTACAGAAAAAGTAAGATCTATGGATGGAACATAAATCCCAGGGAAATGCTCGAAATAACCCAGGTTCTTAATATGTATGGGGCTTCCACCTGGGAGTCCTTCAATTACCTTGGGGTCCTCATCTTCAAATCCAACCCCAAGAGCTTAGCCTGGAGTCTTATTATCGAAAAAATCAAAAGGAAGATAATGGGATGGGGGGCGATCTGGCTCAATCTGGCTAGGAAGGTGGTGCTAATCAAAGCCATTCTGAATAGCTATCTGCTTTATCAATGATCCTTAGTCCTTGCTCTGGCCAAGATACTAAATCAGATAGAAGGCCTGATGAGAATCTTTCTCTGGCAGGGTGGGAAGAATTGGGGCAGCAAAAAATTCGCATTGGTCAGCTGGAAAACCATCAAAACACCCTGGACAGAGGGTGGTCTTCAAATCAGAGACCTAAGAATCCAAAACTTGGCTATGGGATCCAAGCTGCTCTGGAATCTGCTTGAGCCCAAACCTTCCTGGAGCAGTCGGGTGATAAATTGCAAATATTTTCCGGGTCCTAGGCTAAGATGTCTCGACGAAATCCGTGAGATTAAGAATGGGTCACCAATTTATAATCTCTGTAAGAAGGTGATGCCATATTTCCAAGCTGAGTTGCATTGGATCCCGGGCAATGGGAAATTAATCAGAATATGGCACAATGTGATCCTGGGACAGCGCCCTCCTCACCTCCCTTGTTTGCAAAGTTGGATGACAGCGCTGGGCCTCAATTCATTATGGGATATCTCAGAGTGGGAGAACACTGATTCAAGTCGTTGGTCAGGCTAGAAATTGCTGAATTGCCCGGCAGACTTAATTGCTGAAAAAAAACCGTTGATGAACTACCTGACCAGCCGAGCTCCGTTGGATAAATCCACAAAGGACAAATGTGGCTGGGGGACGCTCTCCTGTAGATATTCAACGGCTGAAGGATTCCAAAAATTCTCTGCTAATTACAACGTTCCAGGCAACCCTGAAATCTGGAATAAATTGTGGAATAATAGGACAATCCCGAAAATTGAGGTTTTCAATTGGACGCTAATGCATGGCAGAATCCTGACCGGTGAGAATTTAGAGAAGAGGGGGATCGTTGGGCCCTTTCGCTGCCCTCTTTGCGCAGATGCTGCTGAAACTATAAATCACTTATTTTTAAATTGCCCTTATGCTACCACTGTCTGGATGGAGGTGCTGAAGGGTTGGGGCAATGGAAGGTATTTACCCGATCATATTCGTGAATGTTTTATCAATTGGGACAACCTTTATCAGGGAGATATGAACCAAAAGAAAGGAGTGAAAGCATGTTGGATGAAAATCTCTCAAATCATTTGCTGGATCATCTGGAAGGAAAGAAATCAAAGAATATTTCAAGGTAAGACTCAGCCAGCGTGGAAGCTTGCTGCCAAAGCAATGGCTTTACTCGGGGAGGTGGCAAGTATCTTAAAGATCCCAAACAATAAAGAAACTCTGACTGAAAATGAAAAAGACTGGATGCAAATTCTCAACATTACGGCTGCAAGTTCTATGGATGGGAAAAAATCGGAGGATTGGGACATCAGGATGGACAAGTCCCAGTTTGAGAACTGGCTAAGAGAAAGGAAGATCTTCAAACTATTTTTCGATGGAGCCTCCAAAGGGAATCCCAGAAGAGCGGGAGGAGGAGGAGTTGTTATTGATCCGGGCGGGAAAGTCGAGAACGAATATTACTGGAACATTGGACATAACTCCAATAATATGGCTGAGGCGTATGGGCTCTGGAAAGGACTTAAGCAACTACTGAAGAAAGGGGTCGAAGAGGTAATGGTCTTTGGGGACTCCAGGTTAATTATTCAGGCATTGAACAGGGGAAGTAAGGATAAGAATGAACGTACTGTAAGGATGATTAGGAGAATCCAAGCCAAGGCCAAAATGTTCAAGAAAGTCCAGTTCTTTCATAATTTTAGGGAACTAAATACATTGGCGGACCTTGCAGCTATTAAATCTATAGTTGTAGGCCTTAATGAACTTATTGTCAATTCGGTTGTAAGCTTTGAAATCCCTCCTTAGCTTCTTTATAGGGCGATTGGTCGATGGAAGCAAAGGATTGGTAGATTGATTTAGTGCTCTTTTCAGTATTTCCTTACTGATTTTTACTATAATATAACCGCTCCTGTTAAAAAAAAATGGATGAAGGTATGCCTGTCAAAGACATTCAGATAAGCAGTGTTGAATCAAATACAGAGGATACAACTGAAGAGGAAGAAGAACATGTCCAAGAATCAGAAAAGGAAGACTCTGAGTTAGATAATGAAGGTACAGATTCACAACAACAATCAGTAAAACCCTCTTCAAGAATTATTTGAAAAAAACATCCTGAAAGTCAGATTATTGGTAACAAGAATGAAGGTGTACAGATAAGAAGAAAGTTACTCAAGGATTCAAAACAGTCTCACATTGCTTTTCTATCTATAATAGAACCCAAGAATTTTTATGAAGCCAGTGAAGATGAAGATTGGATAAAAGCCATGAATGAAGAGCTTGATCAGATTGAAAAGAATAATACTTGGGAACTTGTTCCTAGACCAACAGACAAGAATGTGATTGGTTCCAAATGGGTGTTTAATAAAATGAAATGAATGAACAAGGACAAATTGTGAGGAATAAAGCTAGATTGGTCTGTAAAGGGTATGCTCAGATTGAAAGACAAGATTTTGATGAAACCTTTGCACATGTGGCAAGAATGGAAGCTGTTGGCACTTGGGCAGACCCGGGTTAACGCTGTATACTTCGCACCAACAAACGACCCACTGTCTTGGCCCTTTCGGCAACAACCTGCGCGCAGGTTGTAGTCTCACCCGAAACAGCAATGGGGTGCCGCAGAATCAGGTTTCTGCATGCAAAGAAGGG
>LPNX010144826.1:464145-484961 GCA_001517045.1 Pseudotsuga menziesii | reverse complement strand
GGGTTTGACTTACCCCGACACCCCTAAGACTATTTTGACCCATCGCTCCACTTACAAATTAACCGCGGAGTTACCCCCTATGGAGTATGCGCTCCAACAGAAGCTATCAGAATGTTTCTTGCTTATGCGTGTCACAAGAAGTTCAAAATTTATCAGATGGATGTTAAGTCAGCATTTCTCAATGGTGATCTAGAAGAAGAAGTTTATATGGAACAATCTAAAGGATTCTCACTAATAGACAATCTTGATTATGTCTGCAAACTAAAGAAGGCTCTGTATGGATTGAAACAAGCATCTAGAGCCTGATACTATAGATTAGACAAATACTTACAAAAAAAAGCATTCAAGAAAGGCACTGTTGATAGTAATTTGTACATCAAAATAGAAGGTGATGACTTATTAGTTGTTTTGGTTTATGTTGATGATATTATTTTTGGATGTACTAATGGTTCTTATGTTTATTGGTTTGCTAATGCCATGCAATCTGACTTTGAAATGTCCATGATTGGAGAACTGTCATATTTTCTTGGTCTTCAAATCACTCATAGTTCTGAAGGTCTGCTTATCTCCCAAAAGAAGTATCTAAAGGAAATGTTGAAGAAATTTCAGATGGAAGATTCTTCACCTGTTAGTACCCCTATGATTGTTGGCTGGAAGCTTATCAAAGATGATATTTCACCTGATGTTGATCAAAGAACATATAGATCAATGATAGGCAGTCTTCTGTACATCACTGCATCTCATCCTGATATTATGCATGCTGTTGGAATGGTAGGAAGATTTTAGTCTGCTCCTAAACAAAGTCACTTGGTCGCTATGAAGAGAATTTTCAAATATCTGAAAGGCACAATGACTTATGGTCTCTGGTATCCTAGAAATCAAAATTTTCAGTTAATTGCATATTCAGATGTTGACTAGGCAAATTGTTTGGATGAGAGAAAGAGCACAAGTGGAGGTTCATTCTTCTTAGGTGATTCATTAGTAGCATGGATGAGTAAAAAGCAAGGTTCAATATCCTTATCTACTACTGAATCTTAATACATTGTTGCTACCACCTATTGTATAGAGGTACTATGGATGATTCAGACTCTTGCAGATTTGGAGGTGAAATATATTGAACCCATCCCCATTAATTGTGACAACACAAGTGCCATTAGTGTGTCTAAGAACCCTATCTTGCATTGCAAGACTAAGCACATTTCTATCAAGCATCATTTTCTAAGAGAGCAAGTCACAAACAGAGTAGTTCAATTGAATTTCATTCCTTCTAAGGAACAGACTGCTGATATATTTACTAAACCATTATCAAAGACTCAGCTTGAATATTTCCACCAGAAATTGGGTGTCATACCCGATTCCAACTGATCTCCTCACTTTGATAGGGGGAGCTTGTGTTTATTGAACATCTGATAGGAGTTTGAAGTGACAAGTATTTGAGTCTATCTTGATAAGGGGAGCTGTTTTGTTCACAGTATTTTTTTTGACATTGATGTCAAAGGGGGAGAAGTTCACTTAATTGGCAAAAATTGGTTGAAAAATCAGAAGAAGGTGTTCCAGAAGTTTTGGGTTGCCATTAATGACAAAGGGGGAGATTGTTGGCTAGACTGACACATAGGTTTTCTGGTTGTCATTGATGGCATTCATATTTAAGATGATGAAGATCAATGGTGACAAATTTCTTGGATCGGAGATGCAAGGTAGAATTAAGTTTTTGTATTTGCGGAGTCCGTTAAAAAGTGCAACTTTGAAGGGTTGAGATCGACACAAGGCAAGATCCATGGCGCTGAAACATTCCGTGGGTTGAACATGCCAGGATGAAGAAACTTTTTCAAATCACGGAATAGGTTAATTAATGGAAAGATTGGGTGGTTGAGAAAGGAGCGGAGATAGATCTACGGTCGTGGATAATTCCGCGGATTGAACTAGCACGAAAAAAGTCAGGATTTCAATTTGCGGAAAGTGGTAGAGGCTACAGATATCGACGGTTACGACAAGAGATCAGGTTGACCAACGGACAAGGTGAATTCCGCGTTCTGAAGATGCTCGCTCGATCAGAAGTGAAATAATTAGCGGAATGTTAAAGTTTTCAAGTTTGGACGGTTACGATGAAGACATATTATAGATCAACGGTTGATGTTGATTCCCCTAAATCAAGTTGTGCGGGTTGATAGAGTTGAGCTTTTGTATGAAGATTGGTTCCTGACTTTCAAGACACAACGATAGGAAGATGGCTTCTTTTGTTCATGACCACAATGGAGGTTGACTTCTCTAGTTCATGGCCGCTACGACGGATGGAAAAGGAATTTTGTGAAGTGCTTAAAGGCATAAATCATGAAAATGTCAAAAAATGTTATGTGTATAATCTGACGATCACAGGTAGTTATAGAATGATAACTGATTCTTGATCAGGAATACAAAAGGTTGGGAAGCTAAAGCAGTTGAGGTGTATGTGTATAAAGGTGAGATGAAGCGAACTATGTCGAGTTGGTCGTTCAGTGGAGATACTGAACTCAGTAAGTAAAGAAGAAATATATGAAGAAGAGATAGAGTGAAGAGTATAGACTAAGTATGCACAGACCAAAGACCAAACAATGAACGAAACATAGAATGGCTAGCAGAGGAAGAACAAATGAGAAGCAGAGATAAAGAAAACCAGAAGAAGAATGAAGACAAATGTTGAGTATAGCATAATGAAAGCAGAGCAGAAGAATAGAACAAAGATGAAGTGGTAAGCATCATTATATCAATATCATTGTAATGTATTGATTCAAAGTAATTCTAGCAAAATAGGGTGGTTCTAGGGAGGATTGTTGTCCTCAAGATTCAGTGGGTGCTGAAGAAATTTGAGAGTTGGTGCTCTTTACAAGTCGGTGCTTGTAATTAAGAGGTTGTAGCCTCATTTGAGTAGGAACTCAAAGAAAGAGAAGATGTACAGAAGTTGAAGCTTTCCTGACATCCTAAGAAGAAGAGGTTTTCCCCTTTATGGGTTTCCTCATGAAATCTGTGTCTCTATGTATTTTGTGTGATTGAATGATGATGGTTTGCTTTACATGTTAAATCTGCTGCAACAAAGTTTCTACTAATAAAGAATGAATATATAATTCCTCATAACATATTGACTGTCATAAAAATTCAAGGATAAAAGTTTTTTAAAATTGTATAATATTGTTTAAGCACATAAATTAGCTTATTCACCCCCCCCATCAGCTAATTGAATACTTTCAACAAAATCCTTACCAGGATAGCCGCGACTTGGTTGACTGATGAAAAAATCCACTTTTGAGGTTCTATGAACGTTATCTCTAACCGAATCTGTCACTAAGAGTGCTAGAAAGATGGTTTTCGATGATGAATAGCTACAGTCACAGAAATGAAGAATTGATAACGTGTGTTGGTTAATTAGGTAAAATATTTGCACAAGTCAGTCAATAAGATGAAGAGAACAGTCCAGGAAATAAAGCAAATAACCAAGACCTGAGAGGAGGACATACATCGACTCGATACGGTTGTTACACTTGCTTGCAACAATTTTACGGACGAAGGCATCACACATGAAATGTTTTCAAAAGCCAAAGTCTTTTGACTTGGTGAAATTGCGGAAAACCTCCGCAAGAGGTTTGCAGAGTTGGAATTACAAGTGAAACCCAGTACACCTCTAGAGGTACTAGAAGAAAGAAGAAAAATAGCAACTGAGGCTGCGACGAGTATAGAAGATGCTGAGGCACTATGTGCCAAGGCGATCGAGCAAGTTTCTTAGTCGTGGGAAACTTTGATCGATGATGAAGAACTAGAAAAAGTAATGTAGCAGTTGCGCACTACAAAAGTAGAATTTAACCAACTAAAGAATGAGGTAAGGATGCTGCCAATAGTAGAGAAAATGGTGAAGGTTTCCGATATGGAGAAGCTACAACAACAGGTTGCAAAACTACGAACACAACAACAAAAGAGAACTAATAGGGTTGCAGAGTTACTAGTAGAGGTAGAGAAATTTACAGGCATCATTCAACCTGTACATGAAAAGGTGCGACAAGCATTGGGGTCCGCAGGACTTACAAGTTCGGAACACATTAGTTTCGAACTTGTGGAAAATTTGAAGAAGACAGAAGTAGAAGTGCGACAAGAGACTGAAAAGGTAGTGAAAATCTTTCAGGATTTTCAAAGAAAGGTCGCAATAACCGAGGTTTCAGACTAATGTGGCTTGGGAGGAGCCACAAGTGAGTGTTGGGGGCTCGTTAGCCCTAGGAAAATTTAGGCAAAATTCAGCTAGAATTCTGCTCAGGAAGATAAATAATCCAGTCGCAAGACAAAAGTTGCAACAGAAGAAGAGCTGGGACGAAAGGAGAGTTGCGATGGAAGAAGAGTTGCAACAGAAGGAGAGCCACGACAGAAGAATAATAAAGCAGTCGAAAAGGAAAGTGCGATTGATTGTGGGTAAAGAGCTAGTTAGAATAAAGCACGCTTTTGGTAATAAAGCATAATTGCATTTTGGGCCGATAGTGCCTATTTTCAATTGTAACTGAATGTACGAAAATAAAAATGACATCCTATCGGCTGACGAAAAATAGTGGATTGATTAAGACTTGTAAACGCTTATAAAAGGGAGAACCCAAGTTGTGTGCGGGTGAGATGTGTCTTGTGGCTTGTTGGTAGTTAGGGATTGAGGGGCTAGGGTGAAGAGAGAAGAGAGCTGCTTAGCTAGATAATCGATCCAAGTTGCGTGTGGATCGATAATTGAGAGAAGAAGAGAAGAAATACATAGACCCAAAACCAAGGAGCATGAGAGGAGAGAAGTATGTACAAATTGTAAATAACATCTAAAGAAGAGTATGCAAGCTGAGTGCGCAGACTAAAGGTGCTAACCAATTTCTCATGCCAAATGAAGAGAACCTTTGTGGTTATTCCTGGATGGGTTTCCACGTTAAATGTTGTCTCTGTGTGTCTTTGATAATTATGTTTATGTTGAATGCATGTATGTTGTGAATTAGTGGATCTGAATATGTCATACACGTCTGTTTATGAATAAATTGATATGTGTGTGTGTGTGTGTGTGTGTGTGTCACACCATTAATAGATCAAATATGTGATAGGATTTTATGTTGAATGTTGTGATCTGTGTCGACGGATAAGTAGATTGTTATCTTGAATGAATAAACAAAGAACAAGAGGTATAATTCTCGTCTTCAGTCGAGTGATTTGATAAAGTACTCTATGAATATAAATCCCCACATAAATGTAGAAACCTGGTTCTGGAAGTTCCCAATAGATATCTTGGGTGAGACTACATCTACGTCGGAGGTGTTGCCGACGGGGTCTTGCTCTGTCGGGCTGATATCTCGGGCTTTGTTGACGAACAAAGGGACCTGAACCAGGGTCGACTAGAAGCACGCCAACATCTATTTTACTTCTCTTGCAAGTAATTATATGTATGCTCATTTAAATCGTAAGAACCGGTATCAGAGCCATGGGTTGGCATATAGTTGTGCTTGTTGTGTTGTACCTAGTTTTTTGAATTAATTGTGGGGTGCATGTTCAGTGGTACCTGACACCCTAACAATTTTTGGTCCTTGTGAAACTTAACCGTACGCAAGTTTTGATTTACCCGGGTGCTAGATGCACAAGGTATCTCTCTTATGCGCATAGAAGGGATGTCGAATCAGGTGTGGAATGAACCACTAGGTAGGTACGAGGGTGGCAGGTGTACTCTAAGCCTAACTTGATGTAGATCGAAGAGGTTGAGTCTTCGATTGTGGGAGGAATGTGAGATGGTTTAATCTTAGTTGTGGGACGAAGATTGATGGACCATATATGAGAAGAGAATTCATATAGAACTAGCGATTACAATGGTTGAGGACACATGTAATTCGGTAGATGGATTCCTCTTTATATGGACATAAATTATAGGGATGGATGCAGTTACAGAAAGAGCATGGAAAAAAATGAGCAAGTAGACGAGCATGGAAAAGCGAGAGGATGAACCAACGGATGGTGATGGTGTAGTCACCATGAAGGTGCATGAAAACAAATTAATGGACCAGTTTGTATGTAAATGGACATATGGATGTAAGACCTGGTAAGGCATGCATACCCCTAGAAACTCACTGGTAAAGTCAGGAGATAGACCTAGGTGATAAGGGGTGTATGCGAGATTCCTCAGTAGAAACTTTGAGGGGGGTCAGTGATTACTCCAAGTCAAGTTTAAAAGGGGGATTGTTAGGCTTAACCTTGACTCAGGAAAGAGTCAAAGGTGGTTTAGGTCTAGCACATGTTTTAGGGCCCATGGTATTTTCCAGGGTATTAGTGGCCAATGGTATTGGTGACCCATTATATTGTCCCATGGTATTGTATGTAAAGAAGTATTTATAAGGATTGAGGAGGCTCCATTGTAAAGTGGCCTAGAGGTGAGTGGTGGCTAGCTCACTTGGATCGGCTTGGACGATTTAGGTTAAGGGATATAATAGATCTATTATGGTGGTTTTTCCCGGTTTTGGGTTTTCCGCATAAATTTTGTGTGTCTATCTTTGATTGTTGCTTGTCTATTTTATTTTTCTTGCAAGTAATTACATGTATGCTTTTTTAAATCTTAAGAGTCACTATTGGATGTGGAATCCAATAGAGAGTCATGGAGGGCACAGTTGAAGTTGGATGATTGGGCACTTAGGTCCATTTGGACTTGGAAGGGCTTGCATGATGCCTTAGAAGGAGGCAAATAAAAGGCAAGTTTCATGTAAAAGGAGGATGCCTCGAAGGTGCTAATGTAATTAATCGATCATTTTTAGTCATTCACACAAGTGTTCAAAGAGCTCTATGTTAGTGCTAAGTTCTGGGTTGGCACAATAGGTTGAAATGGCACAAGTTGGGTGAACAAAAGGGGAGGAAGATAGGGGGAAAACCTAGAGAAGCTTCAGGGGTTAGATTGTGTAAGTATGCTAGGCATAAATAGAAGGAAGTATTGCCTTAGGCTCATTGTACAATTATAATTGAGTTGTAGGCAGAATGCCACACTCCCTTATTATATTTTGTAAGCATTCTTCATTTGATAATGACTACAACATTTGCCTTGGGTGTTGCTTGTATGTTAATTGTATTGTGCTTACTGTACTTGGATAAATGTTGCTATATTTCTTGCAATGCATTGTGTTGGTTAAGTATTGAAATATTGATTAAGTGTAAAGTAATGCAATGATGTTTTAAAGGCCATGGTTGGACATGATCCTTTTATTGAATGAACTTGGTTTAGTAGGGCTTAGTTGCATTTAACGGATGGTAGCTTAAGGATAATTTATGGGCAAACCTTTTAAAGAGGTGTAGTCTAGTTATAGTTGGCATAGGATGGCCAAGCCCATGGGATTGAGCAAGGTAGTGATACATGACCTTAGGTGTCAAATCAAAGTTAATAAACTGCTAAATTTGAAAAGAAAAATTTAGGCAAACTACAGGTCCCTCACACATATCCTTATGGTTACGGTGGATTGAAAAAGTGTAGTTTGCTCTCAAGCCATAACACAAAGTTAAACAAACACCCCCTAAAAAATGTGATCCCTACACATCAGTCTCATATGTCAAACTTAATGTGTTGATTAAAGCAAGAATATAAACAATTACATTTACACTTTATTCTTCAAAATAAACTAAATCAATATTCTCTCCACTTTCATATAAAGATAAACTTAAACTTCACAATCTAATATAACCTTGAGTATCAAACAACTTTAACTCAATCCCTTTAAATAACTCAAGTCATTAATTAACACCAACATCTAGTGTCTTTAATAAAGTGGCATCTAGTATCTAGTGTCCTTATCAAATGGCATTAATGTCCTTATCAAGTGACATCATTAAATGGGCCATGGCTTGTTACATCTTCACTACCATCCTTATTGTCATTAAATGTTGAATTAGAAGTGAATGCATGCATTTGTTAGGTAAATACTTTGGCAACTAAAAGGCAATGATAGGCCATGGCTTATTACATCTTCACTCATATCCCTATTGTCATATGATGTTGAATTAAGAGTGAATGCATGTATTTGTTAAGTAAATACTTTGGAAACTAAAAGGCAACAGAAAGACCTTTTAGGTATGGCCTTTTCTTCTAATTATCCTCTCAATATCTAAATGTAATTAAATATTATTAATTATTAACAAACACTTCTTTAAATAGAGAACATTCTAAGAACATTTTTAATATATACTTTATGTACTCGTTATATAGCCTTAAATATCTCTTGTTGTAATAAACCTATAAACCTCTCTTCAATAATGTACCCCTCTATATAGTAATGAGATAATAAAGAGAAAAGCATTACCTTCATGATCCTTCCAATGTACCCTACTTTATAAAATATTCCTTTGACTTTTCCTTAAAATATCCATTCCATAACAAAGTCTATCTCTTTCTAATAACACTTCAATACGCTTCTAAACATTTAGGAAATAACACACAGAAAAACAACACCATACACATGTCTTAAAACCTTTTATTAACTAAGAAGGTGAATAAGAAGATATATTAAAACGACGTAATACTTAATAAATAGCATCCAATCGTTCATCATCTAAGAAGATAATTCTTATCAACCTTTAACTCACAAAGGGACAATTTTCAAAGAAATGAAATATATTGATTTTTTTAATAGTACTTAAAAAAATATTTAAAATAAGTGTATTTCTTAGATTTTATTAATTTTTTTTAAATTAATTTGATAAAAAAAATATTGTCAATAATATAACATTTTGTAATTTTACTAATAAACAAAAACTCATTAATCTACATTTTATTATTAACATTCATTACAAATATTATTATCACATTTCATCCACATTAAAATGATGATCTTATATACAATCTTAAACCTCAAACAACCGTGATCCAACCTCTATCATTATCACATTCTACCAACATTAAAATGATAATGATCTTATGTACAATCTTTGACCTCAAACAACCTTGATCCAACCTCTAATCAAGTACCATGTTTCATTTCATGGGCACATTCCACCAACATTAAAATGATGATGATCTTATGTACAATCTTAAACCTCAAACAACTTTGATCCAACTTCTAATCAAGTACCATGTTTCATTTCATGGGCCATGGGAGCGTGTTATTATTAAACAAAATAATTCAACAAGTTAAAATAGTGGTCCCTCACTTTGCCCAACAAACAATTTTAAAAAACCACAATTTACCAAATATAACCCAAAAAACATCAAATTTACTATTATTGTTTGAATTGATAATGAAACTTTTGGTTTATTGGTGAGTTTAAAGAGTTCACTATTTATTGTAATTAGCCTCACATGAAGAGTGCATTGTAAATAAAGAGACAAAGTTAGATTTGAATATCAAACAAATTTAGTCAATTCAATAGTGTTATAATATTTGGTAAGATATCTATATCATGTGTTATACTCTTTGGTAAGATATCTATATCATGTGTGAAACTATATGTGAATTTGTCTTCACGATGTGTATGTATCATGATAGAATTAAATTCAAGACCAATTATTTATGAACATGAGTGCTTAACCAAAAAATTAAATTTCAATAAAATGTCTATATATCATTGATAGAATTTCACACGTGTGTGGAATGGTAGTATTAAAAAAGACTATGGGGGAGTTAGACTCAAAACTATTATTAAAAGATATGGGTTACCAAAATGTTAGATTATGACATTCGACAAGGTACCTTACACATGTCACTGATAGGAATTAAAACTATGGAGATATGTGAAGTTGTAGTGATGCACATGCATCATTGAGGATTGAATTAAAACCAATTAATTATGGATATATACCTTTAACCAAAATGTCAAACCAAGGGATTAGACGAGGTACCCACAACAATAGTGGAAATTTAATTCATAGAATTGTAGGGATGCATGAGCATTATGGGGGGATTGAACTCAAGACCAACTACTTGTAGACATTGATTCTTTGTGAAATATATAATTTTAAGACACATACGCATAATATTATGTGGAGAAACCCATTAAGGGATTTTTATAAGCAAGAAGCTATTTTTTGTTTGTTTAGTAAATTTCTCTTAACAAAGTGTGTTTATTTTTGACGTAGATGCGATCAAGAAGTGTTTATTTTATGAAATTTATCTAAAATTTACACTTAATCTCATTTGTTTACCTAAGACAAGCTATTTATGTTCAATTTATGAGATGCTATTACAAGATAATAAATCAAGCGAGAGCCATCTTAATTCTAGATTTATCAAGCATTGAGAATGATCAAATCCTTTGTGGAGCAATCCTTTCTAAGACTGAAAAAACTTAGAATAAAAGTTTACATCTTCATTATTTGATAAATTGAGATTTAAGATAAATTTAAAATAAAGTTTTATATCAAATGGCTGATTTAAATTTGTTTTCTTTCTTTTAATTTTAATCCTTCATGTAAAATCAAATAATTCTAAGAAATTAAAATGTAAAAAAAAAAGACACAAAACAATATAAACTAGGGTTAATATATTTTAGTACTCATTTTTAATGTTATAATATTGAAAGCACATGACATAAGATGAATCTATATTGTTTTAATGTTAAAAGCACATGAAGTAAGATGAATCTACAATGATTTTAATGTTAAAAGCACATGAAGTAGGATGAATCTACAATGATTTTAATGTTAAAAGCACATGAAGTAAGATGAATCTACAATGATTTTGATTTCATGGTAACATTACATAGGGAAATACAACTTGTTCTAAAATTACAAATAATTTTTGGAGATTTGTAGACGATTGGTGAGCTCCTGAAATTGAACCAGAGAACCAGATATCGGACGTGCATGCTGGTCGTAGGGCTCTAGATTGGGCTGCAGACTACCTGGATCGCTGATTGGTGCAGGCTGAAGGCACTGCTGACGTTGTAAAGAGCTGTTGGGCCCTAGTGCCAAAAGCCTGATCTTTGAACTTGTGGTTGTAAAGCCCATGAGTTGAGTGTCTGGCGATCGGAGCAGCCAGATGGCTGGGGAGGAGTGTCCGCCTCCAGACCCGAAATCTGTTGCCTTTGATAGGCTAATTGGGACTCAGAACAGGAGATCGGGGCTAAGAGATCCACCGAAGTTTGTTAAGAGAATTGAAGATGTGCCGGAAGTAGCACTCCCTCCGGAAGAAACTATGCATGTAGCCCTCTCCTTGGTAGATCGAGCCCTGATCGGGCAATTCACCGGGCTCTGGCCATCCCCAAAAACTACCAACAGCTAGGTCCAAAGGAACTGGAGACCCCTAATCTCCAAAAACGTAGCTTCTTACTCCGTCAGCAGGGGTTACTTCCTGTTCGATTTCAAGTCCAAGGAAGATAAAGATCTAATATTCAGGAACGGACCCTACTTCATGGGGCCGCAAGGCCTATATCTCAATGGGTGGACCCTGGACTTTGATCCAGAAGCTGACACCCCTAAAGCCGTGCCAGTTTGGGTCAGGCTCCCTAATCTCCCCATGCATTGCTGGAATTCTAAATCTCTCCAGGCGATCGGGACTGCCCTGGGCAAGTACATTGACATGGCGAGCCCAAAGGATCAATATGCCTGTGCACGCATATGCGTCAAGGTGGACCTTGAAGCAGGATTTCCAGAGGCCATAAAACTAACTGTTGGGAATTGGTCCCACTTCCAAAAGCTCGACTATGAACAACTCCCCTTCAAGTGCAGGGGCTGCCAGGAATACGGGCACTTCATCCGGAATTGCCCCAAAAAACCTAAATCACACCAGGATAAGGCAGAAGGATGGCAAAGGGTGAATAGATCCAAATTCAAAAACCAAGGTGGTGGAGGTTCTAAGAATGGTGAAAGTATCAAAGAAACCAGAAACCCCCCTCCTGACGGATCCCAAGAAACATCCAAGACTAATGAACCCAATGAAGTAAGAAATGAGCCCACTGATGCCGTAGAGAAAACTAGCAATGAAGAGAGCAAAGAATCAGAAGTAAGCCCATCCGATCAGCACATGGAAGATCAAGAAGAAGGCACTGATATGCCAAAAGAAGGAGAACCTAGGGGGAAATCTGAGGAAGAATTTGAATCAGAAGAAGAGGAAGAGGAAGAAGGGGAGATAGAGTTCACCACTCCAAGACGGACTAAAACTAAAGGCAGGAAATCCAGGAAAGAGATCAGGGATCAAGCTACCTATAAGGATAAGCTGCAAGGATCCCAGCCAACCTTGGAAAAGCTACTGAAGAATACCTGAAACACCCGTCAGCAAGGGCATGCCCAGAAGGGGATGCCGACAACCTCCAAAAGTAAGTAATGAAGGTCCTCTCCTGGAACTGCAGAGGTCTCTGTAGCAAAAGCAAAGAAGAATCTATGATGGATTTAGTCTCTCTTCACCAACCGGACATCTTCTTGATCCAGGAGACCAATATGGAGGAAGCTGCATTTCTCCAAGTAAGTATTAAGTTTTGGAAAAAAAAAAAGGTAAAGCTGCCATCAGTTCAAGGGGCGCATCCGGAGGCATCGGAACCCTTTGGGACGACAAGAAATTTGAGGCTATTGACATCAAGTATAGCTCTAACTGGATCCTCACGCTGCTGAGGCAAAAAGACACCAATACTCTGGTAAGAATATTCAATATTTATTCTCCTAATTCCTATGCTGATAAAAAAACCTGCTGGAATCTTCTCCGTGAGGAAAGAAGTAACCAACATGGAAATGTAATCTTGGGGGGGGATCTTAATGTCACCCTCAGCCAGGAAGAAAAAAAAGGGGGTTCCCGGGTCAGAGACCCCATCAAAGAAACTATAGATGATATCATCTTGGAGTGGGACCTCATGGATATCAAGCCATCCACAAGAAAATACACTTGGAGTAATAAGAGGACTGGCCCCGGGCACATCGCTGCCAGGTTGGACCGGTTTCTGGTCCAGGACTCCTTCCTTCTCCTGGGACTAAATCTGACTTCCAAAATCCTCCCATTCGGAGGTTAAGATCACAAGCCTATTATTCTCGAGATGGAAATGAATAAAAATTTAGGACTGATCCCCTTCAGATTTAATCCAATGTGGGCCACTCAGCCTGATTTTCTAAAAATGGTAGCGGACACTTGGTCCCCCCCGGTAAATGGGTCCCCCTTCTACATCTGAGAGGAGAAGCTGAGAAGGCTGAAGAAAAAACTAAGATCTTGGGTCAAATTACTTCCCTCTCCCAATGCTAATAAAATCTAGGCTGGCCTGGCGCTGGAGATTCACCAAGCTGGTATGGAAGAAAATGATGTAACCAGCGCAGACATTCAGGCAGAGATAAAACTCCATTCAAATCTCCACGAAGCATGCAGGCAAGAAGCTGAGTGGTGGAGAATTAAATCACGCTGTAAGTGGCTGAAAGACGGAGACAAGAATACTGGTTTTTTTCATAAGCAGGCCGTTGCCAGGAGAAATTTCAATTCGGTGAGTGAGATCCAATCTCACGACAAGGTAATCAACAACTTTGATGAAATTAAAATTGAAGCGTCCAAGCACTTTGAGGACCTGTACACAGACCAGCCAGTAATTGAAGACGTCCAGCTCCTTAATCTGGTGCCCAACGCCATTAATTCCAAAGACAATGACGCCCTGAAGCAGGTGGTCACGCTGGAGGAAATTAAACAGACAGTTGACAATATGGAGGATGACAGGGCTCCGGGCCCTTATGGCTTTAATGTCAATTTCATAAAAATCTGCTGGGAGATTGTCAAAATCGATTTGCTCAAAATGGTCATGAAATCCCAAAGGTGCATTAAAATAGGGGGCAACATTAATTCTGCCTTCCTGGCACTCATTCCCAAAGAAAAGGGAGCCAAATCATTTGGCAGATTTCGACCTATATCCCTGTGTAACATAGGCTACAAAATCATTACAAAGATAATGGCCAGTAGACTAAATTATATCCTCCCTCGGCTCATCCCGGAGAACCAAGGTGGCTTTGTCAAAGGCAGGAAGATTTGGGACAACATAATATTAGTTCAAGAGGCTATTCATTCCAGTCAGAAAAATGGAGACAAAGGAATGGCGGTAAAGCTGGACCTAGCCAATGCTTTTGATAGAGTCAGCCACTCCTTTCTCTATCAGGTAATGAGGAGATTTGGCTTCGCTCCTGAATTCATCTCTTGGGTTAAGGCCTGTATCAGCCAGCCCTGGATAGCCCCACTTATCAACGGTAGAGCTGGTCCCTTCTTCAAAGCCTCAAGAGGTCTGAGGCAAGGCTGCCCACTATCCCCCCTGCTCTATGCCATCCAGGCCTTTGTCCTTAGCTTCCAACTGGAATATGCAAGACAAGATCAGGAGCTTTCTGGCATCAGGATGGCTAGAGGCACTAAAAACATCAACCATGCTTTGTTCGCGGATGATACTATCCTGCTGGGAGGAGCCAGCCAGATCATAGCCCGTCGCTTCAAGCTGGAAATGAACCGTTACTGCAATGCCTTCGGAAGCAAAATCAATTTAGGGAAAAGTCAGATCTTTGGATGGAGTCTAAATCCCAGGGAAATGCTTGATATCTCCCGGATACTCGACATGGAAGGAGCTGTTACGTGGGAATCCTTCAACTATCTGGGAGTGCCTATATTCAAATCCAAGGCTAAAAACTCAGCCTGGACTCCCATTGTGGAGAAAATCAAAAGGAACATCACGAATTGGGGGACGATTTAGCTGGCAAGGTAGTGCTCATCAAGGCTGTATTGAACAACTTTCTGCTCTACCAATGCTCCCTTCTACTAGCTCCGGTCATCGTATTAAACCAAATTGAAGGCCTGATAACAAACTTTCTCTGGCAAGGGGGGAACAATGGGGGGAGTAAAAAATTCGCCTTGGTCAGCTGGAAAACCATAATACTGCCTTGGTCGGAGGGAGGCCTTCAAATCAGAGACTTAAAAGCCAAAATTTGGCCATGGGAGCCAAGCTGTTATGGAAATTGCTAGAGACCAATCCCTCCTGGAGCAGTAGGGTGCTGAAGAAGAAATACTTCCCAGGGCCAACACTCAGGTGCCTGGATGGAGACCACGTAGTAAAAAACGGCTCTGTCATTTACAATGTCTGCAAAAAAACGCTGCCATACTTTAGAGCTGAGCTATCCTTCATTCCAGGCAATGGGAAGTCGATTAGCATCTGGCAAGATGTGATACTGGGCCGCCCTCCTCCTCATCTCCCACGCCTGCAAGCTTGGATGACAGACAAAAGATTGACCATGATTTGGGACATTGCTGAATGGGAGGTCGAAGAGCCAAATAACTGGTCACGTTGGGCAATGCCGGAGTGTCCCGCAGATTTAAATATTGAAAGAAATTTGCTGCTACACCATCTGGTAGGCCTCGTTCCAATCAATAAAACTAGAAAAGATAAACGTGGCTGGGGAAGGCAGTCCGGCGAGTATACAACTGCTGAAGGGTACCAGCGTTTTTCTGCTAACTACAATGTGCCTGCCAACCCAAGAATTTGGAACAATTTGTGGAAATTCAACACCCTGCCAAAGATTGAAATGTTTTCCTAGACACTGATCCATAAGAAAATCCTCACTGGCGAGAATTTGGAGAAAAGGGGGTTTGTTGATCCCTTCCGATGTCCACTATGCGCTATAGACTCAGAAAATATCAGTCATCTATTTTTTAAATGCTCTTTTGTTGTTGCTATCTAGAATGAAGTGCTGAATGGCTGGGGGGAGGATAATCATGTCCCAAACAGTATCCAGAATTGCTTTTTATTCTGGGACAAACACTATAACGGAGAGCTATCAAACAAAAAGGGAGTGTGAGCATGCTGGATGAAGCTTCCCAAATTAACCTGTTGGTACATATGGAATGAAAGAAACCATCGAATTTTTCAAAATAAAATTCAACCAGCATGGAAGATAGCTGCAAAAGTAAATGCCATGCTGGGGGAAATTGTCAGCAAATCAAAGATACCTAGCAACAAAGGGACTCTGAATGCTAATGAGAAAAGCTGGATGCAGAGACTAAACATCAAGACGGTTAGAGATGTAGCAGCAAGTAAACTGGAAAAATGGGAAATCAGAATGGACGAATCCCAGTTTGAGAACTGGCTAAGAGAAAGGAAGATTTTTAAACTTTTTTTTGATGGGGCTTCCAAAGGGAACCCGGGGAAAGCGGGAGGAGGGGGAATCATTATCGAGCCAGGCGGGAAAATCATGATGGAATACTACTGGAATATTGGCCACAATTCCAACAATATGGCCGAGGCTTATGGACTATGGTAAGGGATCAAACAGCTACAGAAGGAAGGTGTGGAAGAGGTTATGGTTTTTGGTGATTCCAGATTAGTTATTCAAGCATTGAATGGGGGCGGAAGAGGCAAGAATGAAGGCACTGCAAGACTGATAAATAGGATTAGAATCAAGGCCAGACTGTTCAGGAAAGTCACATTCTACCATATTCTAAGGGAGTTGAATGTTCTGGCGGATAAAGCAGCCAGCAAGTCGACAACGATCAGGCAATATGACCTTGTGGTTAACTCGAGTGTAAGCTTTGAAATACCTCCCTAGCCTGACTGGAGAATGAGGCGAATTAGAAGAATGTTGTATTGAATTTTTCCAGCAAACCAATTGCTGTTCACTTATAATAACATAACCGTTTAAAAAAAAAAAGATGAATCTACAATGATTTTAATGTTAAAAGCACATGAGGTATGATGAGTCATTTTGAAACATTTTCCCAATTTTTTTTTAGAAATTTACGATACACTTAAAATGGATATACATTAATTTTAATGTTAAAAGTACACGACTTAAGATAAATCTACAATGATTTTAATGTTAAAAGCACATGATGTAAGATGAGTCTAAACTAATTTAATATTAGAAGTACATAACTTAAGTTTGATCTACATGATTTTAAGGTTAAAACCACATGACGTAGCATGAATCTACGTTGGTTTAATCTAGAACATAGATTTTTCATTGACTATCCAATTTATGAAAAACCATTACCTTGAAACTTTTTTAAGAGGTAGTATGAGATAAGAAGTAATATAAAGTTGAAAAAAAGAGAAAAGAAAAGATAAAGTAAAATAAAAACTATTTTTTGGGGCGGCAAGGGGGGTTTCATCACCTCGGATGGAAAGATGGAATCAAATTTCTCTTGAAGGCTTGGAAGGGAAACAAATAATGTAGCGAAAGCATTGAACCTCTGGCAGGGACTTCATATTGCTAGGAGTAAGGGAATTAATGAAATTATCGTGTTGGGAGACTCGCGAATAATAATTCAGGCCCTCGATGAAAATACTCTCCCGTCCCAGATGCAACTCCGTCAGCTGATTAGAAAAATTCAAGCATTGGCCAATTCTTTTCGCAAAGTCGAGTTCTTTCACATCCTAAGGAAGCACAATAGTAAAGCAGACCTAGCTGCAAACATTCGCTCCGCTGTTGGTTATGGAATCTTATTGAGAAATGGGGTCATCACTTTCTCTCAACCCCCATAAGACCTTGGCCTTGTCCATGGGGCTTAAACCTTCTTTGTGGCGTTTACCTTCATCCTTGTGGCAACTGTCAACGCACTCCCAGGTGTCACATGCCTCCACCCCGTAGCGAATTTCCAGCATAAGATATGACGCGTGTGCAAGGACAGGGAATAAATGTCCATGTTAAATTCTGGTATGGTCAAGCAGAATTGTTTCTAGCTTGCTGAAGGAAATATGTCCCGTCCACCTGATGCGAAATCAAGCGAGGACTCTCGGGCAATTATGGATGATTGGAGCGATTTGGGTGGCAAGGTTATTAGGCATGACAAGGGGAATGATCGTTGTTTTATGCTCTAGTTCGTCTGCACCAACGAGGAATTTGTGGGAGTTTTGACTGTTCAGACTGTTACTTGCATCATGGAAGCGTCATCGACATCCTCTAAGTCCACCGATTCTTCCCCACCTGCCCATTTCATGGAGATGGATATCCAGGAGATGAAGAAGAAGATCATGAAGATTAGTAGGTTCCTTGGCAAGATCGATTCAAAGGGTGGTTGACAGCTGGACAATGTTGTCGATTTCGCGCATTGAAAATGCATTGACAAGGATGCTGGTAGAATTGGAAATTAAGTTCGAGAAGCTGGAATTGAAAGTGGTAGAGCTGGAAGCAACAAATTCTTCAGGTTCTTCTTCTCGCTATGGCGAGGAAGCCAAATGAATTTCACTCGTTTAGGCTCATGTTTTTTATTTTCGGCGTCTGTATGTTGTTATTAGCGTTTAGCTAGAAGCCTTAGATCTTTTTGTTTTAATTTTCTCAATATGTTGTATAGGACTGGCACTATCTAAGTAGTATAAAAGTGACACTGTCTAAATTATATAAAGACTGACACCATCTAAACTCTAATTGCCACTACCATAAGGGCACCTATATTAAATTTGACTCTATTTTTGTGGTTTAACCACCTATAAATATAGCCGTTTTTGTCTTAAAAAACAAAAAACTATTTTTAATAGATAAAAATATATACATTAACATATCATTCAAATTTTTTTAATAAAAAATTATATAAAATAAGTGTATTTTCTTATAAAAACCTCTATACCTTTAAGCGATTTTAAACTCGGAAAATCGAATTTACCACTGTGAATTCTAAATCAAAACGCTTCCTAACTTACCTGCCATTATATATTAAAAACCACTATTAAAAAAATTATATTTTCAATGACAAGATTGAAATAATAATAATAAAAAATAAAGGTGACAGTTGTATTCTTAAAATGTAACATTAAGACAATATTTAAGAGCTTGATCTTTGTCCATTGTCTATAATCGAAATTGGTTAATCGAAGGATTCGGGCTTTTTCATATTCGACGCTACGTGCTGTGAGCAGGTAAGCGAGAAGCAATGGCAGTAAAGATCGAGAACAGCCTCTGAGAGCTCTGCAACAACGTTCACACCATTAACAGTTGCAATAGATCACTAACAGTTGCAATTCTACCTATGTTGCATGTTTCTTGATCCTGGAAATATCAATTGGGAGACTCTTAATGCAGGAGCCGAGCGTTTTTTCACAGTTTTGGTCTTTTTAATACAGGAGCCGAGGTTGTTTTCGATAAGTTTTTGGTGAATTATTCTTCATTTGCGCGTTGCCAGGGTTTCGGATCTGCAGTGATGGGGGAAGCAGGGTACGAAGATGCAGCGCCGCCTCAGTTTTTGCTGGAACGTTTCAAAGATTTCGGCCAGGAACAAACCCTAGCGCTGTGGAAGGAGCTGAGCTCTAATGAGCGCGGCCTTCTCATTAAAGACCTCGAGGTTTTTAATCTTTCTCTAATTTTTATTAGATCGATCATAGTTGCATTTCGAACTTCTGATAAACTTTCCTCCAGTTCTTTATCTTGTATTTACTTAATTTTCTTACCGTTTCCAGAGATTTGGACTCTTGTCGTCACCCAGTTCATTGAAGCATAGATCGTGTTTGTAACTTACAGTTTTAATTAGTAATTTTTTATAACTTCCAGTTTTAATTAGTAATTTTCTTTTGTCATGCCGGATCTTGACTTAATTATAGCAACCGATAGTTAATGGAATCATCTCGTTTTCTGTATTTTCTTTTTGAGTTCCTCTTTTTATTTTTATTTTTTATTAGAAGATACTTAAATTGTCTTGACGAGGCATATTAACAGGGTCTATATAGAAAAATCGGCTATTCTGTTTAATTTCAAAACTTCAAGCAAATATCATCGTTAAAGTTAGTCTTACAAATTGTCTTATGTTTTCCTTACAGAGCTTGGATCTTCTCCGATTGGATCGAATTATAAAAAACTCTCTCGCTTCACGTGGTGAGTAATTTGAAGCCCTATATTTTATACCGCATGCAACTAAGGTGTTTTTTAACGTCAATTCTCATACAAACTGCATTCCGTAAATGTGTCCTTTCGATTAGCCTTTTTGACAGGCTATCACTTAGTTTTTCCTAACGAAAATTACCTAGAAATTCTTTATTTAGATGGTTTTTTTAACAGAGACGGGTAAAACTTGTATGAAAAAGCTGATGAAACAGCCAACAAGATTACAAAATTTCCCCAAAGGATCTGCCAGTTCATAGTTCAACAGAGCTGTACTCTGTAACTTCTCATCAGCCTGCAGTCTCAAGACTGCTACAACATTACAAGTATTTTCAAACTGCTATAAACTCTAACGAATTGACTGAGCAGAAAAAATACAGAAACAGGTCAAGAACAGCCAAAAAACCAAAAGAAGGACCATTCTAAAACCCTAAACACCTCTATTTTCCTCAGACTGACCTGGAGAGCTAGAAATTTCAACAAGGGGATGGCTGGCTTGTGATCAGATTCTTCATCAATTGTCCTTGAGCCAGTGTTCCTAGTAGGCCTGGACTGACAGCTGACCAGCATATCGTGGTCTATTTTACAGTAATATTCCTCTTTTCCAGTTGAACACCTTGGACACTGACTTGGTCCTCCAAGTCATCTAAACGATGATACAACAAAGAGACATGAGCAGTTACCTCAAGAATGGCAGCCAAGACTCCCTCCAATTGCGAATTAGTTCTGTGCAGAGTGGACTGAAGGTCCCGAATATCAGCCTTCACGCTCTGCAGGCCTTCAACCAATGTTGTCAACTCTACCACAGCCACTTCTTCTGCTTTAGACCCAAACCGCCCAAACACTTGCCACACCTTCCTGGCTCTGTGAGAGGGAAATAGTCTAATAGAAGGAAAAGACATGAACACCTACAGACCAAAGGAAACCACCAGCAGAGGGTCCTTAGAGAGACAGATGACACGCTGAACACCAAGGAAACCCCATTGCCTTTCATACTAGCGCTCAAACTCCTTAATAATCCCAGATAAATCGGAGGAAGGATCCAAAACCACCATAATATGCAAAAGGAGAC
>LPNX010144826.1:440007-464069 GCA_001517045.1 Pseudotsuga menziesii | reverse complement strand
GGGGGGGGGGGGGGGGGGGGGGGGGGGGGGGGGGGGCGCGAAATACACTTTGATTCCAAGACATTAATATAACCATTAGGCTAGGCAGCGATTACATTCGCCCCCATTTTTAACGAGTTTGCCTCTGCCAAGATTCGATGCTTGATTGGCAAGTCTGTCAGAAATTGTGTTATTGTTCCTTCGAACATGCATGCGTTTTACTTCCTTTATTTCTCTCAAGAGATCTACTATACAATCATGAATCCTGCCAACTATCCGGTCATCCAATTGACCTCTTTTACAGGTTTGTGAGATAATGAGGAGAGAATCCCCAATGACTTGGATGTTCTGAATGCCCACGGAAACGGTAAAATCAAGGCCCAAATACAAAGCGTATCTTTCCGCTATGTTATTAGTGGCTCTTCCCAAGCCCCATTGATAGGTTAGGATCATGTTTCCTCTAGGATCCAAGAGGATCCCACCTGCACCTGCCTCTCCACTTAGTCTAGATGAATTACAATATGAATTTTGTTGTCAATCTTTAGCAAACAGACTATAATTTAGTAGGTCTTCAGTCAATTCTATTTGGGAATTACTTTTCAGTTTCGACTGGAGTTTCTGCATATTATGAGTTTTGTCATTTGGCCTTAGTTTTATGGGATCCCCTGTCTATTCTAGTTTAGGAAATAAAGTTATGTAACCTCCAAACTGTTTTTGATCACCTTGGGGCTGCTTTCTGGTAATGGAAACCGTTGGAGACTTGGAAACTTCAATGGGTGCGGAAACCCTGGACACTTCTGAAAAACGTTTCCTGGTGTTTTGACTGTTCGAGGAGTTTCTGGCTCCATTTAATTGAAATTTACTTGGGCTTCTGTTGGTTTGGATGAAGTTTCGGACTTTAACTCAAGTTTCCGCGGTTCTTAAAGCATTTCATTGGATTTTCTTTCCTTTTTCCATCTTTCTTAATCTTTTAAATGTCCCCCCAAGTTTTCATTTACCATTGGACCCCAACTGTCCACGTTTCAGGATACTTGTTTCCTCCTTTCCTGGTTACTATTTCCAATTCCTTCTGCAACATAGAAGTAAAGCCATTTTTTGAAGCAGCAACGACCGTTTCGTGAGTGTAATTATATCCTTTATGTGATGCATTTCAGTTCATAGAAAGTTATAACTTGCTTTTCTTTAACTTGTTCATTCCCAAGGATGGAATTGATACTTAATTATGGATGTGAACATATTTATTGAATGCAATTTTACCAAAATTTATGCTGTATATTTGATCTTTTCCAAGTTAATGAAATTTTAATTGTTAATATGTTTTGTGAAGATCGACCTGTACTCAATCTAGAACCAGTTCCTGAAGCAAGTGTCTCAACTGTTGAGGAAAGGACATTAGAAGAGAGAGAAAAATGGTGGAGCATGGGACTAAAGGCCATACGTGAGGGCAAGCTTGCAGTCGTGCTTTTGTCTGGAGGCCAGGTACTTTTTATCATGAAATATTTTCTAGGGAAAGAGCAAAGAAGAAACAAAATAAAACCAAAATTTAGATTGTGCATGAGGGACAGACTAATATGAACATAAGTTCAATTGTTTTGGAATGTTTATATGGTTCTAAGAGTTATACTGTTAACCATTTCAGTTTATTCAAAACTATCATATGTTAATTGTATTAGATTAAAACAGTATGAGTAATACAGAATGCAAAAGAAAAAAAATCACAGAAGGATACAAATTGATGTGCGGCTTCTTATTTTACAGGTAGAATAAGAAAAAGCTAGTTCTTCTCTCCCCTTTTAATGCAGATCTCATGGATGTTTTCTTATCCCTATCTAGGTCACATGGATGCATAGATACTTAGTTATAAACTTATATAAGTCAATTATTAACCTCATTTTGCTTGTATATGTATATATGTTATTTAAAAAACTCATTCTGTCCCATCTATATCAAGTTCTCTGATTTGGCACTAACATTAATACAGTTCTAGAACAAGCAAAAATCTAGTCAAATAAGTAAATCCCTGAAGTTCATTATCACATATTTGCATCAGAAGAAGCAAGCATCTTCTTCTTTAAGTACAATCACTGAATTTTGAAAGAGAACATTTTATAATTTATATACATCAAGTAATTCAATATATTATATATATCTATACATCTGATCCAAAGACACTTCCTTTTAGAAAGAAGTGTAATATTTTATAAATGAACACCCAAAAATCGTAATGAATAGGAGAGATGGAGAGAATAATAAATGCCATATATTACTAATAATGTTGCAGCAATTACATGATAGAGTTATCCATAGGTAGTCTACCCATACACTCAACTAACCTCGACATTAATTGCTGCATTATTTTTAATGTCACGTTATATTTCTGATATGTTATTACAAACATGGCCACTTATAACATAAATGATAACATATTAACATTAGAGATTTGTTTTTTTGCTCGTTGGATACCTCCTTTCAAACAAGAACTCTAATAAAGTTTTTAGACATGCATGTGGATTGCTGTCTAATAATGAGGTTATGAGACATGCATGTGGTTTGTTGTGCAGTAATTTAATTTGGGAGATTCAAAACTTGAGAGCTTGGGGAGGTGAAATTTGGGTACTTAGGAATTTAACTTGGGAGCTACAACTTTACGAGGGTTACAAGGCAACTTGATGGAGCTCCACTTGGTCATGGAGCTGTTCTCAAAGAAGAAGATTCTAAAGAATGTTTGGCTCTGATTACTTTTGATATTTTGTTTTTAGGGGGTGTTAGGATATAAGGCTTATATTTTATAATAAATGTCACTTTATGACTTAGTTATGCCTTTGTACTTTTTGTGTAAAGCAGATATTTCCCACATCGATTTACTACATGAGTAACCATATGTAAGGAGGTGGACTACTATGTAATAATTCCACTAATTATTCATAATATCATATAGTATTATTGTGTGCATCTTTCTTATGTGTTTTGTGATGTAACTTTATCTAGGGGTTTCTAGCCTTCGTAATAGAATGGAAGCAAGAAGATAGAAAGATACAAAGCATTGGTGGTTTGTCTACCTTACGTCACACCCAATTTATAGAAAAGAATGAGATAGAAGAATGGAGAACATACTGAACTCAAAAACATTATCAACCTATAGACCTGTCCAACCATGTACTGGGGGGTGTGAAATCTTGTGCTTTGAATCTATGCTTTGGAACTAGCTATAAGAAATCACTGTCCAAACTGCAAAATGATTAACAAAGATCTACGACCATGTGCAACTATGATAGCACTCATGAATTTGTCGAAGTCAAATGGTGAACTTTGTAATGTTGAGTTCACCCCTTACTTTCTCCACGAACGTTGGTGCTCAATGATGGACTTTTTGACTAGTATATCTTGTAATGTACACATGAATCAATGATGCCAAAGGAATGAATCATCGATGCCATATCAATTATGATGAACATATTAAGGAAGTTCATTTTGATGATAACATGTCTAAATGAGTACATCCAATGCAAGTACAAAATCGAGAGTGTGGAAGCAACTCCCAAAACAATGCTAAAAGACAAAGAGAGATAAATATTTAATAATCTAGATAAACACCAAAATGTCTGGCGAAGTTGAGATAGACTATAAGAAAAGGAATTGGTACAAAAAGATGCTAGAAATTGGGGAATCGCAAGTGTTGAAATACAGGAGAGGATGCCATGGATCACTATAGTTGGCCATTGAGGCTGAGTAAGGGTACTCTTCACTTGAGTCGTCAATCACTATAAAGGGTTCAATGCATTGTTGGATAAAATCATCTCAAGAGTAGTTGGAATTGAGGAGCCATTGTTGCGCGATCCTAGGGTAAGCTCTAGCTTTAGGAGCCCCACCACTCCAACTGTTGAGGTTCAGGGGGAAGAAACTTTGAATTGATGACTAGCTGTTGGAAGTAGTGTGGAGATTGGTACTCAAAATAGAGAGAGTTTATCTCTAGCTCTAGGATCTTCTAAAGTTACACTATTTGTTGGTCCATTGACATCCAACCTAGGGTCTAGTGTGGGAGCTCCGTAAGGGTCTATTGGAAGAAGAATGACTAGTTGAGGGGGGAGGGTGGGAAGAGGATTGGGCCCTCACCACTCTAATAATTGAAGAAGTTTGGGTTTGTGGTTATAGTTTTCAACCTTTAGTAGGCTAGACACTATGGAAGAAAGAAGTGATCCTCCTCGAAGAGCTTGGATAGGGAGGACCATGCAGGGATTTTGTTTTGAAGCTAAGGACCTCCCCCATAAAAGGATCCAAACATCTCTAATCTTGGTACAGAAAGAATGCAAATAGGGACCCATCTGAATCTTGATGAAGGGAGTAGAACTTTCCTCAGATCTCCTAGTAAACAGGGCATTTGAAGATGAGGTGATCCTTCAACTTATTCTCATGTAGGTGGCAAAGTTGATAGATCATATTCAGAGGAAAGATGATGATTGGTTACCAAGATCCAATTTGAACCCATTATGTGGTAATTGAGGGGGATCCTAAGGGCATGCATCTAATGCTTGCATGTAGGTGGGTTGAACAATATGACTTTGACACCACTGTAGGAAATCCTAACGATAGAAATCCAACTATGGTTGAGGACCTCTAGAGGTAAATTCGAAGAGACTTGAATATATTGTCTATAAAATGTCCTCCCTAATAATTTTGTTGAGGTCCTACATATACAACAAGAGGTGGCTTGATGCATCTAGAGAATATTTGAATGAAGAAGGTGGTCAAGAGATATCGCCACTAACCAAAGTAACTTAGAAGCATCCAAAATCTAACATCAAGCTTGTCTAGATAGAAATGCTAATTTTTCATTTGTTTTTCTAACCAATTAAGCTAGAGTCTAGTTGTCCTTATGATTCTTTTCAACAATTGAAATATTCCTTGGTACTTGAGGAGTATTTGGAGAATTTGCCATCTTCTAATTTTGAATTTTGAGCTCTGAAGTTGTTTATGAAAAACCAGTTTGATTATTTTCCTCCTGGGGCCTTCATTTTCATTCATGTCTTCTTCTCCTTTACCTCTTCACTTTTTAAAAACCACTGGCCTCCTCTCGTAGAAGGTTTATGTTTGGCTTCACATATTACACACGTGGTTGCATTTTCCTTAGACAATTGGCCTCTAGGTGTTTAGTTTCTTGACATGATTTTGTGTTAGAATTTGGCCTTTGCACAACCAAGATCACTAGAAGAAAGACATCACAAAAACAACATGTGTAGCTCATTTTACCATGATGATTATAGATCATCCCCAACCATAGACAACTTAATGTCACCCTCGAGCTCATACCTTCTGATAGAGATCTATGTACATCTAGGTAGTAGTAGCACGGACCCTCGAGAAATAAGAGAGAAGTTCTTCTATGCTGGAAAACCCCAGTGAACCTCGTTATGCTGGAGTGAACTTGAGTGGGAGTGACAAATGAGAAGGGGTGCCTCCTATTTATACTGATTTTCCAATTGACTTTTTACTGGGCCGACTTGATAGTCTTACTGGGGTCGACTTGTCTTGGGGAAATACAAAGGCTCCATTTGATAAATCTTTTCTTCGTGTGATTTCACTCCAAGGTTTACATTGATCCTTTCAAGGGTTTTACTTGATCAATTACATTTATGTCTACTCCCGTAATGAATAAGAATAACTTTCGAAGTTGCATTATTTCCAACACTCCCTCTCAACAAGGAAGGTATTCTACCTTTATTCTTTCTTGGGTCAACCTATTCTTTCATCAATGCTACTAATACAACACTCCCTCTTAGCCAGGAAGACATTATCAGTATGATCATATCGGAACACATCTGGATTTCATCTATACATCATGGTTATCTCTAACCTCTCTATAAGGAAGGTCTTCCAACACAATCTCAGTCCTTTAAGAAGTGTCAACAAATCAATATTTGTGCATCAACTCAATCCAGTTCATTGGAGAACATGCACTAGCTCCACGACTTTGCACAGTCCATCAGAGAGTCCATCATCTTAGTCCATCGAGAATCCATCAATATAATGTGTCTAAGCTCAACCCAGTCCTTCAGGGAACATGCACAATGATACTCCTAGTAACTGACCAGGTACCTCTTGGTAATAGACCAAGTGCCTCAGTTCTAAGACTGCATTAGGTGCCTCAACTCAACCCAGTCCTTCAGGGAACATGCACCAGGATCTCCCCATCACCTCACATGATGTCAATCTCCCCATCATCTAAATTTGATGTACAGGAGATTACCCAAAATACAATCTCCCCATCATCTAAATATGATGTCCAAGAGATCAACCCACTATACTAAGTGTCTGGGAGTGTGTGCTAGTCTCTCCATCCTATCAGGATGTCACAAGCTTCGTCTGCTATGACTCTGTCTCCACCCGAGAACCAAGGCATGCTTCACACAACCATCTACTACCTATTCATCTCAAGTGCCGATGGGATTTCTCCCACACCGGGATGATAACGAGGGCAAATAGAGGTCACCGGTGTATACGACCATCTGCTACCTATTCATCTCAAGTGTCGATGGGATTTCTTCCACACCAGGATGAGAACTAGGGCGAATAAAGGTCACCAATGCACTACTACCTTGGCTCTCCATCTACTACCTGTTCGTCTCTACTGTCGATGGGATTTCTCCCATACCAGGCCGAGAACCAAAACAAATTGTGGTCCCCAGTGCACATGATCGTCTACTTCCTGCCCGTCTCAATATGCCAATGGGATTTCTCCCATACCAGGCTGAGAACTAGGGCGAGTAGACGTCACCAGTGAACTTGACCATCTACTACTTGTTCGTCTCTACTGTAGATGGGATTTCTCCCATACCAGGTTGAGAACCAGAACGAGTAGAGGTCGCTAGTGTACACAACCATCTACTACTTTCCTGTCTCATAATGTTGATGGGATTTCTCCCACACCAAGCTGAGATATGGAACGAGTAGAGGCACTAATGTGAAAGCAATGTAGATGTCTGTCTCAACTTTCCCTTTCCATGATTGATGTATTTTCTTTTACTCCAAATCTTTTGCAAAAGTGTTCAACTTTGTCCTGAGAAGAGGCTTGGTAAGAATATCTGCAGTCTGGTCATTTGTTGGAACATACTATAACTCGACTGCACCTTTTTGCACCATATCATGAATGTAGTGATATTGAATCTCTATATGCTTTGTCTTATCGGGAAACATGAGATTCACAGACATCTGTATACAACTCTGATTATCACAGTGAATCATAGTTGGTCATGGAATCTGACCAAACAATCCTGCAAGGAGTTTTCGAAGCCATACTGCTTCTCGCGCTGTTGTATTGGCAACCATATACTCATCCTTTGCAGTGCTAAGTGCTACTGAGGTTTGCTTCCTGCTACACTAGGAAATTACTATAGAACCCAAACTGAAGCAACATCTGAAAGTACTCTTCTTGTCTGCAACACATCTGACCCAATATGAATAGGAAAATCCTTGCAATGTCAATTCGCATTTTGAAGCATATCTTAGTCCATATCCCACAGTGCCATGTAAGTATCTGAGAACATGTTTTGCAGTAACCCAGTGAATCTGCCTCAGATCACTCATAAACTGGCTGACAGTATTCACAACAAAACACGTATCTGGTCTGGTGTTCGTTAGATACTTCAAAGATTCAATCAATTGGCGATACCTGATGGGATCAGTCAAATTAGAATCTGAAGCGGATTCCCTTAGCTTCTTCAGATTTGTATCCATTGGAGTATCCATGGAATTGTAATCCAACATCCCGTATCTCTTTAAAATATCAATGGTGTATTTTCCTTGACATAGGAAAATTTCCTTCTGCCTTTGTCAAACTTCTAGTCTCAAGAAGCAATGCATCAATCTGAGGTCCTTCATTTCAAACTTAGATGCAAGCTTCTCCTTACACCATCCAAAAGTTTCTCATTACCTATGAGAAACAAGTTGTTCACATACATAACCAAAATCAGTGGCTCATTATCCACAATCTTGTAGTAAAGATTTGGATCTGCATCACTATTGGTGAATCCCAAGTTTACCAAGTATCCATCCATTCGTCCATACCAAGCACGAGGTGCTTGCTTGAGTCTATATAATGCCTTTTTTTTCAGTTTACATATGCGAGACTCTTTTCCATGGACAACAAACCCTTTTGGTTGTTTAATGTATACTTCTTCCTTGATAACACGATTGAGGAAGGCGGTCTTTACATCGATTTGATGCATCTTCCATCCCATTGCTGAAGTAATGGCAATAATTGTCCTAATGGAAGTATATATTGAGCTACAGGAGCAAATGTCTTATCATAGTCAATTCCCTCTTTTTGACAGAATCCTCTGGCAACAAATCAAGCCTTGTGTTTTACCACATTACCATTTGCTCCATGTTTAATCTTGAAAAGCCATTTGGAAGTTATTACTGACTTCCCCTAAGGCCTTGGTACAACCTCCCATACATCATTCTTCATGATGGAGTGGATTTCCTCCGCCATGGCATCCTTCCAAACTTGGTGCCTAGGTGCTTCTTCATACATGGTAGGTTTTGAGTCAATGATGTGACTCATCAATGCTACATAACTCAAGAACCTTTGAGGTCTTTTGCTTTCTCGAAAAGTGCCATGTAGAGCTTCAGGCCCCTCTGCATTTTGCAGCGTTGTTAAGAGGGAAATAATCGTGAGACTAATCTCCCACTACTCGGAGTGATCAGGGAGAATGTACGATCTTATTCTGCACACATATTAGATGTATGAGAGAGTATTAAGAGACTAGTCTCCCCTCTTCATCACGGGAGGTCTCTCTTTGTGCTGGAGCATTCTGCTCCCTCTGCATTTGAGCATCATGTAGTTGATCATCCTGCTCCCTTTTTGAGAAGATCATAGATACGATGTGAGTATCCATCTTGGTGATGACCAGGTTCATAAAGTATCCTTCATCTGTCTTGTCTAAATCAAGACATCAATGCCATCAGTGCAGTCATAGTCATCATGCTCGATTTGGTCAGGATCTCAACTGTGTTCTTCCTTGACTTAGGAAGACTTCATCAGGTTTCACCCTATCATATGCAGTAGGCCAGGATCCTCATCTTTGAGGGATAACTCCCTCTGTCTCTCAGAAATTGGTTGAGTAATTTTTGTCCTCCAGAATTCATTTGCATGACTCAGACTGGAAGGAAGCTGCTTTCCATGATTGTTGAAGTAGAAGAGAGATCGACGTCCGTAGAAGCCTTTTGCTTCTAATCACCAAATCTCTACATGAGATCATTTTGGGCGTGTGAATCATATGTATTCGCTCCTCATCCGTTCGTCTGCTATCATAACTTCCTCTTGACCGAAAGTCATCTTTCTTTCTTGGGCTAAGAGTCATGCTTCTAGAGTCTTTCTGCTTTCAGTCCATCTGCATATCAACCAAATCACTTGTCCAAGTTTTATCATCCTCTCCTTGCAGATCGTAGCATTCCCTACAAATCAAATCTCGTCAGGTGGTTAGCAACATTGCATAATCAATGCATCTGCAATAATTTATCCAAGTATGTAGGCATCTTTTAGCCAATGCTTTGGTACAACACACATATGGCTACTATCTTGATGCCTACTATCTCCATTAGAACATACTATCAAAACTTAAACATGTTAGAAGGAGATATCATCCAAGATGGGTTCATGAAATGTTGTGCAACATTACAGTTATTTAAACAATCATATACATAACAACAAAGGAACTAGATCACATGCTCAATAAACTTTCTAACTCTAGGAATATAGATCTGCATAAAACTATCCAATGACAACCAGATCTAATCTACCAAATCGTGTAAGTCCAGATACTTATCTCTCCTTATCTTGTGGATGGGTGGGCTCCATAGCCTCTTGGTAGGAATCATGAACTTCCTTTGGTCTTCATCTTCTTGCTGGGAGTCCATCACAATCTGGATCTTCAATGCTGATTTCCTGAGTAAATTCACTGTCGTGGGTGTATCTTTTTCACAGCTGTCTTTTACTTCTGTCTGACCTGCAATTGCATGCTGATCTGAGAAGCAAATAGCCTTTTACCCATGTAACCTGACAATAATATCGTACTGCATTATCTTTTTCACAGCTGTCTTTCACTTCTGTCTGACCTCCCTCTAAAATGTAAATTTCCAAGAATAAAACAGGTCTTGCCAATAATTATTGAGGTCGAGCTGGGGTCCTATTTGGCAATATTAGCAAAGAAGAAACAAAAACAGCAGGCAGGCCACTACAACTCAGGAAATCAAAGAGTTCTGGCAGGCTTCATGGTATTTTTTGAATAAACTGCTAATTATAAATGACCATTTGGTTTAGGGTTTGAGCTTGACTAAGACAACCAGACTAAGGCTTCAGAAACAGCAAGATATTTGTAATGACAATCTTAATATATATACTAGAGGGATCAAAACAGGTCTTTAGCTTCTTTCTCATGCAATGGTGGATAAGGATATTAATTTAGGCTGCTAACTTTTAGCATGCGTGACCAAATCTACTTGATAAATTACTATTACCCACAAATTCAATTTTGGGGAGTGAGTAACTTGGCAAATTTGGGCTTGGGAAGTCAACAAATAACCACTCAAAAATAGGAATTCGAATTATGGTTTTTGGAACTGTTTGTTAGGACGCCTAGGGTTTGAACAGCCTTCTAGTGTTTTAGCAACACCTCATGCAATGTTGATAATTATTGGAATTAGGGTTTTGCTTCAACAATAATGGCAAATCCGAATTAGGGTTTGAGCCCAGATTTGAATTAGGGTTTTGGCGAGATTTCAGAAAATAAACCATTCTCAAATAGCTTCCACATGTCACTTTGAAACGTCATCCTCTTGTTAACCTCTGTACTTAAGTCACCTTCTTCCATCCAACAAAGCTTGGACCACTTTACCACTGTTACCTGCCAAATATAGACCAACTAAAAATACACATGCCAAAAATAGAAGTTAAAATGGGAAAAACTAAACATGAAGAAAATGTTGAGACCCCTGCCATATATAGCACGTCTAAAAAGAGACACTGCTAAAAATATCAAGGTCTCACATGTACATGAAAAGAGTCTCATTAGAATCATCTCTCTTCAAGGAATCCAAAAATGTGTTCATAATCGACATGCAAGCCCTGAAAACCTAACTGCTAAAATTAGCAATGCCTTGAAAACTGCTTGCATGTTGCCCAGAAAAGGATCATCGGCATCGTGATGACACAAGGATCAACAATATGAAAAAAATTCTCTGACATGCGATCCCTTGAACTATGGCTCTGAACCGAAATGAAACTGCTGAAAATATCAATTTCTCAGAATCTGATAGAAATGACTGCAAACAATCTCTGGTCTCTGTAATACCCTGGATATACCTGAAATAAAACCAGCCTGATAGGATCTCATTGGAGCTTAGCCCTCTAGTTGCACAAGCAAACTTGGGGGTTAACAAGTAGTTGGGTTAAATTTTGGAAACCATAGTTTGAGGTAACCCAAAACGACTGTCCTTCCTCCAAAGTTTGCTTCCTATCTTCAGTTTTCTTTATTGAAATTCTATTTATTTTTGCGTTCAGAAACTAAAAATGAATCATCAATCTGGTTCTTATGAATATAAGCTGCACGAAACAGATGCGTAGATTAGGGGGTGGAAGTGTATATGTGGAATTTTTAGAAAAGACGGATACAATACGACGGGGAAATGACACACACACATGCAAAAATAACCATGAGACATAACCAATGCAGAATACCATTCTTGAATTACAAATTTGGAAATAACATTTTACACATCATATTCAATGCTCAATTTTATAATACCATTCTACATCATATTCAATGTTCGTTACCCATGAATTTAAAATTTGTAAATACCATGAGATACAGCAAAAGCTGAATCCACCGCCAAACATATTTATGCTCATTATTCAATTCTACTTTCCATATGTGAGGGTTAGTGGAATTGAATCCACCACCAAACAGCCTGAAATGGATTAACTTCAAGAATTAAGATCAAAAGTTAAATACTCTCTAGGGATTGCTTTTAGGGTTTTTGTTTTGTTCTTTTCTTGACTATTGTTGGTAGGAAATGCTGGTTACAGGGTGATATGACCCAAGGGGGATCATATATGGGCTTAAATGTACATGATATGATTCCAAGGGGGGCATATATGGGGTTATATGGGGGTAAGTGTATATATATTGATGTATATGTAATAGTGGTCGGCCACAATGAAGGGATCACGTGTGCAATGCGTGAAATATGTAGATGTAATGTAGTCATTGTAGAGAAGTGGGAATGGATTATGTGAATGTCTTGGGGTAAAAGGAGAGGGATCTCCTATTCTTTAAGGGGTTATTGTGTAACTTATATTTATTATCTATATTGGAGTTGTGCTCCACGTTCACATTGCTGTACATGGTGTGTACTTTTTGTTTCTTATGCTATATTAAGGATTTGGTGCATAACACAGGCTGAAATGTTTCAAGATTTTGATGTAAATGAAGGATTCCCTTTTCCATTGAATGATATTTTTCAGCAGCTTTTCCATGCTATATCGGCTTTGTTTTTGTATCCAGAATGCTGAATGGTGTTTCGGCCTTCCTTCCCACATGTTTCGGTAACTTATTTATGAACCCATTCTAAAAGAGGTGATCCCTCTGGCCAAAGTTTGTTAAATTTATAAAGCAGGGCATTCTCGTCATGGGCTTTATTGTTTGCACAAAAACCTTCAGAAGAGAGCTCCAAAACAGGGGCAGTCTGATTTTTCCACTATAAACTGCCCCACATTCAAACTCTGAGTTTCTTGAAATTGGAGCTTCCATTTTTCTTGGCAGCATCTAAGCAAATCTTGGCTTCATTTGAGAGAGGCCTGCATTTTTCTTAAGGCATCTTCGTCTTCATCTGAAGCTACCTGAAACATACCATTGGAAAGGCTGCTAGGGTTTTATCAACCCTAACGTCCTTGCTGATGCAGCAGCAAACTAGGAGTAAGATAGCTCAGAGCCACCGACCAATGCTTTGTTCGAGGTCCTGCCTAGAGACAGGGTCTTTCCAGGAAATCATATACAAGCAAAAGGCCATTCTGAACAAGACTGATGGATGTTGGTCTTGCAATTCAGAGTTTTGATCTTGATTCGATAAACATATTGAGATTGTCTGGACTGTTTCACCATCTGTTCTGTTCTTTGCTTCCCAAAAAGCTGAAATGTTATCTTGTAATTAATAATTATAAGTGTTTCTTTGTCTTTGTCATTTTTGTTTTCTGCATCTGGTAAGATAGATGGAACTCATCAAATAGAACCCTAGTTAGTCATGGTTTTGTTTCTGCACTTATTTTGTATTTCTTTTAGTGATGTACTTGGCTCTTTTATGCTTTTGATAGAGTAGCATTAGGAGCTGCTTTTGTACTCCCACTATGTTTTTACACTGGATGTAATTTTGTTGGACATTGATAAAATTATCTTTTCTTATCAACTTCTCGTTAAAGGTACATATCTCACTATACAGTATTTTTATTGAGAAATTTAAATAAGTTGAGTTTCATCTAGATCCTTTTTTATTGGAATTTGCAACATATTTCTGCTCCAAAGCTCCCCTAGACTATCCTCTGTGTTTGGCATTAGAATTTTGAAATATACTTTATTTGGAGTTTAAATTTTCATGATTCAATGGGCCTTCTTTTATGAGTTTGATGACTTGTCATTCCATTCAGGGTACCCGTCTAGGAAGTTCAGAGCCGAAGGGATGTTTCAGTAAGTTCAGTGACTCATGTGATTGTATGAATTATGTTTTAATTTATTCACTCACAGCACTGCTTAGACTGGTAAGTTTATGTAACATTAGTCTACCAGATAGCGAATATGGTGGAATTAAGTTGGGGAAAAGGTCCTCAGGTTGTTGTACCATTGATTATAATGGTTTAGAAGGAAAAGTCACTGTCTATTCATGAGCATGAAGCAGTCATGTCCAATATAATATCCCTTCCCTAATCTACAGAAAACTGGTTGTGCTGTTGTATTTCAGACATTGGGCTTCCTTCGGGTAAATCACTGTTCCAACTTCAAGCAGAGCGTATTTTACGTGTTCAGAGACTTGCAGTCCAGTCAGCAGCTGATGGTAAGTGTGCATTGTTAGAATTATTCTTTAACAAGATCTAACTTATTCCATTATCTAGGAGTATTGTTGAGTTTTATATAGACATAATTCTTTTCAATTTTTGCTATTGAGGATCAGGGCGAGTTATCCAAATCCATTGGTATGTAATGACAAGTCCATTTACACATGATGCGATACGCAAATTCTTTGAAAGTCGAAAATATTTTGGCTTGGAATCAGAACAAGTAAGTTTGGATCATTTATACTGCCTTTAAAGTTTAGAGTATGCGTTTGAAATGGGCATTCTTTAAAACACTTATGGCATAGTACTGAGATTCTTAATTTTTTTTACTTGGGTATAGAATGAGTTACTGGTACCATTTGTATTGAGTAAACTTTAAACATGTTTGTCATATGTAGGTAACCTTTTTCCAGCAAGGTACACTCCCTTGTATTTCTAAGGAAGGGCGGATTATCATGGAAACACCATATCAGGTATGTTGGCTGTTTAGAGTCTAGACATCTTCATTTTGGACATACTTTTTTTGGTATTATTGCATTTGCTATACCATATATTTGTCTTTTGAAAGGCCGACTAAGATAATGAAGCAAAGCTTTTGCTATCGTCTATTGCTGCATGTTGCTTTTGTGGCATTTGTCCAAGAGTGGGCCTACTAGGCACCTAAGTTTCACTTAGACCTGTTTCCTTCCTTAAAGAGGGGAAATACTACTAGAGAGTTGTTGATAGGGTCTCTACCAGCATCAGCCTAGAATACATTCACACTAGATCATTATTCTAAGACAGGTTCTGAAATTGGCCACGAAAATGCTGCAATCCATTGGCTAAAGTAATGCTTGTGTGCAGGATTATTGAGTTGGTGTCTTTGATGCTTATAATATATATTCTTATCCTTTATGGTACTGGTCTCAATTTTTTAATCAATTTTCCCTTCCCCGGAATACTGCAATAACTTATTAGATCAAATTTTGGTAGTGGGACTGTTTGAGTAGTCTGATGATGTAGAGGCGTCCGCTTCTTTACTTCTCTTGGTCAACAATCATAAGTAGGAAAGAGTTCCATCAGTAAACATTTTCATCAGGAAAGAGTTCTGCGAATCCGCACATTTGGGCTTCAATTTAAAAAAAAAATCAGATGGATTCATATCCAGAGTTGGGTTACTTAGTTTTATGTTTAGTGGGTATTGGAGTATTAAGTTTGAACACTCCAATAATATTAGGATACTTGTGTTACTTTATATCATGTGACCAATGCAACATTTAGATGTTGAGGTTAGAGGTTAGATGGTTAAACCACCTTAACCACTTAGGGCTGTTATAAACTATATTGAAATTTGAGACATGATGTAAGTGAGAGAGATGAAGTGGTGCAACATTAATAATTAAGTCAATTCTTTACTTTCTTTATCCCCGGTTCTCTCTCTAATTGCATGCACCCTGAATTCTTATACTTAATGCAATCTGGGTAGAAATATAGTTATATCGTTTTATGTGTTATTTCCTCACATTTGGGTCCTGATTTTTCAAAAACTCGACGAATTCATATCCCGATTTGGGTTACTCAGTATTGTGTTTAGTGGGTATTGGAGTATTAAGTTTGAACACTCCAATAATATCAGGATACTTGTGGCACTTTATATCATGTGACCAATGCAGCATTTAGATGCTGAGGTTAGAGGCTAGATGGTTAAACCACCTTAACCACTTAGGGCTGTTATAAATTATGTTGAGCCATGATGTAAGTGTGTTAGAGAGATGAAGTGGCGCAACGTTAATAATTAAGTCAATTCTTTACTTTCTTTCTCAACTGTTCTCTCTCTAATTGCATGCACCCTAAATTGTTATACTAAATGCAATTTGGGTAGAGTTGCAGGAGGTCCATTTTATCCTCTTAATAGGAGTTGGATTTACTTGACAGACTTGGGCTAAAGCAATTTTGTTTGTCTTAAGCTCTCCAAGATGAGATTGAAAAGAGGAAGAGTCTTGGGCCAATTAATGTGATCATTGAAGTTTTGAATTGTGAAAGTACTCTAAAGGACCACCCCTGAGTAATTTTTTATGAAAGATGAGGCATTAGTCAACAAACTTAATGATTATCTCTTTTCATCACTTACATAGAAAACAAATGTTAAAGTTGACAACATTCTCAAGGATGCATTGAATTTAAATAAAGTCTATACTTTTGAGTTCCAAGGGAAAATTTTTGGCACCATCTGTTGGGGATGTACTAACAATTCTTAATAAATCTCTCATGTGTAAAGTGGACTAGGCATTGAGGTCTTCTGAGTGGGTGTTTCCATTCTCTTTAGGGACTTTCTTCTCACAGAGCTTCAGACTTTGAGTAGCTTCTTCAGATACCCCGATCAGAGATGTTTGGCCTTATGCTTGTAGGAGGCCTTTCGACTTTGTTCCCTCATCCTCCAGAGATATTCACAGTCAGGACCGACACCCACTTAGCGCATCACTTGTTTATTCTTGGTGCTCCCTTCCTCTAGGGGTGCCAATAGGTCAATAGAGGATGCCACTGCTTCTAGCTGCAGATCAGTTAGGACACAGAGGATCACCTGCTTTTCAGCCCGACACCAACGGCATGGTCAGTCGTGACTCCATCCAAGTAGCTGGATGACCTCATCCAGATCATAGCAGTAGGCTCCCCACTCCATGCGGTGCCCTTTTACATTTTCTTTTGGATTGGCTCTCCATCTTTGGAGTTCTTCTTGGTTTTTGGTTTTCAGGTTAGAGACTTACCTATTACATTTTATAGGAGCTGCCTTAGTCTGAAAAAAAATTGGTACTACATAACAATGTGATAAAATTGGGGATAAAGTTTGGTGTTAAGTTTGGGAAAGTAAATAATTCAAAACTATCAATCTATCTATATAGAAATTTAAATTTAATGTGCTCATTAAATATATGATAAAAATGACAATTGCACACCAACAACGATTGCAAACCAACTTTAAACATATATTTCAAAATGATGATATTTTGTTCAAAAGTTAGAAACATGTCAAAAATATCTAAACAATCAAAAGCACTTGAAGAAGCAGAGCCACTAGAAGCATGATCACCATTATATTCATTGCCCATTCTTTCACAATCAATTTTGAGATCATCTTGATCTTCTCATGCATCTAGAACATGCTTAAACCATGGAGAAGAATAATAGATGAATCTTCACCCGCATTATTGAAAAACAAGTGCAAATTACTACGAACATAAAAAAGGAATTCCAATTTTCCAGATAATAGCTTGTTTCTTGTCCTTGAATAAAATGTGACTGAAGTTGCTCCAGTTCCTTTCACAAACTGATGCACTCAATTCTTAACTCATGGCAGAAATTACATAATGTTGCAATTTTGGTGCATCTGCTCCATATAAATCCCGCCATACTTATGGAGCAGTAGTATTGGTTGTATGATCTTTAGTTGATTTGCTTCCAAATAGCCTTTCTTATAGCTTGTATGCCCTAAGTTGCTCTAATCATGTATTGGAGCCTCTCAATCACTTCATAAAGTCTATTCATGACTTCTTTATCATTATTTCTTCCAAACCCATATAATCTAGGGTCCAAATAATATGCTGCTGCACGTAAAAGGTTATGCATCATCTTCCATTTTTCATCATTTATCTCCTACATGTTCTTGTAATTATCTTCTACATTATTAAATGTATTTGCAAAGGCTTTCTTTCAATGATCCATGCCCACATAAGCAAAACTTGTACAAGGCGTGTCACTGTCAACCATGCAGAGCACAACAATTTTGATCACACAATTAAAAAACGTGGGCAACACTATCCCAAAGTTACTACATAAAATGATTTCTTCCACTTTCTTTTTCTTTTAGATTATTTTTAAAGGCAAGATTTCTCAAATTCATCACTATAGACAGTAGACTTTGGGCTTATTTTTTCCTTAACCACTCTTTTCACAGTAATATAAAATGAGGCAAATTTTGTATCACAGGGGCTCATTAATTCTTTAGATGCATGTTCCCTATATGTGCTAGTTTTGAGGTGATAGTTAATGATGAGGTTTGCAATTTTTTTCCCTTCGCAAATTGTCTCATTGACACCTAGAAATTTGGCGCAATTGTGCAACAATAAATCAAGGTAGTGTGCAGTACAAGGCGGTCCAATACATGGTTTGGTAGTTCTCCATAATCATCTTTTCATTATCAACACTATTTGTGGCATTATTTGAAACATCCCCGACCACATTTTCCTCCCCTACTTTATGAATTACTTTCTGGAAAATTCAGAAAATATATTCTGATGTGTTTGTCTGATCCATTGCAAATGATGCACCTTGATGGAAATGAACCAACACATTATTTAATGGTCTATGACACGTCTTACCAACCATCACTTAAAAGTTAAAAGTTAAAATTGTGCAACTGTAAGTTTCTGAGACTCTTCGATAGAAGATAATATATCTCACTCTTTCTTTTGATCTCTTTAGAAGAGTGGTCCTCAAAGCCTTGAATTTGGGAATAACTTACCCATTGCCAGACTATCAATTTTTTTGAAAGGCATCTCCCATGATGTTTGAAACTTTATTCTTGTGATATTTTTAGCTTGGGCTTGCAGATTTATAAGAGATATGTTGTGACTATGGTGCCTGTCGATTTGAGTGTCCGACAAGAACCTGATGAAAGTTGGAATCTGCATGTTTAGCATTGTTTCCCTGTTACTGGTACATTTTACCAATGGACTTGGAGATATGGCTTGTATTTAGTATTTACACTTGAAGCATTCTAGGACATGGGTACATGATAAGTGAGGGTGTTAATTTGAAGTCTTGATGTTCATTCTGTCGTAGCAACACATGACAATATAACCCATGCAAGTAGGCCACACTATTATGGACTGTAATGAGAAGCCCAGTCCCTATGTTAATAGTGTACTGAAACAAACATCAGTGCTGCAAATTCTTCACTGCTTTGAATAGTTATTTTGAGGAACCTAGCAATAATAACTGTGCATTTGGCAGGATATCACAACAATGTATTCATGGAGATAAAAATGTTTCTGTCAGCTTCTTGACTTATATGGGCCACATGTAAAGGAGTGGTACATACTACATAGTACAAAATATGGATTACTTGTAGTTATGGTGAAATAGTCTTGGATCAGTATAGAAAAAGTTTGTTAATCTCCATTGTATGAGGTTAAGTGGAATGCTGGTTGCTACAATACATTTAGATATGCAAACATGTGATGAAGAAAGAGATTTTTTTGTTTGTTTGTCTATTTTATCGTATCTCTTAATGAGTTGCTATCGTATCGTATTCAATAATGCATAGGAGTTGCTATCTTAATTCAACTTCTAGTTTATTAAAAGAAAGTGTGCTTCCATCTTAGGTTGCAAGGGCTCCAGATGGGAATGGAGGTGTTTATTCAGGTGTGCTTAGTGAAGAAAAATTCTATTGTTATTTATTGAGTTTAATTTTTATTTCTAGTAACACTTAGATGCATAACAGTACTTATCTATATGTTCAACTGGTGTGATAGCACTGAAATTCTCAAAATGCTTGGAAGATATGGCGATGAAAGGGATCAAATATGTTGATTGCTACGGAGTTGACAATGCTTTGGTAAGATCCAAATGACGACAGCTGAAAACATACACATTATATAGCAGTATTCATGAAGGAAACTTGTTCTTATTTCTACATTTCATGAAATCAGGTCCGTGTCGCAGATCCAATGTTCCTAGGTTACTGTATTGATAAAGGTGTAGCTACTGCAGCGAAGGTTGTCCGGAAGGTATGTTTGTTAGCATGTTAACTAAACTCTTGTTTCTTATGCTTATGTTTATGGTGGATCATCTCTCTCTCTCTCTTTCTCTCACATCTGACCATGCTTATATAATTTCTGTCTTGTTTATTTCTCTATGTTTGATTAGAAATATATGATTAGGGCTACATGATGTGCACATTATCTATCCTTTTCAAAGCTGAATTTGTTGTTCATGTGCTATTTATTTTTCTAATTTATCTTGTTGTGCAAGGCAGGCATATCCACAAGAGAGGGTTGGTGTTTTCGTCCAGCGGGGTAAAGGAGGATCTTTCAGAGTAATAGAATACAGTGAGATGGATTCTTCCATGGCATATGCTATAAACCAGGAGACAGGGCGTCTTCGATTCAATTGGAGTAATGTATGTTTTCAAAAGATTTATGCGTTGTTAATGCTATAGAGTATCTACAGACTTTTTGGCCCTGCTCTTAGAGTTGCAATGTGGGATTGTGTTCAATGATATATGCATACTTTGTTGGAGGTCAATAGTATAGCTAATGGGGCTATTGTCCATATTTTTTGGGCTACAATGCTCCACAAATTGTGTTGGGGACAATTAAGACACTGGTATCAATAATCAACCTTTGGGATTGATATAGCCCAAGGAACAAGTGCATTGCATTAACAGAGCACTTGGGTGATTTCCGAAGTCATGCTATCTACTCATTTGAAGTCAGATAGCGTATCCCGCTCTCTTAACTGAGAAACTCATCGACAATAAGAGGGCAGAGCATTGCCTTGCCTTGGAGGCTTTATGGTCAACAATTAGAGGGTGCAGCATGGCCTTGTTTTGTAGATTTCTTGATTGTATGCTGGTGTCTTGAACCTAGGTTCTTTAAAGCACTTTTGACCTATAATCTGTTTATGGATTCACTTGAAGGACTTAAGTTAATCCTTGTAGCTTCTATCCAAAAGGACTTTGTGCTCATGGCATTTTGACAAGGGGTCATCTGTCAATTTGTATGTCTGATTTTATTTTATTTTTCTGTTTTTCTTACTAGAAGAGAGATTTTATTTAATCCTTGAAGGGGATAGAGAATAGGATTTCTGAATTCTTCTGCTAGAGTGTAATTTTTGCATCCGGTTTAAGCACACTCATGAGGGCTTATCAGCTTAGGATATGGAAAGTAGGTTACCCCTAAAACCAAGTAAAACCTAAGTTATCAGGATACGTATCTGGTGATGGATCTGCAAAATTTTGAAAAGCCATAAGTTAACATTGTTAAGTACTTCTAAGTTCGAACTTTAAGCTACTAGCCATATGTTAACATGGTGAAACAGTTGCAGCGAACGCTAATTTTTTTCTCTTTACAATTCTTTCTGTTCTTAAACCTTTTCCATTTGTAGATTGTTTGCCTGTCACTTAGAAATGCTGCCTTTATAGAAATATATGAAGATCTGTTGTGGTTAAGGATTATAAACAAACTGTTGGGAATTTGGATGGGCATAGCATTTCTTTGGGGTTACCTGGAAAGAGACTTCACTTAGTATCGCTATTTGTGTGTGCTCATCTGCCCTTTATTATAATGGGATATAACTTGTAAATGATAAGAAACAGATTTTATGGTTTATTTTATGTTATGTAAGTACCATTCCTAAGTTGACATGAGGTCTCTCAATGAGACTGTACATATTTACGACTCTTGTTACTGGTAAAATTGTTTTTGGGTTATATGTATGTGAGAATACTTTGTTGTTATAATTTTGCCTTTGTGTATTACTAGTGAGTAGTAAATTTCTTGTTAATTTTTTATCTTGATGGTTGTGCATAACTTCTGGCTTAATTGGCCCTTCTTAACATGACAGGTATGCTTGCACATGTTTTCATTGGACTTTTTGAACCAGGTCACCGAAGATCTTGAACAGGACAGCATGTGGGTATTCTCTCTTACATTTCTGTTGTAGGTTAATTGTGGTGTTTCATGTACATTGGTTATCTACCATGTTTTCTCTCTCCTTCTCATATTTTGTGAGATTTGTAGTATTTGTGGATAAATAGGAATATCAAACAGTTTACACAGAAGACTGAAGTTTCTGAGATTGGATGTTTCCACAGTGGATAAACATTGAATTAAGCCTTCTGGATTCACTGTGTTGAAAGTTGGAGCTGATGACATATTTCAAGTGGAACGTCTGCTCATCATCAGGATCCATAGAAGTTGTTATATTAACATTTAGTGTAGTCTGTGCCTTTCTATGCTCTCCTGATATTGTGTTAGTAGAAGATGTCCTTCATTAAACTTCTCTGTTGATCGAACATTAGACAAGTTCTCATATGGAAGAGATATTACTGTAAAAATATGGTTTTTGGGAACAAAGAGATTTTAGCAGTCTATTCAACTAACACTACTCAAAACAAAATGATTAGTTATCAACGATTCAATGTCCATATTCTGAATTTGGCAGTCTTAACACTTGGTTTATGATAAGAAATGTGTCATTTTCATGATTTTTACATCTGAGAATTACGAGTGTATGTCAAAACCGTTGGCACTAGATTGTTTCCATAGTTACTGTATTTTGGAAATATTTTAATGCTGAAGTTCTAAAACATTCCAAACAATATTTTGAAAAGACATGACCTTGATGATGCATAATATAAATTGAAAAAAATTGGCAGATGATGGTCATATATGTGAGTAATTGTGACATTAGTTCATTTATAACTTATCCTGAATTATTGGTTTGAAATGTTTGGAAAAAATGTATTAAAAGAATTACCAGCCATTTTAATTCCTGGGAAGTGCCACCAACTTGGCTATCCAAGCAAGTTTGAGGAGCTATGCATCAGTGAAATGAGTGAGTTGGGTATATGCTTCTTCAAGTGTGCTGAATTTCTCTTCAACTATGCCTCTGCCCCAAAAGTGTTATGAGTTATCTGTAGGACTAACTGTGGAGATCGCAAATTGATTATAGCTTATTTAAAGCTTGTTTAGCCCTTCTGTTGGTTACTTAATGTCAAATTATAAATTCAGTGGTGTTCCGATGAAGTTTTCAAAATACTTAATATGAACAGTAATCTAGTTGTTTTTGGTAAATTATTTTATTTTTTGCATTGCTAAAAATGTAAAGGTATGCACAATTTTTTATAGAGTGATGCTTCAGTGATGTTATGCCAAAGTCATAGGTAGCATCTCATGACATGTTTTGCTGGGTTATCAGCTACCATCTGGCAGAGAAGAGAATGCCTTCTGTTGAGGGACATATATTGGGCATAAAGTTGGAGCAATTTATATTTGATGCATTTCCGTATGCACCTTCAATGGCTCTCTTTGAGGTTAGTTTGCAATTCATTGGTTTATCTTATTTTTATTCGTGTGTTTTTGTTCTCTTTACAATGTATTATGCCTCTCTTTTTCCTGTTTATTCTTTATCGTCAAATAGGATTTTGGTAATAGTCTATTTATAATCTGTGCACAGGTGTTGCGTGAAGAAGAATTCGCACCTGTTAAAAATGCAAGTGGCAATGCAACTGATACACCTGAAACTTCTCGAATTCTTGTTCTCCATCTTCATACTCGCTGGGTTATTGCTGCTGGTGGCTTTGTGACACATTCTGTGCCTCTGTACATAACTGGTATGTCATCATTCATGCTTAGAAGTTCTGGTTAATTTCTTGTTCTTAAAGTTTAAACATTATATTTCTTATATCATGGTAGTTTGGAATGGAGTTATGGATTTAATTTTACTTCATGAAATCATAAGATAATTTGCAACAAGAAGTCTGTCTTTTGGCTTAAACCACATTAGAATAAAAAACAGACATGGTGGTTGTTTTGTGTGTGCGTGCTTGTACACATATATACATGTGGCACCTATTATTATGAATGGATTGTTAACAATTTATTCAACTACGCATGTTTATGCATCTTTGTAATTATAGCTTGATCGAGAGCATATGATTTATATGGGTTCTCCACTAATCCAAATACTATAAGTCTATGGAGAAGAAGAAAGGGCTTGGATTTCTATTTTTCTTTTATAGAAAAAGTGAGCTAGAACATAATATGTATGTTTGAACTTATCGAAAGCATGATTGTTCTTCATGCAAATCGATAGAGGTAGTATTATTTCCACTGGTTATAAGTGTCATTCTTCTTTAATTTGGTATTATTATTCTAAAATGTTGACAGTGATTCAATAGTGTATTAAGTTCTAAACAGTTGAGTTAAAGTTGCTTGTGCTT
>LPNX010144826.1:425831-438842 GCA_001517045.1 Pseudotsuga menziesii | reverse complement strand
CTTATTTATTCGAGGTATTTCCAAAAGGTAGATGTCACGTGCAATCTTTTACGTTTGAAGTTCATAAAATGACTGTCATAATATTTAAGAAGCTGAATTAGTGATTTCGTGGATTTTGAAAAATAAAACACATGGATGGTACTCCACGAGGAGAGAACACATAAATATTTGCAGTTTAAATCCCTCCAGNTGCATTTATTATTGGCAATGTAAGCTTTTTACTGTTCAGTTGATTTTCCTCAGCAGTACTGTTTATAGAACTTTGCAATCTTGTCTGTTAACTTAGGATTAGATTTCTTGTAAATAGATTTGCACACGCTTTGCCTGAGATTAATTGATTGATAGTGATGGACAGCTCCAGCATTCTGTGTTTTTATCCTACAAGCGCTTCATAGTAATCCTACAAGGATTAGTATGTTGTTTTTACCAGTAGTCAATTTTTTTTTGTTATCTGACATGGTCAATAGTACAGATCGATCTTTCAATCTGTCGTCTAAAATTGNGTTTAAGCCTATAGAACTAACTCTTAAAAGAGGCCATTTTTAATTCTTTGATTAAATTCATTACTTTAATCTTGATCAAGTTCCTTAACTACTTTTTTTTCGGGGGTTAAATTCGGGGGTAAACCAACTTCGTCCTACAAACCAAGTAGCTCTCGGACTGAAAAGTGTCAAGATAGCGTAGTGGAAACTAAGAAGTGACAAGCAAATGAACAAGTGGTTAAAAGCAAAGTGCATGATTTGAAATGGAAGGAGGTGGCTCCTTTAATAGTGGCAAATGCAATTGCTTTTAAGTTGAATATTATGGCCTGGGATCACGTATAATCTTGAAAATGTTGTAATTGGAAAGTTAGCTTAATCCGTTACATGTTTTTTAATCAATGTAATTAGTCATTGATTTAGTATAGAAATCTGTTTTATTCAAAAGGGCAGTGAAGTCTTATGGAGTGGACAGGTGCTAATACTGAGAAAATATAAGAATTGTGTACGACATTTATGGTTGTCTCCAATCCACGGTCATCCCACTATCCTATTTACATTTATTAATGAAAGTGTAAACTAGTAAGAGATTTTTGACATGGACGACAATAAAAACAAAAACACATTTTGTTATTTCTCATAAGATCTGAAGGCATGTGATCAATGGCTTACCATTTTGAGAATGATGTGTAAATGTAAGGTTCTTATGTGATAATGTTTATAGCTATAATAAATATATGGAATTTGTCTAAGATTAGTAGGTTCTTATGCGATAATGTTTATAGCTATAATAAATATATGAAATCTGTTTAAGACTATTAGTATATGTATTTCCTATAGCATGTTGGTTAGAGTGAAGCACCACACCTCCACATAATAGGCCCAACCATCACCAAAAGAGAGGATGGAGGACTAAAGCCATTACCCGATTGTTGAGGGGAACTAAGTGTTGGGAAAAGGTGAAAGAAAGAGGGTAAAAAGCCACTTGATTATTTATTAGATCTGATTTAATATGCTTAGGTAGGGTTGGTTGATTTTCCAATGCACTTTGATCAAGTCTCCAAGGGAAATTAGATTTTCCCTCTAAAGAATCATGTGTTCTAGCTAAGAAACAAAAGGAAACGAAGCCAAAGAAAAAGAGGAGGGAAGGAAAGATGCTTAGGCTAAAGGAGGCTTGAAACCCTTGTGAAAGAACCAATAAGAGTTGAACCTCCCCAACATTCCTAATTGCTAAGATCAATTTTGCAAGATACATTGAAAACCCCTTCTTATATAAAGTAATGTATGTAAGAAGTACAAGATTGATCAAGTAATAATGATAAATATAATACCCAATATGATAGATCTAGCGTGCCCTTGGTTGTGAGGTGCTCTCATTGTAGCTAGTGCATCGGTATCCCACCTTGGGGTGACCAATGAAAACACTGCCAAGATCCAAGCCAAACAATGCAACTATGGAAGAAACCAAACGAATATAGTAAACCTCTAAGGAGAAGCCTTTATTTTGAGAGGGATATGAAAGACCATCAATCTAAGCAACATGATCATGAGAAGTTATAGATATTTTGGTCATAAATTTGATAGAGTATGGATGATTTAGAGAGTGAGATTTGGAGTCTACAAAAGAACAAAATAACATTAGTTATGACAAGGAAATGACCTAGGGGCATCAAGGTGATGAAAATCATTGTTGGGAAAAAATCCACACTTCGGGCATTCTCATTTGCGTGTTTGATCAACAAACCACTTGTTTTCCAAGCTAATTATCAGGCATACTGATTTGTGGGTTTGATCGTCAAACTACTTGTTTGCCAAGACAATGACAAGGTTTTTATCCAAAATGTGGTTTCTAGGCCATAAGTTATGTAGATACCTGAGTGACATTGGTGGATTGATCGTGCAATTGGTGGATTGTATGCTATTAATGAAGCATAAAATTGGGAGACCATATTTGAGTCAATCAACCTTTTTGTGCACCTTGAAATGGATTTGAGAACATTGGAAACCTCCCAAATGCATCTCTAACCAATTGGCAAGTGATCAAATCAAATATGCATCTCAAAGTTTATCCGAGAGGAAGAGAATGTCCAACAAAAGAACCCCAAAAAGGTTAGATAAGGCCAAGTAATGATCTAGGCAAAGTGATCAAAGGACCTTGCCTAGGTACTATGTGTCAAAAGCAATAAAGTGTGTTCATATATCTAAGTCTACATAGTGGGCTACATAAGGAAAGACCACTGGCATATATTAAATTGCATGTAAAGTGGGAGGTATCGTGTCATCATTCATTTTCTAGTTCATGGAAGCATTATGGGCATTTCCAAGTATCATCTACAATAATAATTCAAACATTGAAGTTGATTTTGGTGATGAGGGCAATTTCTTCAATGTTTAAACTTTGAGTTTGCCACTTCAAAGGGAAATCCAATTTGATACTCAAATTCTTTTATCTATGTGGGTGTTGGGAAACTTGATAATTAGCTTTGGCATTTAGAGATGTATTTGGAATGTCTAGGATTTGCCAATTTACAAAAAAAAATTTTGCATGTATAAAGACTAGCAAGTCTTGTGGTGCAAAAGCTTTTCCTTAGTCAAAGAAAATAAGGAAGGCCTTATGTTTAGGTGAATCATATAACATAAATATAATCCAGCATGATATGAATGTTAATCAAGGATCAAAGGGCATTGATGTTATGTACTTAGTGACCCAAATAACCTAGAATTAGAAAGAACAAGAGAGTCCATGCCTTTAGAGTAAATGAATAATAAGGCTCTTCAAGGGGCAACATCAATTTACAATTTATTCAATGCATAAGACAAGATGAAATGCCAAAACAAATGGATCTCCTTTTTAATAAATAAGAGATAAAGTGGGCATGATGTAACCTACCCTAGTTTGACCTGAGTATATTTTTTTACTAAAAATGGATGAGGGTTAGGTCCTTAACACAACCTCGCCTCCCCCCCCTCTCCCTAAAAAAGAAAAAAAAGCCGTTGCCCTGAAAGCTTGTAATTGAGGTGTTTTTTCATGATTTGCACATCTCATGTAGCTTCTTCGATAGGCATATTCTTCCACTTTATTAGGTACTACATAATGATTGCATCGAGAGAAGCGAGGTGCTCTCAGCACAGAATGTGGGAGATCCTGTCATGTTAGTCACGTTATGCTAGCCGACATAAGAAAAAACATTATGTTAACCAACATAAATAGAAAAATAAAAAAATGATATTGTTGTTAACCAACATAAATAGAACAATAAAAAAATTATGTTGTGGATTCATATATTTATGTCGGTTAAAACAAAAAATAATATAGAGAAAAACATGTCGCCTAATTTATCAAATAATAAAAACCCAATAATAAAACTAAATGAAAAGTAATTAAAAGATCCATGTTAAACTCGGGTTTACCAAACGCTAAAGGGATCAAAATGTTTGAGGTGTAATTTTTTATGAACATTTAAAAATTTAAGATAAAAATAACTTACACCTAAAGAAATTGGATCCCTCTCGGTGCTTTCTAGATCCAGGTTTAAGATGGATCTATGCTGGCTATATTTCAAAGATAAAAGGAATGGCAATATATAATTCTTTTCTAGTTCAAGAATGAACTTTCCCTTTGTCTAGCTATGGAAGTTTCGTCTCCACCAGCATGGTTTGTCCATCTTTGATGAGCTCCAATATTTAGAGTAAATCACCTTAGCATTTGTATTAATGGAAACTTGTTCCATATGAATACTATATTTATTTCCATGATTCTTTGGGCCACATTATCACTTTTAAGGAACCTCTCCTCTAGGACTTTTATAAGCTTGGTCATCTTTTGATCCATTGTTTTTCATCTTTTGATAGATCATTTCCATTTTTTGTTTCATCATCCTTTCCATTGTTTTTTAATTTCATTTTGTGTCTACCAATTCCACTTCTGTTGCTAACCTTTTATTTAATTCCTAAACTTTGGCTCTCATGTATATGTGGTTCTATATGTCCTCTTTTTTAATGTCTTAGTTTAGATAATTTCCATCTTGGCAAATGCAATTGCTTTTAAGTTGAATATTATGGCATGGGATCAAGTATAATCTCGAAAAGGGGAAAATCTGAGCATGTTGTAATCGGAAAGTTAGCTTAATTCGTTAAATGTTTTTTAATCATTGTAATTAGACATTGATTTAGTATAGAAATCTATTTTATTCAAAAGGGCAGTGAAGTCCCATGGAGTGGATAGGTGTTAATACTGAGAAAATATAAGAATTGTGTACGACATTTCTGGTTGTTTCCAATCCACGGCCATCCCACTATCCTATTTACATTTAGTAATGAAAGTGTAAACTAGTAAGAGATTTTCGACATGGATGACAACAAAAACAAAAACATGTTTTGTTATTTCTCATAAGATTTGAAGGCATGTGATCACTGGCTTACCATTTGGAGAATGTTGGTTGATTTTCCAATGCACTTTGATAAAGTCTCCAAGGGTTTTATAGTAGCAAGAATGGAAATAGCATTTATAAGGGAAATTAGATTTTCCCTCTAAAGAATCATGTGTTCTAGCTAAGAAACAAAAGGAAACGAAGCCAAAGAAAAAGAGGGAAGGAAAGATGCTTCCTAGGCTAAAGGAGGCTTGAAACCCCTGTAAAAGAACCAATAAGAGTTGAACCTCCCCAACATTCCTAATTGCTAAGATCGATTTTGCAAGATACATTGAAACCCCTTCTTATATAAAGTAATGTATGTACAAAGTACAAGATTGATCAAGTAATAACGATAAATATAATACCCAATATGATAGATCTGGTGTGCCCTTGGTTGTGGGGTGCTCTCATTGTAGCTAGTCCATCGGTATCCCACCTTAGGGTGACCAATGGAAACACTTAAGGAAAAACCCAAGATCCAAGCCAAACAATGCAACTATGGAAGACACCAAACAAATATAGTAGACCTCTAAGGAGAAGCCTTTATTTTGAGAGGGATATGAAATACCATCAATCTAAGCAACATGAGAATGAGAAGCTATAGAGATTTTGGTCATAATTTTGATAGAGTATTGATGATTTAGAGAGTGATATTTGGAGTCTACAAAAGAACAAAATAACATTAGTTATGACAAGGAAATGACCTAGGGGCATCAAGGTGATGAGAATCATTGTTGGGAAAAAATACACACTTCGAGCATTCTCATTTGCATGTTTGATCAGCAAACCACTTGTTTCCCTAGCTAATTATCAAGCAAACTGATTTGTGGGTTTGATCGTCAAACTACTTGTTTGCCAAGATAGTGACAAGGTTTTTATCCAAAATGTGGTTTCTAGGCCATGAGCTATGTAGATAGCTGAGTGACTTTGGTGGATTGATCGTACAATTGGTGGATTGCATGCTATTAATAAAGCATAAAATTGGGAGACCATATTTGAGTCAATCAACCCTTTTGTGCACCCTAAAATGGATTTGAGAACATTGGAAACCTCCCAAATGCATCTCTAATTAATTGGCAAGTGATCAAATCAAACATGCATATCAAAGTTTATCCAAGAGGAAGAGAATGTCTAACAAAAGAACCCCAAAAAGGTTAGATAAGGCCAAGTAATGATCTAGGCAAAGAGATCAAAGGACCTTGCCTAGGTACTACGTGTCAAAAGCAATAAAGTGTGTTAATATATCTAGGCCTACATAGTGGGCTACATAAGGAAAGACCACCGACATATATTAAATTGCATGTAAAGTGGGAGGTATCGTGTCATCATTCATTTTCTAGTTTATGGAAGCATTATGGGCATTTCCAAGTATTATCTACAATAATAATTCAATGTTTAAAGTGACGAGGGCAATTTGTTTAATGTTTAAACTTTGATTTTGCCACTTCAAAGGGAAAGCCAATTTGGTACTCAAATTATTTTATCTATGTGGGTGTTGGGAAACTTGATAATTAGCTTTGGCATTTAGAGATGTATTTGGAATGTCTAGGGTTTGCCAATTTACAAAAAATTGTTTGCATGTATAAATACTATAGCAAGTCTTGTGGTGCAAAAACTTTTCCTTAGTCAAAGAAAATAAGGAAGGCCTTATGTTTAGGTGGATCATATAACATAAATATTATCCAACATGATATGAATGTTAATCAAGGATCAAAGGGCATTGATATTATGTACTTAGTGACCCAAATAACCTAGAATTAGAAAGAACAAGAGAGTCCATGAATAATAAGGCTCTTCAAGGGGCAACATCATTTTACAATTTATTCAATGCATAAGCCATGATGAAATGCCAAAACAAATGGATCTCCTTTTTAATAAATAAGAGATAAAGTGGGCATGATGCAACCTAACCTAGGCCGACCTAACTATATTTTTTTAACTAAAAATGGATGAGGGCCTTCCCCCCCTCTCCCTAAAAAAAGAAAAAAAACCGTTGCCCTGAAAGCTTGTAATTGAGGTGTTTCTTCATGATTTGCACATCTCATGTAGCTTCTTGTTGTTCAGGATTAAGCACCCTTGTAACCTAGGGTCTGGGGTTACCAACTTACTACTAACCTTGCAGACAATAAGCTTTAATAGGGAACAGAAAGGAAATAAGAAGAAAGTCTTGACTTACCCGTTTACCGACGGTTGATCCAAGCTTGATCTTCTTCCATTCCTCTTCTCTCCAAAGCTTCCAGGGATGCACCTCCTTCACCTGCAAAGAGCAAATTCTCCAAGTACAATCTTATACATGTATATATGAGAGGTTAGATAAACAATATATCTAGTACATAATCAAATATATTCATTAACCATAATACATGAAAGAGACTCAACACAATGTTGGAAGAAGAATTCTCTCTATTAACAATCAGTGAATGAGATAAGAGTACAACCCAGCTTCTGAGACAAGGACTCCTCTGCAACCAAAGGACTTTGAGTTCTGCTGCTCCAAGACTTTTGAAGATATACCACCAGCAAAACTTTTCTCTCCAAACTTGATTGATTAATGCCCTCCCCAAGGCCTCTATTTATATTTTGGGAAATAGAGTGGTTTCGAAGGTTGAGGAGGTTGAAACAGTTAGGATAGTTAATGATTAGGGCCCAACTAATCTCCATTAATCGTGATTTATATTTTTAATGTCGAATCAAGATGGTTTCGAAGGTTGAGGAGGTTGAAACAGTTAGGATAGTTAATGATTAGGGCCCAACTAATCTCCATTAATCATGATTTATATTTTAAATGTCGAATCAAGATGTATGCGACTATTGATATAGGCAACCCGCGTATGACATGCAAGTTTCTTAAAGGAAACCCACGTACGCTAATGTACGCGGGTTGCAATGTAGATAGTCGCGTACAGTACGTGAGTTGTCAATGGAAATAGTCACGTACGTACGCGAGTTTCAATGAGGATAGTCGCGTACGCAACTCAACACTTAGAAAAATAATATGGCAAGTTGGTTCAAGGGTAAATGCATCCCAAGTCATGCCCATCTATAGTGTTTTGGCAAACTTCAATCCTAAGATGTCCTTTTGTGTACCAACATAAGGAATGTCGGCACTCGGACGGAGAAGTGCCATTTGGGTTGATAACACTTCTTCGAGAGGCATATTCTTCCACTTGATTAGGTACTACATAATGATTATATTTCAAAGATAAAAGGAATGCCAATATATAATTCTTTTCTAGTTCAAGAATTAACTTGCCTTTCCTCTAGCTATGGAAGTTTTGTTTACACTAGCATGGTTTGTCCATCTTTGATGAGCTCCACTATCTAGAGTAAATCACCTTAGCATGTGTATTAATGGAAGGTTGTTCCATATGAATACTATATTTATTTCCATGATTCTTTGGGCCACATTATCACTTTTAAGGAACCTCTCCTCTAGGACTTTTATAAGCTTGGTCATCTTCTAATCCATCTTTTGATCCATTGATTTTCATCTTTTGATAGATCATTTCGATTTTTTGTTTCATCATCCTTTCCATTGTTTTTTAATTTCATTTTGTGTCTACCAATTCCACTTTTGTCACTAACCTTTTATTTAATTCCTAAACTTTGGCTCTCATGTATGTGTGGTTCTATATGTCCTCACTTTTTTAATGTGTCTTAGTTTAGATAATTTCCATTTTTTTTTCATCATCCTGTCCATTGTTTTTTAATTTCATTTTGTGTGTGTACCAATTCCACTTTTGTCACTAACCTTTTATTTAATTCCTAAAGTTTGGTTCTCATGTATATGCGGTTTGTATGTCCTCACTTTTTTAATGTGTCTTAGTTGAGCTATTTGAAGGTTTAATTGGTGTAGCATTTTTTGCAACACCTTTTGCCTTGTGGTCCAACACTAAGGTTTACCTATAATTCTTTGATATTTTATTTTTACTACACATTTTCAATCACCTCACATAGATCATTCAACCAAAAATTATGCAGGTTTCAAGGAAAATACATTTTAAACTTGGATTTGGAGATTGGCTTGTTGGTCGACCTTCCACCTAAGGTATCTCTTGAAATTTTGACTTATAGTAGCCTGATGTATCTTCTTTGCAATGCCATATGTATGACTAAATTCCAATGTTCCAAGAAAAAGTTGTGGTAACTTTACCATAACTTGTTGACTCTTGTCTCTTCCAAGAAATCAAACTTGTATGATTTACCAGACATCCAATTTTTCATCCCTAAATCAGAAACTTAGATCTGAAATAATATAGTTCATCTTCTTTCCCATGGAACTTGTGGCATGCGATTTGGAGCTTGCAAGCTTCAAATATAACAATTTTACTTAGAACACTTCTTTGAGACTAGTTTTTGGACTAGTTAAAAACTGTAACTTCCATAGCTTATAACTCTGAATTTATTTGAACCAAAATATAAAATTTCTACTATAGGTACTTGTGATGTCTCATTGGTGTCTTGAAAATATTGTTGTCTAAAACTTACGAAAAATACATTATAAGCAAAGATGGTAGGATGACCTATTTTGAAGAAACTAACCGAAGGATCGTAAGCTTTGAAACCAAATGTTATGTACCTAGTGACCCAAATGTCATAGAATTATAAAGAACGAGAGAGTCAATACCTTTAGAATGATACAGAGCATTAAACAATAAGCCTCTTCGAGAGGGAAACCTCTTTTCACAATATATCCAATGCACAAGACAAGATGAGATGCCAAAACAAATGTATCTCCTACATTAATAAGTAAGAGTTAAGTGTGCATGATCTAACCTTTCATAAGTTGATGTAACCATAATAACTATTCTAATAATAAATGATGGTTAAGAACTTAACAACTTTCTTGAACCATAGAAAGAGTAGAAATGAATAACTATGTTGCTAATTTCCATTATTGCATATATTTGAAGAACGTGATGTAATGTTGAAGTATAGAGGCAAGATGTGTAGTTATATATAGAAGGGCTTATCTTGCTTGACATTAAAACTATTGAATAAGATTGCACAAGGGCCATGCATGGGGAAGCTAAACGAAAACCTGTGAATATCTCTTCCCTTGTTAACAATTCAACTAGACCCAATAAATGCTTTAGGAAAATTTGTGTCCGATGACATTTACACTTAAAAATGTTCACTTAAAAATTTACACTTGTTTTAACAAAAATTAACAGCAAGTACGAGGGAGATGTTGTCACATAACATTATGTAATGTGACATATTTAATAATAATAAAATTAAAAATTAAAAAATAAAATTAAAACATGTTGGTTTAAAAAATTTACATATGTTTTAATGAAAATTAACCACCCAAGGGATATGTTGTCACGTAAAGTTATGTAACGTGACATATTTTAATAATAATAAATAAATAAAAACTAATATTAAAAAAAAAATGAAAACATGTAGGCTTAAAAAAATTATGTTTTAATGAAAATTACATATATTATATGCTAATTTAATCATCGTGATTATTGATGAGCTATAAATTCTTTTGATATGTAAAAATTTAAGATTAAAAACAAATTACACCTCAATAAATGAGATCCCTTTCAGTGCTTGATAGATTTGAGTTTAAGATGGATCTATGTTGGTATCGTATCATTCAAATTACCATTGATATTACCCGTCTGATGACAAGGAGATATATAACATAGTAATGAACAATAAAGAGTTAGATACACTATGTTGGGGAAGGAGATGCTTAGATCACATGTCATTATAATACTTATAGACCTAATGTGCAACATTGGACTTCAGGTTGATAACATTTTTTCCCAATTCAATCTAGTGAACAGCGTTAAAAATTGCATGGATGATTTTTTGTGAAGTTGTCATTCTTCTATAACAGCTATGTTGAAGTTATAGAAATATGCATATGTAATTGACCTATGTTTTGGGTAGGTATTAAAATATTTAAGGATATGCATGAATGCATTTTTCAAAGGACTTGCATTCTTTTAAAAATATTTCGTGTACCAAAAGGAGTAGAGGAAAACAATTCTAACGAAAGTTTATATCTTTATAATTGTTAAACGCCTACAATTTCTGATCAATTTGAAACTAACAAAACATTAGTCAACTTGCAATATGTGTGCAATGACCAAAATTGGAAAAAGGATGTGGATAGATCTTTATGTAGTTGTTCACTGCTCAACATATCAAAATAACAAAATAAAAGGTTGGTTGTACACCCACCTTCCTATATCCATGGACTTGATTATGTTGGATATTGTGCACATGATTATGTTGGATATTGTTGATAGGATTAACAAATGGTTGTATTTATTGCTTGTTGGAAGAAAGTAAATGGGAAATAAGCAACAAATATTTTCTTTTCTTGTATATATACATTTGTGTTTTATCCAATCCTATCATCTTTTCTATGGAGACTATGTTTTAAGAGACTTCAAATGAATTTAAGCTTGCTCACATATAATAAATAAAAGGGGATAAATATTTTAACCCACAAATACAATGGGAAATATGACTTTGAGAATTATATATTGTTGTGGTTATTTTGAGGTTATAATTATAGGCATCCCAAGACATAAGACAAGAATATATGATAGGTTGAACACTATCATAGTCGATCAATCCACATCTCATCTTAGATGTTTCCTTTGAAGTTTTCTTCCACGCCCCTTTTGACATAGGCCTCTAAGGTGTTATAATAGGGTAACATACAAGATAATAATGATTGATTATAGAATATGAAATTTGTGAAGAGGATTCATCATATTTGGGGGCGTGTATAAAAGAACTTGTACAAGTTTCAAGCAAATTATAAGGAATTGGACCAACATTAGGAAAGCCTTTCAATGTGAAAAATATATAGTTTGCCTTATAAAATTAAATATTTAGACGGTGAAAATGAAAAATTATACCCATTAGATATTGACCATCCAAAAGTTTGGAAAATATTGAATAGAACACACTCCTTTGAAATCTAGTCAAACATGCTTAATTATTCCATCTTAAACATTGACCAATTGAAGTCATTAGAACCATTCTTATTAGATGAAGACTCTAGTGAGGATACGTTGACATGGATTTCAACATTTAGAGCTATACAAATAAAGCAATGTTATAGTAGGACCAAGTTTTTAGAGAAGAGTTCAAACCACTAAGCAATGTGTGAATTAATTGTTTTGCATTGGTAAGAAGGGAGAATTCTTTTAAGTAATTGGTATACTAAACAATAAGTACATGAGAGGTTCCTACAATTGAAAGTTGGAATCGGTCATCAACTTGAAGTGGAAAATGTCTAAATGAGATCTAAATATCAATTTTGGCCACAATTTGAAAATTTCTCTTCGTGTATAACCAATGATATTGTGACATAAGGTTGTAGTATATCATGGCACTACAAACGTAGGTAGCAATGTTTCCAATTGAAACAACCAAATGTTAGGGGTGTACAAAAGCATCATATAGTATAGCTACTCAATCTAAACAAGATTGCACCGTAGTTTTTCAAGGCATAAACACATTGTAATGCAAGTTGCGATCATTGATAAATGTGCCATGGAGTTGTAAAGTGGATGGAGACCACAATCAATGTTGTGTGGATTGAATACTTCACAAACGATATTACAAGGATTGGAGAACTTGGAACATAATCTTGTAGCCATGGAGACCTTACAACCCATAAATTTGGGGATCAATGTTCCACAACACAAAAATCCTTAATTCTTGATTGTAGAAGATGAAAAAACACAATACGATTCTAAAAAGGGAGATAAACAAAATGAGGTTGAATAGATTGGGCTTTTAACCTTCTCACTTTTATGATTCTTGGAATTCCATTTCCCCCATAGATTTTGTTTTCTTTCTACAAAAATGTATTACTTGTAATAATTGTTAGACATTATAATGTTTAATATTCCAGACCTACAACAAAGAATATAGTGATCACTTACGAATTGAAATTTTTTCACATTTAATTAGTTTCTATCCAAACAATTCAGTTCCTAATGGATAACTTTATGTTTTTTTAATTATATAATATTAACTATTTGATATATTATCGGTATATGTGCCACATATGTGACATTTATTTTCTCAATATTTTAGAAGTTGAGGAAATTATGAAAAAATGTCACATCTCTCATTTAATA
>LPNX010144826.1:406125-423569 GCA_001517045.1 Pseudotsuga menziesii | reverse complement strand
CAAATCTTGCATGCCACAATGAGCTAGATGACATATTACCTTCTCCATGCTGAGAGAGGTAGGCATAGTTTTGAAATCTTGTGGATGAACCCTTGAGCTTCAACAACTTTCCATCTTTGTATCCAGTCATGCTGACTTGGTTGTGAGAGGACTTTATTATTTCAACGATTCCATCAAACATGTGGATGGAATGGCCTTGCTGTCGAATCTCCACCAAGGACAGCAGGCTCCTCTGCAACTCTGGAAGATAGAGAACGTTCTTCAACAAGAAATCAGGGAATCCCATGGTGCCCATTCCCTTTGGTTTAATACTTGACTTATCTGCAAAGTAAACTATGCCATCTATTGTTTCATTCAGTTCTTCAAAACAGTCTTTTCTAAATGTCATGTGTGATGTTGCACCAGTATCAAGCAGCCAACAATCTTTATAAGATGAAAGAGAAGTCATTTCATTAAATCCAAGATTACAATGTGCAACAATACAAGAATCAGAAGATTTACTAGCATCTTGGTCATCTTTCTTCTGGTTGTGCTTGTCTTTGATGGAATCCCATGAAGCCCAACACTGATCTGATGTGTGCCCAGTCTTTCCACAATGCTTGCACTTTGATCTTTTTCGGGAGTTGTTTCTGCCCCCTCTGCCTCTCTTGCTGCAATCTCCCTTGGAAGGGTCTTTGGATTGGTCTTTGCCAGCTAGGGCAGCACCAATACTGGATGCCAAAGAGTGCATCTCTAATCTGGAAACTATAACTTGCAGAATGCTTTAGAAAAAATATATGGGATGCAGGTTTAGATTCTTGCTCCTTTACAGATTACAATATGATTCTGCAAATAATTCTACAGTCCTATCAAAACAATCTTGCAGGTGCTCTATATTTAATTTCAATATATAAATTCTGTGCACTATTCTACACAATGCAGGTCTGAGTCTCTGCACTTTTACAATACAGTCAATACAAAATATATCAAAATATATATCAGTTACTAGAGATAGATGATATTCTTCAGCATAAAACACAGTCTTCAAGGCAGTCTTCAGCAGCATACAACTCAGTCTTCAAGTGGATGTTTGCAGCAATATTTAGATGGATATTCACAAGCAGTCTTTATCAACAATCCGGTCTTCGGTTGATTCAAAATCGCACCCTTCATGTCTTGAATACTCAACAGCTTCAATCTTTATTTATGCAACAAGCTTCCAACGCTTTTGGAAAAATAGAAGACACAACTCTTCATACTTCATGTAAATTGCAGCACTTTAACTTTTCAAATGGGAAAGAAACTCCACAAATACAAATGCAATAGATAATCTCTGCAAAACTTCTGTTGATCCACCTACAGTATAGATTTTTTTTTTCTTCAAATGTAACCAAATTGAAAGTTGGAAAGAGAACTATGGACAGGTGCAAGATAACCTGGAATCCATGACCTAGCGCTTCATTTTACAGTTTGTAGAATGATATGGACGCATAGACTTCATAAATCATAGCAACAGTATTCAATAGTTATTACTTCCACCCAATGCATTATTAGGGTTATAGTGACCATCCCCACGAGTTGCATACAAATCAAACACAAACACAACAAAAAGAAAACCTTAATGGTCTTGCCCATAGGTCACAGCATAGGTCGCAGCCTTTCACAGTCATTATCCACGCAGGTACTTATCACAGTCGTGCTCATACAACAGCATCATCATAAATATGAAAATATTTGCAGACACACAATTGAGGCAGTCTACAATTGATGCAGTCTCCACGCTATTACAGCGTTTAACGTAGTCTTCAGCAAGGCTGCAGGCTCCAGCAGTCACGCAGCCTCCTCCACGCAGCAGGCTGCTCTTCTCCACGCAGCAGACTTCAGGAACTCCACGCTGCATTTTGAAGGCGTGGATCTTCACGCAGCTGACTGAGGGTTGCAGGTGTATTACAACTCTCCATGCAGGGAGTCACAAGAATGAATCAACACAGTCTCAAATGATCAACGCAGTCTCAAATGAAGATCTTCATAAAATCGCAGACATATACCAATATCAGTCTTCATAGTGTTATTTTCCAACGCTTCAGCGGGTCATCAAGGAGGGCAGCTCGTAGCACTTGGGACTGAACATCATTTCACAAGCTGCAGGAGCAGGTGCACAGGCTTCACGCCAGTATTCAGTCTTCATCACGCAGTATTCATCATGCATAGGTATTCATCACGCAGTATTCATCACTCTTCATCATGCAGTATGGTCTTCAACGCAGCAGCATAGAAAATACTCACAAAAACGTGGAATAGAGAGCAGTCATGAAGTGATATTCAAATGACTGTCATTTCAAATTCTTCTACAGGACGTAGCTCCACACAGCGCCTTCACCATTCTGTCTTCAACGCTTCACCATTCACGCTCCAATGCACAGCTTTCCCACTGACTCCTCCAACGCATATATTATTTCTTCAACGCAATATAATATATGGACAGCACGCAGTAGCAGATATATTGTATGCAGCACGCAGTAGCAGGTATATTGTATGCAGCACGCCAAAATAACTTCTTATACAAAATTAGGGTTACACTCCAGAGTTTTCAACGCACCAGAGATCACGCAGAGGGCGTTTATCAGGTGGAATAACTCAAAGCAGATATAAACTCACAGATATAAACTACTCCAGTAGCAAGCATACCTCAAAGCATATACTCAACGCAGAGAACAATGGGGAAATTCAACTTAGGGTTAGGTAATTCAGAAAATTTAGCAAAGAATAAACGCAGCAGATGGAGGAGTAACGTATACACTGCATGCGACTCGACTGGCAGACTAATGGAGCAGTCTGGGAATGGACTGGCAAGCAGAATGGCAGCCAGGAGTTATGGCAGATAGCCCTGCTCTGATACCACTTGTTGGTAATAACTCCCGATTTATTAATTATTCAAATGCAAATGCCTATATTTATACAAATCACATGGCGGTTGGGTTTCACCTTCCGCTCAGCCTGTTTGGCTTCCTACTATCTATTTATTTATTTATTTACATTATATAACCCTAACGGATTATATTCTAACAATATTATTAAATGCCACTTATTACCACTACATTGTCTCATATGGCCATTCTAATATGTAATAAATGTGCAGTGTAAGCTTTACGCTATTTCACCTTGATGGCTCGAGCCCCTTTGCCATTTTCCCCAAAGATTTCATGGATCGAGCCATGCCACAATTGTCGTTGATGGTGTGATTCAATTGTAGGGTGAATGTAAATTCCTCTCATTTAAAACACATTACTTGCAAGTTCATGATAAGCAATATATCTAGCAAGATACAATATTCACTCATGGTGGAAAATTAAATAATCTTGAAGAAATAGCATGCCCAATCCAAACCCTACCATTCCTCCCAATGCCAAAGAATACTATCCTCCTCAAGGAACCATATTGTCATAACCATGGTTTTACCCCCCATAGTCTCAACCCTAGATTTATTCCCAGGTAGAACATCGTTCCCACCAACACTTTTCATAGTTAGAAGAACGCCATGCCCACTAGGTTTTGAGCAAGTAATCCACCATGAATCCCATAATCCATTTTAAAGACTAGAATGTGAGACTTCCTCTTGTTTGTCCTTGTGACCTATCTATGTACCTTTTGAGGGTTCATTCTCATGGCCTAGCTATATACCTATAGGGGATTTGTTCTATGCCATTGAGCCATGTCCTGTCTACCCTAAGGATAGGTTATGAGTGTTTTCAAATTTTCTCTAAGTTTTATACTAACAGTTCACTCATGATCATAATGGGTCTATTGTTTTGGCGCATATAAATGCCAATGACTAGTTCCATGCCTTTTTGTTACAAAAATATCTGAAAATCTATGTGTAATATGATTTATGGGAATTGTGATATGGATCTCCAAATTTCATGATTTTATTTTACCTTGGGTAACAATGGGTCAAGGCTGAGACATACAACACCAAAGTGGAGGACTAAGGCTATTTGTCTTCCAACTTATCTAGTCAATAGGGCAACTAACCCGGCATCAAATCATGGACTTGGAGAAACCTAGCAAGTAAAAAAATTATTTGTTTTTTCTAATAGTATGTGAGATTAAAACAAATGACAAAATTTGGTAACAATTGATTAAAAAATCTAATTAATTCAACTAGTTCTAAGCTACCACTAAATAATAATACTTCCTCCTTTTAACTCTTTATAATACAATGCTATACTTGGCTTAACGGCAGGGGGGGACATCGCCANTGATTAAAAAATCTAATTAATTCAACTAGTTCTAAGCTACCACTAAATAATAATACTTCCTCCTTTTAACTCTTTATAATACAATGCTATACTTGGCTTAACGGCAGGGAGGGACATCGCCACTGTAGGTGGCACTGGTTTACAATGGCATTTTCTATTTTCTTTCTCATTATACTTTTTAAGATTCAATGTTTCGTGCCTTCTTCAATTTTCCTTATATACTTTCTCTTTCATTATACTTTTTAAAGTTTCAATGTTTCATGGCTTCTTCAATATTCCTTATATTTTATTTTAGTAAATATTTTTTTTTAAACATACACACCAAAATTATCGTAAATAAATGAAGGGTTATGATAACCATATTTAAAAATTAACAATACAAAAACTTAATAACAAAATTACATTCAAACTAAAATTTTATAATATATACTTTTATTTTTATTTAATCAAAGTTAAAAAAATACTTGTAAAAAAAATGAAATAAAAAATGGAGGCCGTGTCCTCCACCCTCACATCCACAAGCTTTTCAATCAAGTAGTCAAGCAAGGGTTCCCTAAACCTTGGACTCAAAGCCTCATTATCCTTATTTTTAAAAGTGGGGATACAAAAAACCCCTCTAATTATTGGACAATTATGATTAGCCCTCTCTTAGCCAAGTTGTATGGTATTATTTTGGAAAATAAGATTAGCATCTGGCTTGAAAGTGAAGGTAAGCGAGCTAAAGGCCAAGCGGGTTTTAAAAGGCAGCACTCAACAACATACCATCTCGTTACGCTTAGGATTATTGTGGAGGAATGTCGTAATGATAAATCCAATCTCTTTTGTTGCTTTGTGGACTTTAGAAAGGCTTTCGATACGGTTTCTAGAAATAACCTATGGAATAAATTAGAAGAGCTAAAGGTTCCTTTCGAGTTGAGAGCCGCCGCAATAAGGTTATACGAAAATGTCATTGTCAAGCTTAAGACCAACGAGGGGTGGTCGAAAGAAATTAAGTATAATATCGGAGTTAAACAAGGTTGCCCCCTCGCCCCCACCATTTTTGGTATTTACATAGATAAACTAGAAGGTTGTTTAGAGGAAGCAGGTTGTGCCAGCACGATCTTAGCTGGAATAGTCATCATCTTTCTTCTCTATGTTGGCGATATTGTTCTTCTGGAAAGGCGCCTATTTGATCTTGATAAGCAACTAAGACTTCTTAAGGATTTTTGCTCTACCATGGGTATGACTGTTAACACTGACAAAACAAAAATTATGATTATCAAATCCAAGAAGGACACTTACACTAATTTTGTGTATGACAATAGCAACTTGGAGGAAGTGTCTGCTTACAAATACCTAGGAATTGATATTCATCACAAGCTCAACTGGAACTATAACATTAAGAAAATGATTAATGAAGGGTGGAAAGCTTATTTTGGTCTTGAAAATAATTGTTAAGCAACGAACCTTGTGATGTGGGATAAAAAGAAGCTCCTTTGTGAAACTTTAGTCACTCCTGTTATCTTGTATGGGTGTGAGGTTTGGGGTTGCAGCATCTCTAGAGAATCTTGGAGAAAGATTGAGCAAATCCATAAGCGTTTTATAACATATAACCTCAAAATTAAAAGCAATACACCCTACCCTATTCTCCTTATAGAAGTGGGTCTTTCCCCTATCGAGAGCCTAGCTATGACTAGGCTCCTATTGTACAAGCACAAAATCAATAACATGGGAGATCATAGACTTCCTAAACTAGCTTTAAATTCCAGCCAGAACCACCTAAGGCTCAAGTGAGGGTGGTATAAAGATACCAGGGCTTGGTTAAACCGTTGGGAGATCAACGAAATTATTGCATTGCAAAATCTAAATAACATTAAAAATATTGTCACTTCTAAGTTTAAGGAGAAATTGTGGTGAGAAAGATTTAGAGGATAAAAGAAATTTAAGATATTATAAGGAAGTCATCAACCCTACTCTAGAAGATCAAAAGTATCTCTCGCTTTTAACTATTTTAAAGAAAAAATTAATATAGCCAAGATAAGAACGAACTCTCATGAGCTTCATAGTGAAACTGGTCATTGGGCAATTCCTAAAACACCATGGGTTGAAAGGATCTGCCATCTCTGTGAGAATATGAACATTGAGAATGAAAAACACTTCCTCTTAGAATGCCCTGCTTACACTCACATTAGATCTCAGTTTCATAATCCTTGTTGCAATCCCGACCTTCCTAGCCTTTTAACTTGTCAAAATTATAGTGAGCTCGTGACGCTTTTCTCCAATCTCTTTGAGCATAGAAATACAATTTTAAAACAAACTAAATAATTCGTTTTTTGGATCCGATAGACCAAAGTTTGGTCTCAAGAGACGTTAACCACTATCATCATCATCATATACAAATAAATCTTTGAAATTGATGGTATACCTTTTATTTTTGTTAGTTAATAATTTATTCTAATATTTTATACTTTTACTTTAAAATAGTCAACAAAATAATTTAAAGAATTTAATGTATATTCCAATGTAAGGAGCAATAATTCATTTTAATGATTTAGAATGTCAATATGAAGAGCAATAATTCATTCTAATAATTCATTTAGTATGTACAAGGAGCAATAATTCATTCTAATAATTCATTTAGAATGTATAAGGAGCAATAATTCATTCTAATAATTTAGAATGTTCATGTAAAGAGCAATTATTCATTTTAATCGTTTAAAAGGTCCATTGCAATCCTTTGAACAATTTCTTTATCAGAGTACGTAATAAATTAATAATTTATAGTGTGAGATAAGTATTTTTGAAAGTTTAGTTTATAATAATTTGCAAATTTGCAAATTATTTTTTATAAAAATAAAAATAATTTATTTTTATTGTAATAATAAATTAAGAAAAAAATAAATTATTTACATAGATTAATAATTTATTCTAATAATTTAAAATAAATAAAACAATTAATAACTTACTGTCATATGTAAGATTGATAATTCACCCAATAATTTGTTATAATAATTTAGTGATTTAAATAATAATGTACATATCGTTAAAATATAATAATGGGATAAAATTCATTCCAATAATTTATTATATTTATTAATGGGATAATAATTTATTTTACAAATTTAGTATTATAATTATATTAAAACAAGTGGAATAAGCAACAAAGTTGCTTAGTACCTGCCTCCTAAGAAGAGATTGAAAATATATAGCAATAGGATAATTTTGCTATAAAAATATATGATAAAACAAATATAATTACAATTTGAAAGAAATTAAAACAAAAATGAATTAAAAAATGTCCATTTAAATACGATATAGGTTATTGCAATGTAGCATAAAACAAGCATATTCAAGCTTCCTTACATACTTCTAGTAATATTCTTGACTTATGTTATAAAAATATGCAAGTTTCTTTATAGACTAGCATAAATAGGAAATGAGAAATAATAGCTTATAAGACTATAAATTAATATCATTGTTGTGAGAATAGTTTATTTATATTTTATTATAAATTTATAATTAACATACAAAAAGTGTTATGTGAATGACTCCTAAGATTTTTTTTTAAAAAGACGACCAAAATTCTTAAGTGATCCACCAAGTATCATGGATTAGAATTCGGACTACGTTTCTATTTTTTATAAAAGTCAATTTTATTTCAAAAAAATATAACCAAAATTTCTAATTGATTCCCCACTTACGATTAGTGTTGGGACTACGTTTCCATTTAATACGGGTCATTTCTTAGAAAAAAACAAAAAAAATCTAATTAATTAATTTATTAGGATTAAGATTGGAATTAAGTTTTCAATTATTACATGGAAGGGGTGTAACTTAGTTGATACATATTTTTTATAAAAAATAATAAAATTTTATTAAAAATAATATATTGACTTAAATTAAATTTAAATTATTTAGAATTGCATATATATAAAACAATAAAATTAGATAAACTAAAAGCATAAACATTACATTACTTGATTTGATCGCTCTATATACTTGATAGATCCTTTTTTAATAGATCTATGCTAGTATATAGCTATTTTTTATCTTTAAAAACAAACCAAATTTTTTAAATAATTCACCCCTTACGATTAGGCTTAGCACTAAGCTTTCATTAATATAAAGGTCAATTTTTATTTCTTAACAAAAATATAACCAATTTTTTTAATTAATCAGCCACTTGGGATTATGAAAGGGACAATATTTCCATTATTTAAATGCATTTTTTTATTCTAGGTACTTCTTAAGATTAGGAGTGGAATGAGACTAAGTTTTTTATTAAAAATCTTAATATTTTTTTTATTTTGCAATATTTAAATATAATTATATTTTAATCATGATAAAATAGATTTAACACCTTAAAAACATACTAAACACTCAAAATTCCAAAACTAAACTGAATTTTTAAAAATTTCACTCCATTGCCAATTACACAATTACGTAACTATTATAACGGGATACAGCTATTTACTCGTTCATGTTTGGAGATTCCATGTAATCTGGTTTCTACTTGGACGCAGGTGCCATACTCGACGGTCCTCATTCCAACGGGTGCAGCCGCGAAAGAAGAAAACGAAAGGCCGGAGGATTTGTGCCGCGAAGAGGGCTTAGCCGTTAAAGGTTAAGCACAGGTGCATACTCTGAGTATTTTACTGGTTGCCAGTCCTCTCCAGATACTGTTGGCGATATACAGAATTTGGCAGCGAAAGGCTGTTTGTGGGATAAAGATTTGCGTATTTCCTACAGTATTGATTTGTCTTGACGAAAATGAATATTTTCTGTATGTGCCGCATTTCTGATTCCAAATACACGCAAAAAAACTAAATTTCATGCTTTTGGACATTGCATCATTTTATAAGAATCTTAAAGCAAGAAGTTCTTTTAAATTTGGAAGGATTAGCAGATTGTAACTGTATGCATTTTAATCATTTTGTTTTCGTTGCTGCTTTGAAGTCTGAAAATTTCAAAATTACCAGGGAATAGGTAAAATGAACATTTACGGTATGTGTTGTGCCGCCTTTTTTATTCCAAATATACGCAGAAAAACTAAATTCCATGCTTTTGGACATTGCATCATTTTATAAGAATTTTAAAACAAGAATTTCTTTTAAATTTGGAAGGATTAGCAGATTTTGACTGTATATATTCTAATCATTTTGATTTAGCTGCTGCTTTGAAGTTGAAAATTTTAGAATTACCAGGAAATAGGTAAATTATAAGGCTAATAGTTTCCTATATTTAGATCTAGCGTAGGTTAATCAGGGTGTCAGACCTGTGTCTCACAGAATCTTGTCTTCACCTCTAATTGCTTGCCATTTTTTTTCTTTGGATTTCACTTGGACGGTATGGTACTCGTGTTGAGCAGGATGAGCAAATAGATTTGTCTACTTGAGTGCTGGAGAATAAACTCACCTCGCCATTTAAGATAAACCGTTTGCTTCATATATGCAAAACTCTGCAGCATCTTTTATTTGAGCATACAAAGAGCCGATTGCAAAACGCCACAAATTTCACAGCCAACCGAGCTGCCACCATTTTGCAGGAAGGCAATATTACATTGCATTGCATCTCTGGTTCGTATCATTGCAAGCGCTCTTGTAGTTGTAAGTTTCTGGTTACATTACTTTTCAATACCACAGTTACTGCACGTTGTCATTTGCATTTCTTTTCATCATCAAGTCACACGAATCAGATGTTTGCACTAATCAGATGTTTGCACTAGAGTGTTCCCAACGGTAAGCACCAGGGCATTTTTTGAGCGTATGTCAGCGGTTACTGGTGTTAGATATTTTTATTGTTAATTTCCGTGAATTTACCCACACACCTGTTTGCAAATCCACCAGTCCTTGGAAGTCATGGATCTGCTGATTGTTTTAATTATAAATAACATAATAATAAAATATAATAAATGCTGATGTCATAATAGCCATGTGTCAAGTGAAAACCAGATACCAAACTTCAAGGCTGACATCATTCTTTATTGGCCAATTAGAAGTTGACAAAATAGCAAATACAAATATTTTTATTAAAATTTAAAATATTTAAAAATTGCTATTTTTCATATTACAAAGTTAAACTTTGATTAGAGATTTTAATCTTTTAAATATGCACCAATATGCACCAAGTAATACCAAAAGTCAAAGGGGTTTGAATTCAAACGATTACAATATACCTGCTAGGCAGGTATAATAATTTAAATATCACAAATAATTTTAAAAAATGGTTATGCAAAGATGATTTTTTTGTTGCTTCGTCGTCCTTTTGGCAGGGATATCCTTGCAAGAATTGGTACAAAAATATGACACATGTTACTCCAACAAATTTGTGTTTTATAAATTAATTTTATTTGTTTTTAAATTTTGAAAATTAAAACTACTCCTACATGTATATATGTCACATACACCAATAAAAATGAAATTATTAAATTTTAAAAATTGATTTAATTATTTTTATTTTCCAAAATATTATGTTTAGTAAAAAATTTACTGTAAAAAAATTAATGAAAAAATACGAATTAATGCAAGTCAATAGAATTTGACTAACGATCGATTAGTATTTCCTCGCCTTGACACAGAAAAATAAGTGCATAATATTGAAAAAGATTAATAGTTCATATTTTCAAAATAAATTAGTAATGACATGATTCAGTGTTGGTACCAATAAATTATTTTAATAAGGAATAACAATTAATTTAAATTATTTATTGTATGTAATATTCTATAAGTGTGGGTTATTTGGTGAAGTCTCAAAGCGGATTTGAGGTTTTTTTTCAAACTTGCTTTGCAACTAGGGTTTCTTTGTGGCTGCAAACATGAGTTCCTCTGCTGCAAAGGGCGGCCGTGGGGAGGCAAAGTCCACAAAGTCTGTGTCCAGGTCGTAGATGGTCGGCTTGCAGTTTTCGGTGGGGACAATCGCCTGGTTTCTCAAGCCTGGAAAGTATGTAGATCGTGTTGGGGCTGGTGCTCCGGTGCAACCCGCTGTTGTTCTTGAATATGCGGCCGAGGTTTTGGAACTCGCTGGTAATGCTGCTAGGGATAACAAGAAGAATCGTACAGTTCCAAGGCACATTCAGCTTGCTATTCGAAATGACAAGGAGCTGAGCAAGTTGTTGGGTGTTGTAACCATTGCTAAGGGAGGAGTTCTACCAAATATTCACCAGGCACAGAGTCGAGCGAACCCTAGCTTACAGACAGACCAGAAGCTTGCAAATCTCTTCACAGTTATGAGAGAAGAGGCGCATCTACGGAGGTTTCAGCTACCATCGCAGACAATACTAGACTCATCCTGGGTCTGGTTGAGGAAAGGGCTACTGCCTCGAAAGCTATGCGCATTTTCAATGGAGAAACGAGGGTTTTAGGCTCAAAGGACTTAATGCAGCCTTCTCGGGCTAAGGTTGTCAAGGAAACGTCTAGCGATCTTTCCCTTTCAGATCTGGCCACCCCAATGGATCCAGCATTCTCCAGACATGCCAAAGCCTCCTTGTTTCCACAAGACCCCAAACCCTTTTCGATTTTCGTAAGATCTCTTAAGGGGGTCTATCTTTGCTTGCGAGTGACCCCTCAAATCTCTATTTTATAGCTGAAATCATTGATCTAACTACGACACTTTATGAAACAATATGGGTTACGTGTTCCCAAGAAAAAATGTCGCATTGTTTGTGAAGTGGTCCATATGAGATCTATCTTCATTGGAGTTGTTTGTTGATTGCTTTGATGGATGGAACTTATTGTTTTCTTCTTAGTTTGTTGATTTTGTCTATTTTCTTTTCTGGAATCATAACTCCTCTATTTATGTTCATTTTGATCATGTCATTGGTCAAACTTATTTTTATAATTTGGGTGTCAATAAGGTGCTCTTGTTTTTTTATTTTTAAATTGGCTTCCTTTTGAATTGTGATGAGGACTGGATTTGTATTTGTTTCTTTTTCCAACGAATGCTTATCATTCTTAAGGTTCCTGATCATTTCTTCGTATGATTTCACATCATCTTTAAGCTTCTAAAAAAAATAAATTAAATCTTGTTTATGCTTCGTAAGGTGACCATTCTCTTCGATATTTTCTAATAGTTTATTCTGAAGATATTGATTCTCCTCTTCTAGCTTTTGATTGTATTGTGCTTTATCATTCGCCTTCCTGATCTGAAGAAGCAATTTCTTATTATGATCTCTTAGACGAGAGATCTCTTCTTCTTTGTCCATGGTGACTTTTTCAAATCCTTTATGCATCCTCTGTATTGATTTATGATCTCCTTGTGAAATCACCTTTGAGGTGACTTTGAAGTCTTCATATGACACATCTCTTGAACTTAACTTCATTGTAACATCCTGGAATGTGATTTTCTTCTTCTTATAGAAAAATATCATAAACTTCTTTTCAGAATTTAAGATTAAAGTCCCTAGTGTTTTTATCCAAGGTAAATCCCAAATTATGTCACCATAAAAGGTCCATAATGAACTAACAATGAATTTTGATGTGACCATATAATCTCCAACATCCAGTTGTAAGCCAATTATTTCAAATTGTTTCATGTCCCAAAAGACTATCCCTTCACTTATATTTGACTCAGGAATCACTAAATTGTTAGCAAATTTAGTGCTAATATAATTATTACTTTCAACATGTGCAATAGAAATGACAATATCCTTCCTTGCAAGTGTCATTTTAATTTTAAATACTATTGCAAAATTTCTTTTTTACGTGATAGGAAACTTTTCCTTCTTTGTAACATTAAAATCCATACTCTTAATTTTTTTGAAATTTTTGCCAGTGTCCTTTTTTGGTCTAATAATTATTATTACTATTATTAAAAGTAATAATTATATTATACCAATATGGAATAACCAAAATCTTAAAATTTGATAAATAATATGTACCAATAACCCAATAATATATATCTATATAATTAATAAACTTTTGAAACTTTCTTTCTTTATTTTTATTAAAGAGTTACTTTATATCCCATGATTTGGAAAAAACCACGTGTAGTTTTACTTCTGTTTTGTCATTTTATGTTCAAATGCTTTCTTTCTTATTTTTATTTTTAACTTCTTTTCGTTTTTCCTTTTTTTTTACTCTTTTTTCCCACTCTTTCTTTTCCTTCTCTTTTCTTTCCCTTTTTTTAAGATCAAAGACACAATGATTCAGAAAATCTGCAATGAGAGCTAAAAACCAAGATATTGCCAAAGACTCGGAACAAATCCCAAGAAGGGGCTCTGATACCACTATATTGGTAAAGAATATGTTTACTGGAAATTCTCAAACTTCCACTTTCAAAAATACAAATAATCCATAAATATATATAAAAGTTGATAAAATATGATATGATGATTACAATGAAGGTGTAGCCCATATAAATAGTCTCACATGGTGACTATTCACTAAAGAGATGTGTCTCTTAATTAACTATATATTATAATGACATATAGTTTTGGAAAATAGGTACATTTACATCGTACAAATTTATAATTACAACAAGTTCTTTTGTCTAATCACATTTCTTTAATTTTGAGTGTTTTTATTATTATTGATTAATAATGACATGTCCATTGGTACAACATGAAGTTTGTCGACTCCCAACATTTTCTTTTAACTATCACTCATTTTTTTAAAATTTATAAAATTTGAAAAAGGCCACGTCACAAAGCTTATTTCTCGTTCACAAACAATTTTGGTTTTCTACAGGGTTAGGTACACTCTTTTTCACACTGGATTATTCAAACCCTAATTTATAAACAACTATATTCATCTTGATATTTATTATGTTCAAGTTATTGATAAAATATTATCGATATTTCAATAGATATATTCAAAAGTATTGTTTTTTCTTTAAAAAAAATTCAAATATATATTTGTTTAAATATTTATACATATATTTCAATATATATTGAATTATATTTAATTTGGTGGGTTAGCTCGAGTGGTTGAGAGTTGTATTCATAAGCACAAGGACTTGGGATCAAATTCTCGAGTGGCTATGCAAGGACCCCACTCGATGTCCCCACCGGATTAGGCCCTGTTATCAAGGCCAAGATTTACCTTAACTACCATCCTCAAAATAAAATAAAATAAAAATACATAAAGATTTTCCAAAGACCAATAATTTACCTTAAATGCCATCCTCAAAATAAAATAAAAAAATACATAAAAATTTTCTAATATATTATTTCAACAATTTTTTTTATAGGAGATAGGAGATATCGTTCAATAATTGATGCAAATACTTTATTGTAACTTGTAATTATTATTTATAAAAAAAAAATTCATACAACTTGTAATTATTATTTATAGAAAAATAATTAAAAAAACTATTATAATAAAAATGATTTTTATAACAATTTTAAAATCAATTTATCATATTATTTGGTATTTATTAAATTTACAGTTTACTCTAACCATCCAATAGTCCATTCATGCAATCTAATTAATTCATATAAAAGAGAAAATTATCCCCCAATCAATTTTCATTTAAAATCAATTTACCATATTATTTAGTATTTATTAAGTTTATAGTTTACTTTAACCATCCAATAATCCATTCATCTAATCTAATTAATCCATCTAAAAAGATAAAATTATCCACTTCCCAATCAATTTTTTCATTTGAATTTGAAAGTAACAAAAGTTTCTTAAATCACATTTCTTTTATTAAAATATAAAATCTAGATATCTTAAATATTTGGAAACCATTTTGCAAAACATAATAATTAAACGAAACATATAACACAAAAATAAAGTTGGTAGCTAAATGAAGGTCATGTAATATCAAAGTAAAAGACAAATCTAATTATTATTCAGAAAACTAAGTTCAAACCTAATGGTTAAATTTAGTTTGAATGAGCCTAACGATTAAAAACATGTGTTTCCTCCTAAAAAATTATATATTCAAATCCAAAAGAGGATAAGATATATATACCTTTATAGACTTTAACTCTTACATCATTATACAAAGAAAAGTCTCTTATTTAAAAAATAAAACCATATCATAAACCATACTAATGTTTAACTTTTCTTCTTTTTTTTTACTAGGGGAATCGACAATTGGGGCCGGGTTGGTACTCGCGTGACACGGGGTCTAGGGATCCATTCCCGCTACCACTAAAACCCTAGGTGCCCCACACCTGCCGCAAGACATGGGACGTAGGTAAACACGGGTGGGATTGATATCGTGACCTCCAATTTACAACAAGTGACTTCATAACAACGAAACCGCCAATAAACCACACCCGTGCGGGCTCAAACTAATGTTTAACTTAACTCTAACTTTAAAAATATATTATTATTATAACCAACTCGTTATAATTATGAAGACAAAATCTAATATATTATATAATAACAAAACCAAATATGCAACACAAAAATAAAGTTGATAAAAAAATAAAAAATCAAAGCAAAAGACAAACTTAGCCATCATCTGAAAAACAAGTTCAAACCTAACCATCAACTAGAAAACCAAGTTGAAACCTAACCTTCAACAAGAAAATCAAGTTCAAAGCACAAGAAAAACCTAACCAAAACATTAAAAAGCGATGCTAACGTAGGCGTCATGTCTACATTATCATATTATTTAAGATCCAACTAAAGTAAGTTTCCCTTAGTTAATGTCTCGATTCTTGACCTAAACACATAATCACCTTGCTTTATATCTTCTCCCCATATTTAACCTTATCACATTATTTAAAACTCAATTATTAATATGGTCATTGTCATTGTTACATTGTTTATTTAACCTCATAAGATTGTTTAAAATTCAATTATTAATATGATCATTATCATTATTACATTGTATAGTGTATTTTTTTTATTATAACAAAAACGGTTATATTAATATGAGAGAAACAGCTTAAAACGCTAAACCGGAGTACAGAGATCCGCTAAAACGCCCCGTCCTTAGACAGATTATGGGGGTATTTCCAGACTGATCTTAGAGTTAACCTTAAGTTCATAGCACCCTATATCTATGATTTTATTAACTGCATTGTCCGCCCTCATATTGAGCTCCCTGAGAACATGGAAGAATTCGATCTTTCTAAACCTTTTGATCATATCTCTGATTCTTTTTAACAGTCTTTCCAACCGCTCATTTTTACCCCTTCTTCCTTCGCTCACTGCACGGATAATTAGCTTGGAGTCTCCTATAACCAGAACTTCGTCCGCACCTACATTTTGCACCTGCTTAAGGCCTTGCCATAGCCCATATGCTTCTGCCATATTATTAGTGTCTTGCCCTATATTCCAGGCGAATTCGATTTCTACTTTTCCCATGTGGTTTATGACAACTCCTCCTCCTCCTGCTATCCCCGGGTTCCCTTTCGAGGCTCCATCAAAAAACAGCTTGAAGATCTTTCTTTCTCTTAACCAGTTTTCGAATTGGGTTTTGTCCATTCTAAGTTCCCAATCCTCCAATTTTTTAATGGCTGTGCTTTTATATACCTGGACATTGAGACTATTCATCCATTTTTTCTCTTTATCTGTCAGATCAGCTTTATTGACCGGAATCTTAGTATTTCTCACCACCTCACCAAGAAGAGCATTAATTTTGACAATTACCTTCCACGCTGGTTGGCTTCTATTCTGAAAAATTCTCTGGTTTCTTTCTATCCAAATGCACCAGCAAACAATTTTGGATAGTTTCATCCAACAGGCTTTCACCCCGTTTTTTTTCACCAGCTCGCCCTTGTACATTTTCCCCCAATGAATGAAAAATTCTGGATTGCTTCCATTCCAATGAAATCCTTCTCCATCATTCATCATTACATCCTTCCAAATTGAAACTGAATATGGACAGTTGAAGAAGAGATGGGAAAGAGATTCAGAGTTTACCGCACAGAGAGGGCATCTAAAAGGGCCTGCTATCCCCCTCTTCTCCAGGTTCTCTCCGGTCAACAGTCTTTGGTGAAGCAGAGTCCAAATGAATATATCAACTTTAGGCAGCGTTCTATTTTCCCAGTTGAGTTTCCATTTGGCAGGGTTCGCTGGCACGTTGAAGGAGGCTGCGTACACGTTATAGCCTTCAGCAGTCGAATAGAAGCCACTTTGATTACCCCAGCCGCGTTTGTCTTTCAGGAAGAGGGAGATCGGTGCAGAACCTGCCAGATGGTGGAGCAACTTCAATTTGTCAATCTCCAGCGCTTCTGGACAGTTCGGCAATGCCCAAGAGACCCATCGATTTGGATGATTTACCTCCCAGATTGAAATACTCCACAACGATGTCAGTCCTCTTGTCTCC
>LPNX010144826.1:366082-406005 GCA_001517045.1 Pseudotsuga menziesii | reverse complement strand
TTTCTGGGCAACTTGACGGTTTTCCATCTTACCAGGGCGAACTTTTTTCCTCCTTCATTGTTCCCACCGTTCCAGAGAAAGGATTTCAGCAGTGCCTCTATCTGGTTACAGAGAACACTGGTAGAGCAGGTAGCTGTTCAGGACAGCCTTAATAAGAACAACCTTTCCTGCTAGATTCAGCCATGCTGTCCCCCAACCTGAGATTTTTTTTTTGATCTTTTCAACTATGGGATTCCAGTCCGAGGATTTGGATTTTAGTTTGACAATAGGAACCCCTAGATATTTGAAAGATTCCCAGCTTACCACGCCATTCATATTTAGGATTCGAGATATGTCTGACATTTCTCTCGGGTTGATGTTCCATCCAAATATCTGACTCTTCCTGAGATTTATTTTACTTCCGAAGGCCTGGCAGTATCGGTTCAATTCAACTTACATTGTATAGTGTATTTTATTTAGGTATCATATTTAATTTAATTATAAGATAAATCTTTATTAATAGGGTTAAATTAAAAAGTAGACAAATTTAACCAATTTTTTTATCAACATTATTGTTTAGAGTTATAAGTACATTTAAATGATGTAGAATTTGATTATGGGACTTTGTTCTTAAGGTTATATCATTTTAGCATTTTAGCTCATTTCAAAGAAACCTAAATCAATAACATTTAAAAAAAAATCAATGAACAAAATAGAATTTTACGTTGTTAAAAAAAAACTTTCCTAAAATATCAAATTTGCTCATTTTTTAACTCATTCCTTATTAATATATGAATAAAATTGATTTTATTGCTAAGTTTAAGAACATTGATGACCAGTTAAAAGAAATTAATTGTATATAGGACTCAAGCAAGGTTGTCACTTATCTCTTACTTTTTTTGGTATATACATTGACAAGTTAGCCTGGTTGTTTGAAAAAAAAGAGTCGTGTCACCACAACTCTAGTTGGTATAGTCATCATCATTCTTCTTTATGTTGATGGTATTGTTCTTATGGTGAGGAGCCCCTATGATCTCAACAAACAACTAAAACTTCTCAAGGATTTTTCTCTAGTATGTGTATGACTATTAACATTGACAAAACAAAGGTTATGATATTATTATCCAAAAATATCACTTATGCTAACTTCGTGTATGACAATAACAACTTGAAGGAAGTTACTTCAAACAAATATCTCAAAATTAATTTTCATCATAAGCTTAACTGGAAGTATAGAATTGAGAACGAGATAAATGGAGGGTGGAAAGATTATTATGGACTTGAAAATAGTTGTGAATATGTGGACCTTTGGCTTCAGTATAAGAAGAAACTCCTCTTTGAAACTCTAATCACCACTATTATCTAATATGGTTGTGAAGATTGAGGTTGCTATATCTCTAGAAAATCATGGAGAAGGATAGAGCAAATCCAAAATCATTTTATAACTTATAATCCCCAAATTAGAAGCAATACACCCTATCATATCCTTGTCATATAAGCAAGTCTCTCTCCATTGAGAACATGGTTGTGACTAGCTACCTAATGTACAAGAACAAGATAAACAACATGGGACACAAGATGCTTCCTAAGATTGCTTAAGTGAGGTTGGAAAAAAGATGTCAAATCTTGGCTAAATCATAATTAGGAAGTTGAGGAATAGGTCACTTTGTAGAATAGTTATAATATTAAAAATATTATTACATCTAAATTTAAGGATAAGTAGTGACGTGATAAAGAATTAGAGGGTAAACGAAAATTAAGATACTATAAGCAGGTGATAAACCTTAATCTAGAAGATCAAAAGTATCTTTGTGTTTTAACTGGGATATAAAAGAAAATCAACAGTGCTAAAATAAAGACAAACTCTCATAAGCTCCATAATGAAATAGGGAGTTGGATAGTTCCAAGAACATAGTGGCACTAAAGAATTTGGCATTTTGTAACATTCATAGGATTGAAGATGAAAATCACTTTCTCTGAGAATGTCCTACGTACACCCACATTAAATCACAACTTCAAAATATTCGTTACAATACTGACATTCCTAACCTTTTAATTCCTCACAACTAGTGTGATCTAGAAATGCTTCCCTTAAAGCTTTTCAAGTAAAAAAATAAAATTCTAAGGAAAATCAAATGATTCCTTCCCTTTTTTTGGATTTTATAAATCAAAATTGACCTCAATCAACATTAATGACCATCACAACAAATAAACAATTAAAAAAATAAATAATAAATTTAGCCTTAACCTAATATTCAACCTTTGAGTTGAAGAACCACTAAACTAATGTTAAACAAATATTTTGTATAAGGGCCCATATTTTTTTCCATAGAAAAAAACTCATAACATTTTAATTATAGAAAAACATTACATTCTTCATATGCATAAAGCATTTTCAGTGAGCTAACCAAACCTGGTCACAAACTTCTAGAGCCTTATCTCTTTTCCAAACAAGAATTGCATCTATTCAAAAACCAATGTAATTTAAAATCAAATCTTGCTCCTAGTTAAGGGTTCACATTCGCTTACAATCAGATCCCATTGCTCTTTTTCCATACTATATATTCAAGGATAACAAAAACATATCTAAATTGCTTGTACATGTCATCATAAACTTTCAATGAAAGTTTCTTATCATTTTAATCGTGATTGTTCAATCTTCATATAATAGACCGATAAAAAGCAGTTTGATCGGTGCTCTGTATCCCTATATGGTTCAGTGAATACTGAATTCTAAACACAAAGTTAACAAAATCGATCTCGTTGATCTTTTTCCAACCAATATCTTTAGACATAATAGAAAGAACTAATCAAAATCCATAGTAATTGATGTACCAGACTTCACAAAACGTTCGTCCCCACTGAACACTTTCTCATCTCAGCACTATATCATGTAACATTGAAAGACATATCAAGAATATTATCTTTGGTCGACTCTTTATAGAGTTTAGTGAAGACAACAAAAAATTAACAACAACATTTCTAATCAGCATTCGATGCCTCAAAAGATCATTGTATAGCTCCTTGTTGGATTAGAACTTAACCAATCCCCCTTTATTATTTTTCTTCCTTCTTTTACTAGCTTATTGACATCAAGATTGAATTCCTTGTACACTTGTCGATACTTCACCTCTTCAAACCTTACATTAAGCCTTCTAGTTTCTTCTAGAAGCATTTGAAGATGTACATTTTGATTTTTATACACAACTGCCATCCAATTGATAACCAACATTGAGTCTCTGAAAACTTTCAGTCTTTGAATGCCTTTTTCGAAGCTAGTCAAAGTAGAAGCCATAAAGCACTCAAATCTGCATAGTTGTTTGTTCATGCACCCAATCCAGCTATAAAAGAAAATATTTTGGTTTCTATCATGTAAAGAAATCCTCATGCTCCACATAAACTTTTGTTTCCTTGTGATGCCCCTCCAAAGAAATTCATGCCCCTTCAAAGAAATTCGAGGGGATTGATCATTGACCTCCATTAGATTTATCTTCATGGTCACCTTCAACCTTTTTTCTTGAGAGACGTGCCTAAAAGTACTTAAGCTCTACACAACACATTGGAACAACCGAACATTCATGTCCTAAAAAAATACTAATGTTTCTAGCAAGCCAAATACTCCAAATTATGATAACAAGGAGGGCCCTAAAATTCCTTCATTTCCTTTTTTTTACACCAATTGCGCATGTAGTCTTCCACTAAGATTCCTTCCGAAACATTCGTATGATCCAATGTCCCTACAAATTTGTTTATTAAATCAACTCTCCACTTTGAGATGATAATTTATTTCCTTAGGTATATTACATAAATAACACCTTCCAAGTCCTACTTTATTTATGTGTTGTAATCGATCCCAGGTTAGAGATTTTTGGAGAGAAAGAACCGCATGAAGATTTTTTTATTTTAAAGGACATTGCATTTTGAAAAGAACCCACCACCACCAGCTCAAATCCCCCTTCCATTATTTCATCATTAGCACATTGTATCCATCCTTCAAGGAGTACCTCCCATTAATTGCACAAGTCCATACCAAATTATCCTTGTTCCCATGAAGTCTAAGATGAATAGCTTTAAGCTTCCCAATATAGGATTCCCAAATATTGTTGTCCTTCCCACTAATCCTATCATCTCGACACTCGCCCAACCTTGCTCCCATGTTGGGTATTCCATCTGGTTATTTATTTGATTTAGAGTAAAATAATCGTGCTCTCATAGATTCATGGCCATGTGTTGCAACAATGTGTGAGAGTCTTCACTGCCCACACATATATCCTCCCCAACACAAACAATTTGTCCATCGCCAACCCTCCAGACCAAGCCCTTCTCGATCAAATCAAAAGCTGACTCAATTACTTTCCAGATGATTGGACCATTTTGTATTGGCTTGTTGGGATTCTGGATCCAATCATTTAAAGACAAGGGACTAATATTTTTATGTTCCACTATTTCATCCCAAAGCCCCCTACTGTCTAAAAACCTCCAAATACTTTTTGTCACTAGATCCTTAGAAAACAAAACCAAATTCTTAATGCCCCAACTTCTCATTAGCTTTAGGACTGACATTGCCTTCCAGCTTTCCCATTCGTTCCATTTCCTTTCATATTTTCTAGACCATAATAATCTCATGCTTATTTTCGTGATCTTATCCAAAATACCCCTTGGAATCCAAGATAAACACCAATACACCAAAATGGTTGAATACATTGATTTTATCAATGTCAATCTACCTCCCTTAGAGAGCCATCTCAAGCACCTGTTTCTTCTTCTATTTTCACATTTAATGACCAACCAATCCCATTCTTTGATCTTGAATGATTGAGGCTTAAGCCGAAATATCAAATATTTCAAGCCTTCATCAAGATTAGTCACCTTAAATCCCAATTGCATACTATATAACCTTAGATCATCCTCCTCTACTCCTCCTAAAATTGTAAAATTTCCTACATTTACCACCATCCCTATTTCTCTACAAAAATGATCCAAAATATTTGACAGATTCTCCATTTTTCTTCTCGAACCATCCCAAAATATCAAAATATCATCAACAAACAATAAATGTGTGAGAGAAAACTTCCCCCTTGTACACACTCCTTTTATGCTTCCTAGTCCCTTTTATGCTTCAACCCTTCAACCACAAATAAAAATAGAAAGGGGATAGAGGGAACCTCTATTCAACCCCTCACCTAGGTCTAAAAAAGGTGGAAGTCACACCATTTATTTGTACCGCAAAGGAAACCAACATCAAACAGGCCATTATCTACCTTATGAATGGAACATATAAACCCACTTGAGTTAGAATCATCCGCATAAAATTCCAGCTTATACAATCATAATTCTTTGAAAGGTTGATCTTTACCACCACTTCCTTTTTCTTTTCAATCCTCATTGCATGAAGGCCTTCATGGGCTATGCTTATAGCCTAATGAATCTGTCTACTTGATAAAAAAAACGAACTGTTCCTCAGAAAAGCTAGTTGATAATATTCCCTTAATTCTATTAGCTATTATATTTGCCACAATCTTATAAATACTATTGAATAATGAAATTGGTCTAAAGTCATCTAAACTATTAGCTTCATCCTTTTTTCAGAGTAAGAGATCTAAATATAGCATTGAATCCCCTTAACATCCTGCCTTTCTTTCTAGATTCCTCAACCACTATTAGCAGATCTTCCTCCATTGTCTCCAATATGCCCAAGAAGAACTCTATCGGCATCCCATTAGGCCCCAAACTTTTATCTTTTTTTTTAATGTATAAATTCTTCTCCAATTCTTTCTTTATTACTTCTTTTATCATATATTTGTTATTCTTCTCATTGACAAAGTTGGGATATCATTGGGGTAATTTCACCACCTCAGTCAAAGAGGCCTTTTCTTCTTCTTTAATATTTTTCTTGAAATGTACCACCCTATTTTGTTATATATTCAAAATTTGTAACCACTTCATTATCATCATTTTTTAATTTCGAAGTTGTATTCGTTGATTTCGATGATTGGTGAAATTATGAAAATATTTCATATTTTCATCTCCCCTAGCTAGACACAAAGCCTTGATTTTCATCTTCCACTCTACTTCTTTATTGTCTAATATATTTCTTCTTTTTTGTTCCAATTTGTCATCTTTTCTTTGCCTCTGAAAACCCAAGCCCCTTTGCCTCATATAGTTTCTCTGTTACTCTTATTTCTATGTCGTGCAATTTCTTATTACAATCCCAACCAATAGCATTTTCTTTTGTGATATTTAAATTGTTTAAACATTGAATAGTTGTCGAATCTCGCAAGTTAATCTCAAATGGGATCCATGAATTTTTCAGCATATGTATACAATCCATGTCTTCTAACCATAATGGATTAAGTTTAAAGGGATTAGAAGGTTTTACAGAATCCCTGCTAATTCGATCACCATTGGATGATGATTCGAACCACCTCCCATCCCAATATATTGCCACAAATGAACCAGAGTCTCTAACAAACCCTCCGATACAAAAAGGTGATCCAATAGATTCACAATAGTATCTGTGTCCCCTCTTTTGTTGGACCAAGAAGGTTTTAGATTTATTGGTTCTATATCACAGAGCCATTAATTTCCATTGTTTTTAAAAAGAAATATGTTAATAAATCTACATGCACATTTGATCCCCAAATCTCCGACAGTCCCAGGGAAAAGTTTAGGTCTGCTCCTAATATAATAGTATTCTACTTGATACAAGATTTATCCGTTATTGTCTCCTAAAATGGAATTCTGTCAATATATGACACATATAAGTTCAAAATAGTAATTTCTTATTCAAATCATGAGATCGTAAAGTCACTTCCAAATCTGACTCAAATTCCCATGCACTTATATATTTCATATTTTTCCCTTGCCATCCCAAAATTGGTCCCCCATATTTATCTTTTGCATCTACAAACCTAAAGTCCAAAACTCTAAATAACACTTCCAAATCCCTCACAATCTTCTCCCCCTCACCCATGGTTTCCTGCAAAAATAATACGATTGACTTCAAGTTCTCTACCAAACACCACAGGGTTATCTTCTTTGAGGCACTATCCAACCCCCTACAATTCAAAGAGACACAAGTCATGAGGAACCCCTTCCAAGGGATTCTATTGCTTTAAGCGCCCCACTGGTCAACCTTTGTTTACATGAAGCTACATCCCACGTAACCTTTTCTTGAGCCAAATGAAGAAAATATTTCTTCCCTTTTCCCAATTTGGATCTATTCATAGTCATACCCGTCCTTCTTAAGCCTTCACCCATAAAGCCCACTAACACTTCCTTATGAGACTGAAGAAAATACTGCCACTTCTCGTCCAATTTTCCTTTAAATAGATGTTCACCCTTCTCAATAGGAGTACCATAAGACCCTTTCCCCACTTGATGATCTTGAAACGTAACCTTGTAAATAACATTAGATCTAGGGATTTCAAAGCTTTTCTTAAAAAATAACTCAAAATTTTACCTAGATTCTCGGTATAAAATTTTAACAAATTTTCTCCCTTTAATTCCTTATCTTTAAAAATAGACGCCGGTGAAAGATTTGAATACAAATTTTGACTGGCATACATCTCTAATTGTAAAGAAACCAAATATTTCAGGTACATACCTAGAACGTCTTTGTTGGCTCTTCTTGGTCGATATAGACAAGTCTATCCTTCGGTGATCCTTCTTTGACCTGAAGAGTTTATGCCCCCTTCAATAGCTTAGGTTTCATCTCTGTCCTTTTAATTTATTCTTATTGCTATCGATGTAGGCCTCTCCATGTTGTATCCCTTATAGGTCATTTGTATTGAAGCTTTTTGGTTTTCCATTCTCCTTACCCTCCCTTGAGTCCATTCCCTCCTCCTTTCCAGCTCCTTTCTTCCTCCTTGTTTTTTTTCCAAAAGAAAATGTGCAATCTGATATAATGTGGCCATATTTATGGCATTTATTACATTTAAAAGGTATTCCCATATAATCTAGTGCATGTATATGAACTATGTTCCGCATTGATATTTCAAGATTTTCCACTAAACCCTCCTACAAATCCAAATTGACGATAATATGAGCTACACAAAACACTCTCAATTCCAGGTACAACCAATCTATCTCCACATACGAGCACAAAGCATTTCCCACAACTCGAAAAAATATGGAGACCAAAATTTCAAAGTCAAGTTCGGAGTCTTGACCCATATTGACCTAGAATCCAACCTTTCTTTTCTTGCCTCAAATAACGGATTCCATTGTTTCAAAACAATTGGACAAGAATTCCATCTCCATTCTTTCTCAAGGATAAGGAGAGCATCCTTTCCAGGTTTAAATTGAAATGCTAGCCACCCTGTTAGCATAATTAACGAAACATGATTGTATCCCAAAATACCACCCCATACTTTGCCTGCCCACTCTTTCAATCTTATTTCTCCTACTCAACCCCAAAATGCGTCCCACTAGAATAGTTTCCCCATATTCTACAACTTCATTCATTTTAATGTCTTTCGCTAAAACAGGGGCAACCGGTTTTTTTCCTCAAATTGATGCACTTCCTCCTCTTCTTTCTCACGGTATCTTCGTGGACTCCACTATTAGATAATTGATCTTCCCACTAACCCCACTTGATACTCCTTCTAAAATGTTCAAATTGTTATCCTTTTGAAGACTATGCTCTCTTCTTTCTCCTGAAAAGATAAACTATGGGAGAATGGTATTCTTTTGTGGACATTCCTCCCTTATTTCTCTTGAAAAGGTAATCTCAGGTAGGATGATAACTATTTTTGCTTTTTCCTTGCTTTGATCCAGGATAAATTTTAGGGCCAAATTTTCCCCAATTAGCTATTTTTGGGGCATTTTTTCAAAAAATAAATTCGTTATTTAGTCATTTTTACTCTCTAATATCGCCTATATTTACATAAAATATTTTTTTTATCAGAATTTTCTCCAAATTTTATAATTTTCAGTAATAAATTGTATGTTTCATATTTAATATTCGCCTAGATATTTATATATATGTTTTTTTTCAATCTAAATAATCGCCTAGAATATTACACTTAAGCATACTATTAGAATCCTTAAAAAAAATACCTCGATATAATCCTTTCTTCCTTGAGAATCGTTCTCATTAAGAACCTCATTATGACTCCTGCCCTTTGAAGTACTAATCCTTAAATGACTCACATCCAACTTGTAGTCCTCCTTCTTAATCAACCAAGTGTTCTTCTTAATCAGACTGTCATCCTTTGATCACTGATTTGTACCCTCATTCCTATCAATATCCTTAGAAAAATCAAAGCTTTAATACTCTCTTAACAACCCAAACCCAGACACTATACTTACTCTAGATACTTTCGCTCCCATACCCTTATCCTCCAAATCATACCCATTTTTAACCACATGCGAGATTGAACCCTGCTCTTGGTTTTACCTTCCTGTAACTCAACTCCATTACATCCACCCAGTGCCAAGAAATTCAAAAGTGCGCAAAATTTCTAATATCCCATATGTAATATAATTAATTAATTTAATATCTATTCCCGGATGCGGGTGTACGACAGGATGACGAAAGAGGGAAAGCGCGAGGCAGGGCGCATGCCAGGGAAAATGGCAGCCCCTCCCCCATGCCACCGCATGCTTAAAATCGGTTTGACGGTCCCTGCAGCTGCATTGAAAGACATTTTATGCATGCAGACCAGATCTCATTTTGCAACCAGGATATGGACGACTTTGGTACCAACATGTCCCTCAAGATCCCCCGACCATGTCGTCTTGTACCAGGATTGGTCTCCAGGGGACTCTTCACCTGCATGGAAGAATCTCTATCAGACAGTAGAAAAGGACACGGAAGGTTAAGAACTCCATTGTGCAGAGGTTTTCCCTCCATCGCTAGCATTATCACGCGGGTCTGGTGCATTGGGAGATCACCACCAGGGAGGTTGGGGAAGAGTTTCTCACTGCACGTCATTCTTCACCTCAGGAGTGCTGCAGCCTAGCCTGTTTCTTTCACATTCAGTTGATCATGGCTTCACAGGGGAGCAATGCGAATAACGTCGACTGGGAGGCTCTCTTTCACAAAGAAGCCTCGGAGCATATCTGCAACTCTGTTCCAGCCAAGGAGAATGAAATATTTGGGGAATTTTGGCTTAGGCTTGGCCCAGAGGTTGCCATCTCGAACTACTGGCGTCTAAAGTTCATTCTCTCTAGATCCATGAGAGAAAGGGAGAGTTTTGGTGATCTTGTGAAGATTACGGTTAGCACCTTCAAGGAAGATGTTGAGAGAATCCTGGTGCACATGAGAGATCTCATGTAACTCTCTGAACCGCCCTTTCAAAGTGCCAACAAGGACATAAACGAGGCTGGAACCAACAACACCAATGAGGATGAAGTTGAATCCATCAGGAAGGCCTAGAGGCTCATCTCAGTGTTACATGCTCTGCTCTGTCTTGCTTGGTTCATGATTGTGCTCTATTCATGGTTTATTTATGTATCTTTCTTTCCTCTAAACTCTATAGTTGTGTGAGGCTACCATTGTTTAAAGGTTGGGCAGCCTTCACAATGCTTAGACACTTGGTTTGGTCATTTTTGCATATTGTAGTGCCCCATATTTTGACTCCGGCATATTTATCACTCAGACTTATTACACTGTATTTACTTATTATCTGTGGACTCAACTATACTTCATAAACTATATTTTGGCATGTTATATGTGATTATTTACTGATGTTATGATGTTATCAGGATTATGCTCTAATTATGATATTATGATGTTATCATACTTATATTATGCTTTGATCATGATGTTACGACGATTAACATGCCTATGTAGATGCTTTGATTATGATGTTACGATGATTATCATTTATATGAAATTATTGTGCTTATGCGATTATCATGCGGTAGTCGTCATCAGATTCATTTATTTATTTCATAACAAAAACATATAGTTGATTGCTTGATATGGTGTGATATGTATGATAGGGTACATGGGCACCCATCCATGATGCGATTAATTTTATGATTTTATGTGATTAAAGGAAATAATGTTGATAATATGGACCAGCTATTGATTTAATATTGTTATGAATGCATGTTTGCATAGTGCTAACCTGCAGGGTACAGGGGCTATGTGATAACCAAGTGTGTGATGCAAAGTATGACTCAATACATATCTTGAAGAGAGCCTTAATTGCCAAGCGATGGTACGATGACACGTACCAATAAACTCGATAGCAACGCAGTATGGTTTGATGGAGTATATACCCAGTATGTTGAGAGGGATGGATGCATTTCCCACCCTATGTCACTTTGATACCCGAGGTCGTGGGAGGGCAGTGCTGAGACACGCTCCCCAAGTTGTTGTGATGACGATGGTCGGATGCCTGCTAGGAGAGGCTAGGTCCGCTAGTTAACCGACGCTACCGCTCTCAGGTTCTGTGTGGGAAGGTCAGTATAGCTGGCGTCCACTTTGTACTAGCAGAGGAAGGAAAGGGAGGATGCAGAAGTAGGTTAGGATGGTTTGACATATTAGTTATTATTGTTGAGTGTTGGACATTTATGATACCGGATTAGTGATGGTAGGTACCAATCTTAATTGACTGATTAATAAGAACATAACTATTAAATAACTCTGAATGTCAAAGAAATCATATTTGTCTTGTTGCGTGAAATATTATTGTATCAGCTAGAATTTAGGTGTTTTGGTTATAGTACATGTGCAGCCTGTGCATGTACTGGCCATGCATGCACACCTCACACATGCACGCTAGTATAAAATATTAATTGAAAAACATTAAATAGTTGGATGGGTTAACTAAGTAATTGTGATTTATTTTAAACCTGTAAATGTACCTTATTTATTAAAAATCAATGTGCGGGGGGGAGGACTTAACAATAAACATAAACATGTCGATGTTATCATTTCAATCAATTAAATAACAATACCGCAATTAGTTATTTATTGATTAATTATTATTATTATTATTATTATTTTATTGTATATTATTAGTGTTTATTATTAAGTACTTATTATTATTATTAATAACATATACTAATTTACAATATTATTATTACCATTATTTTACCATTCAGCATAAAACATTAAACAAACAATATTAGGTGTAATTTTATGACAGTTGGTTATGTTTTGAATTAACACGTTCAATTCCATAAGATAAGCATGTAGTAATTTCCCACCACCTCATCGGGGGTGAAGAATTGTACAAATCAAGAAAATCTATTTACGTGCAAACAAATGTCTTAAATAAACTGAACGGGTTGGACTGCCCAAGAAAGAACTAATTAATACTTATTATTTTTATGAAGGAGGCGGTGGAAGAAGGAAGGGGAAGGAGGTATAAGGAGGGGGATCGAACAGTTGAAGGGGGGAGGATTTTTGGAGAGTATTTTGGGGATAGAATTTTTACAAAAGAAGGGAGTAAAGAAGGTGATGGAACAGAGAGGGAAGAAAACTGGAGGACGGGGTTAACTCCAGGGGAAGAATTACACTCTCAAACAAGGAAGTTGCTATCGGGTTTATCGGCACGTGGGCTCGAGGGCTAGGAAACCCGTCGGTTTCCTAGGGCCAGCAGGTTCAACACTGGTCGGCAGGGTGGATCATCCGTATTGGCATCAAGGCTCAGAAGAGGCTCAGACGAGGGAGAGGCAAGGCTACAGGAGCAGGATTCAGGGACTATCTTCAGCTCACTAAATTTCAAGTATTTTTCGATGTAACCCTCTCGTTATTGCACAAATAAATGAATCTTGAAAATCATAATAAGAGTAAATGTCTTTTGCTTTTATATATTAGGACTTAGTGCTCTACCCGGCAAGCATAACACTACACATATCTTCTTGTTTTGGTTCCATGACCACTGTATGACTCCATGTTTCAGAAGTAAGAAATGATTATGTAATCTATTTTGTTTATTTACGTAATATAAAAAAACACTTCTTGCTCACCAAAAAAATTAATTATGCCGTAAGGCATTTTTCTCTGAGCTCTGCTTTGTGGGTGACGATTCTCATTGGTTCATTCTTAGTCGTCCCTCCGACCAATTGAAAACTACCACCAAGCTTAAAATGATTTTGTTCGCGCAATTCAGTGTTCTATATTTTCACTACGTGGACATATGCGGATCATTCTGTAACCCACGTTGCTGCGAGCTGAAAATGATTTTGTTCGTGCAGTTAAGTGTTCCGTATTTTCACTACGTGGACATATGCAAATCTTTGTTCTCCCAGCGAAGGTCAGTAGTAGATACCAAGCCCTAAAGCTCTTTTTTTTTCCTCAAAAAAAATTCGTAATTTTATTTCATGATAGAACAAAATTACATAGCACATGTAGGTGGATCAAAAGAGACCCACGAACATTGTCACATAAGCCCTAAGGCGCTTTATTTAGGGTGTCTGGCGAATTTCAATACCAAACCCTGAGGCTCAACAGTATTCAGGGCGTTGAGGGTTTTTTAGAAGCTCATATATTTTTTGCCATTGCCATTTTCAGATCTCATTCCAACATGATAAGAGGAGTAGGACATATGATTCCGAGAAGCGTCGGTCAAGTTCGTAGAATAAAGCTGAGATCCAGCTCTGGCACCGTCACCTTACGCTGTCGAAAATTGTATAGCCTTAACAGAAATCCCTTAGTTGGATCGTGCACAAAAAAGAACTGCGATCTCGTCTTTGACGAGCTCTCGAACCTCCGGGAAAATAAAGGATTCCAATGCATGGCGACGTCACCTAATTATTATGATTCTGAACTTACGAGAGGGACAAAGAAAGAATGTCTGAAGCCAATGTGGAATATTGTGGTGAATTTTTATCGAAATTTGTTGATTATTTAAAAAAAAATGGATTATTCAAATCGCAATTCTAAATGTATGAATCAATTTTGATGTTCATATATAAATTTTAAAATAGCATCTATTTCAATTGTCAAATAACATAATTTTTAAATGGCATTTATCCTTTTTCTCCATGTTTAATTGTCAAATATAATCAATGGTTAAAATAACATGAAATTTCATGGTATCAAGGTAGTGAGTAATGTCTATATTCAATTTGAAACTTAAGCAGATAGATATTGTTACTAAGTTGAAACGGCGTAAATATTTACAAAATGGGTGCCCTATAATTTTGCGATTGGCTTCGTTGGTTCCCTTATCCATTTGAAATATTTATTCCGTTTACATTTTTCAAATGGAAATATTTACTTCGTTTGAATCAGTGATCTGATATATTTAGGGATTAAGTTGTCCTTAGAGTTATGCATAAGAGAGTTATTGAATTTTTGTTCTCCTTGGTCTATTTTAATCGGATAGAAGAACTCGATTGAGTCTATTTTGATGGGAATGAAGAACTCGATTTGAGTCTATCTATATATACTTTGGATAATGGGAATGAAGAACTCTATTTGAGTCTATGTATATATACTTTGAATAATTTATATACTCTAGATAATTTAAAGTATAGTTTTTTTTTCCTGTATGAAAAAAAATTATACATAAGATTGTTTTGATACACAAGTTTCCTGAGCATTAAAGAATCCAAAATAACATTTTTTTATTACCGCACAAATATCTGTACCTTTTAAAACAACAGAAGGCCATGGAATGGACAGACTGCAACATTAGACAATCTGTAAAATATGTGATGCACTCAAAAGCTAAAATGCTCTTCTAGTTGTATTATTATGGAGACTATAAATAGTGGTGTAGACAACTAGATTAGCTTATTTCACTCCCTCTAAAGAGAATAATTTCACGCAACTTTGTACTTCTAAGTCCATGGTAAATTGAGATTTTGCAACTATTCATGAGTTGCTGCAGTTCCGACTCCTTGCTCTTCATCGTTCTCGTGAGAGAGTTCCTCAAGGGATTTGCCTTTTGTTTCGGGGAAGAGGAAGGTGAAATAGAAGCCAAGAGGATTTGTTACTTCTAGAAGTATCAGAGAATTTTTAACGCCAATACCAGTGGGGTACCCTTTGTCGACTTTGCCAGCATGAGTGCTCTGAGCCGCTTAGAGAAAACCGAAGGTTCCGATGATTGCGAGCCTTTGTTGAAATCATCCACTAATAAATAAAATAAAACAACCATTTTTAATTAAAAATTTATTTTTTAAAGTTTGTTTTTTTATAAATTTTATTAAGTTTGTAAATATGATTTAAATTTTATAATCTTATTTAAATATAAGATTATATTTTTTCGTGTTTTATTTAAGCTAAGTTATTTATAACGTTATTGAACTTGAGTTGTTTTGTAAAGGAAACTGACACCTTAACATAGTGAGCTAGTAGAAATTAACTAAAATAACAAGGCATTTAAAAGAAATTATATGATTTTTTTTCATATATTTAAATTTATGTGAAATTGAAATTAATGAAAATTTAGGTTAATTTGAATTTGTTTTGTTTTTTTATTATTTTAATATGATAAAAAAAAGGTGAAAATCTTAGTAAATAAATTGTTTTTAATTCTAGATTTTAAATTTTATTTTTATTTTTATGATATTTAATACATTTTTATAAATGTCGGGCTAAATAACTTTTGGTTTTTGGTTATAAATATATGGTTATAATTTTTTTTAAATTGAATGTATTTAAATTTAAATTTTTTTTGTTTTATTAAATTGATTTTATATTTAATATTTAAAATTAATTTAATTTTGTATAACTTCTAAGTTTTTATATAATTAATGATAAAATATTTACTTTAAATATTTTTAAATTACAAATTTAACATAAACTTAAATTTTTTAACTTACTATATAAACTTTAAAATTTTAAATATACACTTATTTTAATTTAAACTTAAACTTTAATATATTTTGAACTTAAACTTTAATATATACACTTCCTTTAATTTAAACTTAAACTTTAATATATACACTTAAACTTTCAATTAAATATTATAATATAAAAACATCTCTATTTTGAATTAAAAATTTGTTTCTATTTTGAATTTTACTTTAAGATAACTCCTTAAGCTTTACTTTAAACTTTAACCATTTAAATAACCTTTAATTCAAACTTTAACAATTTATATAAACTTTAATCAGTTTCATTAATAATTAAATATACATACTTAACTTTACTTTATAAATATTTTCTTAATTAACTTTAACTAAATTAAACATAAACTTTAATTTATTTTAAAATTAATCATATACATAAACTTTAATTTTATTAAACTTATTATATAAACTTTTAAATTTCATATACACTTAAACCTTACTTTCATATATAACCCTTTATTTATTAAACTTTTTAAATATATTATCCAACTTTACTTTTTATATATAAACTTATGTTTACTAAAAAATTTAACTATATTACTATATAAGATTTGAAATTTAATATATAAACTTATTTGTGATATTATCGAGGAGGATTGTAAGGGTACCGATTTCAATCTCGTGAATGGTCCTTGTTCTACTATTGATATTTACGATGCTATACGTTCTTGTACTTACGATCATACAACAATGATTGACACGCAGAAGACTGATCTTATTACGAATCAGTAGGGGATTGATGAGACGCGAAGAGATAATGTTGGCATTATGGATTCTCCAGAAATCGAGAAGAGAGGATCCGGATCTTTTCTTTCTTGGAGTAGCCTGGATAGGATAGATTGAGGCACCGGGAAAGGATAGGATACGCGAGCTGGAAACGGTACTTGAACTTATATTTTAATATAATTTTCTTTTATATTCTTATTTAAACTTAATACATAAACATTTTAATTAAATTAAACTTTCATTATATTTTAAAAAAAGCATTTTAATTATAGATTTGTCAACTTATTAAATATTAAATATTGTATAAAGCCCGCACGGGTGTGGCTCATTGGCGGTTCCGTTGTTATGAAGTCACTTGTTGTAAATTGAAGGTCACGAGATCAATCCCACCCGGGTTTACCTGTGTCCCATGTCTTGCGGCGGGTCTGAGGCACCTAAGGTTATAGTGGTAGCAAGAATGGATCCTTGGACCCCGTGTCACGCGAGTACCAGCGTGAGCCCAGTGGCCGATTTCCCTAATAATATATATATATATATATTAAATATTATATAAACCTTACTTTCATATATAAACTTTTGTTAAATTTTTTAACTATATTACTATAAAATACTTGAAATTATGTTTTAATATAATTTTATTTTATATTAAAATTTAAATAATACATATACATTTTAATTAAACTTAAATTTTTAATGTATTTTTTAATTAATTGTGAATTTGTAAAATTATTAAATATTAAATAATTAATTATGAATTTGTCAAATTATTAAACATTATATATTTAAGTTTATTTCAAATAGTACCACATTTATTTCAACTTTCAAGTATATTTAGATTACTTTTTTAGTTTCTTTAATTAAAATTTTATTTAGTATTTAAATTTAGTTTAATTTTATATAATTTTTTAATATAATTATTCATAAATAAAAGGCTATTAAATGGAAATCTAAAAAATTGGAGGGCTTGTCCTCATCTTGCACATTCACAAACTCTTTAATCTAGCACATCCACAAACTATTTAATCTAGCGGTCAAGGAAGGGTTTCCTACACCTTCGACTCAAAGCCTCATTATTCCTATTTTCAAAAGTGGTGATAAAAATGACCCATCTAATTATCGGACTATTATGATTAGCCCTCTGTTAGCTAAGTTATATGGTATTATTTTAGAAAATAATATCAACGAATGGCTAGAAATGGAAGGTAAGCCGGCTAAAGGCCAAGCAAGTTTTAGAAGGAATCATTCAACCACGGATCATCTCGTTACACTTAGGATCATTGCAGAGGAATGTCTTGATAATAAGTCTGACATATTGTGTTGCTTTGTGGATTTTAGAAAAGCTTTTGATACAGTGCCTAGAAATAACTCGTGGAATAGGCTAGAGGAGCTTAAGGTTCCTTTTGAGTTGAGAGTTGTCGCGATAAGGTTATATACAAAAATGTCATCACCAAGTTTAAGAATATTGAGGGGTGGACAATATATTTAAATTGTAATAATGGAGTTAAACAAGGTTGCCCCCTCTCACGTACCCTTTTTGGAATTTACATTGATAAGCTAAAAAAGTGTTTAGAAGAAGCAGGTTGCACTGGTACAATCTTAGCTGAGATAGTTATCATCCTCCTACTTTATGCTGATGATATTGTTCTCCTAGTTTAATATCAATATAAATATAAATAATATGTAAATAATGTTTTGAAGTGGAGAATGATTATATGCACAATATCCCAAATGTAATGTAAATAATTATATTTAATATGTATATAAACGTAAATAATGTTCGTGTGGATAATTGTTTGAGTCGTGAAAGGAATATTATGCGGATATAATACACTTCTATATTACCACAAACTTCGGAATACCAAGTATGAAGATCTAACCAGATTTACATACGTGTAAATACTCCTTCGCATCAAACTTCTTATGTGGATTGGTGCATTAAATGATTTAATAATTTTGAAAAAAAATGTATTTATATATTTATTAATTGATGTATTTCGAGTGGATATGAAAAAAGTAGTTGTATTTTTTTTTAAGTGAAATTCAAATTCGATTATTATTATGTTTGCTTTTAGTAAATTGATTGCTCCTGAATTATGTATGACGTATTCTATAGTTGTTGATTAATTTATTTTGGATACCATTTTTTAAATGAGAAGATGTGTTAGAGTGGTTTTCTTTAGGATATGTTATTTGGAATACTAAAAGAACACAGAATATTTTTTGTTTTTATTTAAAAGTATACTCAGTGTTAATTGTTAAAAGAAATATGTATATATATGATTTTTTTTTGGACATTAAGTTAAATTGTAATAAGAGTTAGCATCTAGTTTTATGTTTGAGACTAAGGCAACGTGTTACATGAAACCACATGACCTTTTTATTGTAGTTTTATTGATGCAAATATGGAAGACTGCGTTTTTTTTTGGATTATATTTAGGCTGAAATTGTTATTTTGGTCTTGGAGTATGACCTAAAACTACTTATAATTGACTAATAGCTTATCTTTCTTGGACAATAGGAAATGGGCTAACAACCCAAGACCTAGGTGTATCTAGTAGGAGTGGAAGTCTACCCCTTACAGATCACCAACATGTTTTTTCAAAGGAGTAGGTTTTGTCTCCACATGATGATATAAATGTATGTTGGGGTCTTCATATTGTATCAACAAAGGCCAGGTTGGTAGCCCTATGTATTGTAGGTTTTTTCCTGCTTTGGGAAAAAAATGTTTCACACCAACATTGAGATTCAAATACATTTACAAATTAGACCAAGTAAATAACTCTTCGTGTAAATTTCCTACTATTAGTTTCAGTAAGGTGAATTGATAAAAGTCATGATTATCTTGTGTGGAATCATGTTCAAACTTTATGTAGAACAAGAGCAATAAGGTCGAAAAAATGTAATTGATACCCTTAAGTTAAATTAATAAAAGTCATGGATATTTTTATGTAAATTTATATTCAAACTTGTATAACATAATTAAGTGATAAGGTTGAGAAAATGTAATTTGCACAATATTAGTAGAACATGAAATTCATATTTCCCTTTGGAGAACAACAAAATTTCAAATACCAAAAAAGAGAGAAATAAACTCCCTCTCATGAATTTTATTAAAAATATCGTTATTCATAATTAAGTGTGGTGTTTTCATTTCTTATAAGATGACAATGGATAGGAAATGCAGAACCTTCTTTATGTGTATATACCAATTTAGATTAGCCCTGAGGGTTAGCTCAAGCAGTCATAAGCCAAGTGTAAGATCTCTCCCCCTAAAGTTGGGGAGGTCACGAGTTCGATTTGCTTGATCCCCTCGGGGTTAGGTTTTGTAACCAGGGCTGATCATTTACCTCTTTACCATCCATGAATTATGGAGTTCTCAAAGAGTTTTCTACAAGATTATTCCTTATAAGAATATATCAATTTAGATCATTTAAATTTGTAATTTTTTTTACAATGCAATTTTTTTAAATTTTACATTGTATAAAATTTGATTATATATATATATATATATATATATAATCGACATAACATAAACATTACAATTATCATTCATTCATGGTAACCTACTTATGATAATATACTATATACCAAATTGTAAAATATACTTCCCAACATGATATTATATAAATTTAATTTGTTTTCATTATTGGAAGAGCTAAACATGAGAAGAAATTGGCACTTGTTAAAGTGACCTATGTTCATTACATTACTCATTTGCTATTTGTGGATGATGTCATGTTATTTGGCAGTAGTAATGTTGAAGAATGGAAAACTTTTCATGAGATTATTAAGTTGTTCTATGAAGCCTCTCGAATGGAGGGGCAATCTTCAAAAATATTGCTTTATTATGAATGTTATTCAAGACTATGTAATGGTTCATATACAGGTTTATTTTCCTCTCAATTCAAAGTAGTTATAGAATGGTTTTAAATATCTCGAATATTTTCTGAAACCAAATATTTATGCCAAGGTAGATTGGATGTGACTTCTTAGAAAAGTTGAAAAAAAGATTAGATGCTAGCATTTCAAGTGGCTTTCCATTGGAGGTAGGACTACTCTGGTAAAGTTTGTACTGGAAAGAATTCATGTTTATTGGATTTTTTCTCGCAAAGATTCAAGTGTCCATACTTCACAGTATAAGGAAAAAAATGATGCAATTCTTATGGTCAGGTAATATTGATAAAAATAAATTTCATCTAGTTTGTTTACACTAGTAAAGTTTGTACTGGAAAGAACTCGTGTTTATTGGATTTTTTCTCGCAAAGATTCCAATGTGCATACTTCATAGTATAAGGGGGGAAATGATGCAATTCTTATGGTCAGGTAATATTGATAAAAATAAATTTCATCTAGTTTGTTGGGAAAGAATCCTAATGCCAAAGACTCTGGGGGTTGGGATTAAAAAACCTTTTTTGGTTCATTACAACTTTGAGTCTCAAAATCTTGTGGAGGGGTTTGATTGGCTCTGGATTATGGAAACAAATTTTATCTACAAAATACTTAAAGAACAAACTTGTTGTAGAATGGTTTAGAAATTCGAAAAAATCTATAGGTCAGTCTTCAAATGTTTGGAATGGTTTTCTGAACTCCTATCCATGGTTGGGTTCATGGCTATCTTGGAAAATTGGGAATGGGAAATTTTTCATCTGGGTATTGATCCATTTATTGTTGGGGAGCATATGTATAAGTTGTCAAAAGCTATCATTAATCAACTTTCTAATCGTGGTTATTAAAGTTAGTTCATGTTCATAATATGATGGGTGGTTTGTCTTCTTGCTGGCTTTCTGCAGGTGATCTAGGTCTCATGTGTTTTACCTTGTTGAAGAATGGAACTTGTTTGTTACAGGTTTAAAACATCTTGGAATAATATTATCTTAATAGGATGACAAATTAGTAGGGGCATGGAACAAAACTGATGGTCAAATTAATGCAAAATTAGCCTATGAGGCTATCACTACAATATCTTGTGTTATTGTTGAGAAATGGTAGCATAGAAAATTGTGGAAATGGAATATTCCAGTAAAGATAAATTCTTTCACCTGCCTTTGTCTGGAAAACATGATTCTAACTTGGGACAATTTGATCAAGAAATGTTTTGAGGGTTCAAACATTTGTATTTTGTGAAAAAATGATTCTAAAACATTTAACCATCTATTTGTGAAGTGTCTCTTTACTATAACTGTTTGGAGTGAGGTTCTAGTAGGTTTGCTCATTACAAGAGAACTGGTTTCAGTCTACTCTTGATGAAAATATAAAGTTTTGGACTAAAATTTCCCTCAGTACAAAGAACTTCCATCCTTTATTGGTTAGGGAACTGGAAATCAAGGAATAGTTGTATCTTTGAAGAAGTAAAACAATACTCTAAGTTGGTTAGCTTAAAAATTATGGGTTTATATAAATACTTCCACATGAATCATAAACGGGAGAAACAAATATTTTTTAAGTAACCTAACTTTTTAAATGATAATATTATTGGTTTTTAATGGTCCTGCTCCTTCTGGTCAATGTGGTGGAGGTATGATGATACAAAAATGTCAAACAAGTCTTATTTTCTGTTATGGATTGGATGTGGCTCAAGTTTCAATACAAGGCCTGAGTTATTGGCCCTTTGGAGACTTCTTCTATTTGCATATACCAGGGGTATTTTAGCTCTACATGTTTTTGGTGATTCTAAATTAGTTATGGGTCTGGAAAAAGGTGAAACATCTCTCCAAGTTTCCATCTTAGATAAATGCTGTGCTAGAATAAATTAGCTTCATACTTCATTTTCTTCATTGACCTTTTCTTACATCTACACGGAGTACAATTCTATGGTTGATTCGTGTAAGAAAGGGATGTGGAAGCTCATGAAAACATACTTATTTTGAAGAATTTCAAAACTTTATCAAAATCTCCAAAGGCTTTTTAAAGGCTTACTAATATCTAAATTTGTTGTTGTTGTTGTTGTAATTTTCAGTCAAGATATGTGTAATAATTTATTAGATTAATATTAAGACACTTTCGATGGTGGTAATTAATGGATCAAAGTTGTCATAATAAATCTATTTTTGTATTTAAGTAAAGTACTTTCATCCTTTCTAAGCAACTATTGAAAATGGTGATAGAAATATTTTTTTATTTAACCTGAAAATCGCTCCTATAAAAAAGAATTATTATAACTTGGTATTTAAATTTTAAATACCAAATTAGAGCTTTTAAAAAATATATAAATGTTACCATGAAAAATAACTATAAATGTTTTGGCAAATAAATATTTGAAATTTTTTATTGTATCACAATTAACATTTTTGGGCTTTGACTTTTTCAAAGTTACATCAATTACTTTTATTATCATAAGCAATTACATCATGTTTCTACATTTCCATCATTTTTGCTTTGAATTTCTCTTAAATTTAGTGCAACCAACATCCATATTATTGGTTGTCCACATGTTTATCATCATTAGTTGTTTCCCTCTATGTTCATTTTGATATGATTACTATAATTCATTTCTCATCTTTTTTATTTCAAAGTGATTATTTAATAAAAGAGAAGTTACATGTACATTAATAATCATATTGGTTTTCTTAATATCCTTTGAACGCATATGATTAGACTAATTCATTTCTGATGTTTTTCATTTCAAAGTGATTATTTAATGAAAGAGAAGTTGCCTATAAATGTATAATATATACATATATAATCATATTGGGTCTTACTATTCTTAGGCATTCAAGCAATAACAATGGTTGGTGGAAGGAGCAAGTATGGGACTTGAAAAGTATTTATTGGATTTGTTAAATATTCAATTTAATTAAGGTTTTTATCAAGAGGATTGGGGATTTTAGAGGTTTTTTTGAAATAAAAATGATTATATTTTTAAATAAGAGGTTGTCATATGATAATGGTCAAAATAAAGTTTGGAATAAAATGTAATATATTTATAATCTGAGTGAGTTTAAGAGTTAAGAATATGTGTTTCTTCTTAAGAGGTTTTGTATTCAAATCTAGAGGTGGATAGTGTATGTACAACTTCATAGACATTATTAGTCAAATCATTACACAAAGAGAGTCTCTTGTCCCACAAACAAGGGGCGTCATACACCAATTTGGTGTCTAGCTTAACCGTGACCTTAACATTATATTAGTAGTAGTAGTAGTAGTAGTAGTAGTAGTAGTAGTATAGGAGTTGAGTTTATCTTTGGTTGTTGCATGCTAGTTGATTTTGGGTGATTCAAAGCATGGCGGCTCTAGGGTTTCTAGGGTTCCTAGTTCGGGTTCCTGTATCAGCTATGGAGGCTCGTTATTGGCACCATGGTTCCTGTGTGGTTTTCTCTAACTAGTGCTCCTATGTACGTGATTGTTTCTTCCTCTTGGTGATAAGATCCTTTTTCTTGGTAAGTTTTCACTCTTGTTTTGGTTAATCCCCTCACTATGTTTTGATTATAAGGGTTGATGAGAATCCATTATTATGAAATGGAGTCAAGCTTATGGTGTCAAGCACCATAGGCCTAGTACCATCCATGTATAAAAAAAGTGGAAATATTTATTTTCCACTTGTTTCATTATTTTGTATCTTGACCGCTTAAGTACTCAGTTTGTCATGTTTTTTTGGTATGGCGTCATACACTATATTGTCTGTCCTAGGGAGATGTTAAGACCGGTTGTAGTTTCCCCCGATTCTCCCATAATGGAGGTTTCCCTCTTTTATTATGTCAGATGGTTTCTTTATATCTTACAAGGTGGTAGGGTTCTTAATACCTTTGTCCGCCTTGTTTTTGTCTCTCCTGATACTCCCGAAATGGAGGCCCTTGTGGTTCTGACAAAAGATTGAGTTTTACTCAACTTAGGTAGTAGGGTTTTCGATTCCTGTGTTTGGCTGACACCCCCTTTGCACTCTTTTTGGAAATAGTCGTTTATTCGTGAGGGGGGATCCTCTCTCGTCGTGGGAAGGAGGTGACAGTCATGAAAAAAAGGTTCAATAGCTAGGATCCACTGACAAAACAGTTCCCAAGAAGAATAGCATTGGTAAAGTCTATTCATCAATGGTATCGCTTCTCCGTTGCTCCTCTTCATCAGCCACATATGGTACTAACAAACTTAAGTATTACAGAGAGGCCCTTTGTTTTGGTTCCACAGGTAAGACTCTGGACTCTTTTGAAGGGATTGATTCCAAGATGTTGACGCTTCATGATTATGAAGCACATGAGATTATCCCTAACCCTTCTTCTTATCCTGTAGTTTCCATTGATGCTTCTTCATTGTTGGCTCATTGGACCATAAATACTGATTGTACTTTAATTGAGTTAGATTTTGTTTTAACCAAGATTTGGAATAAATGCATCAAAAGGAAGTCAAATGCACTCAACCTCGCTCCAGGAAAATATGTGGAAATGTTCAAGGTTTGCATGATGTTTGAATATGCACTGGTGGATAGATTCAGTTGCAGCAATCTCCCTTTAGCCTCATTTCACAAATGGGTTGCTAATGCTTGGATGAGCATCATAGGGTATGCCCCTCGATGTATCTCTCTGGCTAAGGGATGGTGGGGAATTTTCCTTAACAAGTCGGAAGAAGCACATACACTTCTGAATGGGGTGTGGATGAAGGATTATGCAACCATAAAATTGAAAAATCGGTGCCCTACTTTTTATGCGAGGAGACATAAGAATTATATTCAGCCAACATGGGTACAAATTTCTGGTCTTCTTCTGAAATTATGGACCAAAGAGGTTTTCAAGAAAATTGGAGATGCCTTAAGGGTATATATCTCAGTTGATATTTCATTCCATAACTCTGGAATAGCGAGTATGGGTAAAATCTTGGTCTATATTGACCTCATAGAGAGACTTCTAGACTCTATGATGATATCCAAAGGAATGTATAAGCATCGACGGGTTTTAGATTACATCGGGTTACCCTTCAAATGTAACAAATGCCATCAGTATGACCACCTACTTAAATATTGATCGCTACCCCACTCTAAATCCTATTGGAGGGTCAAGGAAACTGGAAATCACATTGATGTTGTAAACCCATGTCTTCAAGGTTTTGATAATATCTTTGAGCTCCCTTCTTTATCGAATGATGTTGATCAAAAGCATATAGATACTACAGAGGAAAATATGTTACCCACTCGTCAAGGATAAAAACATCTCTCAGTATCTCCCAGTGTCGGTGATATGTACGAAGGACATCCTGTGATGACTGGCCAATTAGAGGCATTTTCTAAAGGGATCAGTTTGGAGGATCTTGCTTTGGATATTACCCCTTTTCGGTTCCACAAAGAATTTGAGTCCCTAGGTAAGGCTACTATAATCATTTTTCCTTAAATTAATGATTTTATTTTTTATTAGAGATTAGGACCATTACAGTCTCTTGGAAATTATGGTGCCATTAATGATCCTTTGGGAGATAAATTCCCTATATGTAAATCCATGATGTTTGCTAATTCTGATCTAACCCTATACAACTAGGGTTTCATGAGCTCTCCCTACCTGGATTAAATATATTCCCATCCCCATCATGTTCTCCTTCGATTGAAGACTTTTCTTTTTTATCCAACCATCTGGATATCTCTGAGTCCCTCCATGTACCTGACTCACTTTGTCCGCTCAATCTGTTGTCTCTTAAAAATCCATAGATAAAGCCAATCGATTATTTATCCCCTTGCATTATTGACTTCAAGCCTTCTCTTTCTCCATCCTTTAACTACCACTCCTCTTGGAAGAGATCTGGAGTTGAGATACATATACCCTGTACTACAGGACTTGAGAGAGATTTTTCTTTGACCGAAGTATATTCGGTATTACAACACACCATTGAAGGGAACCTTAGAGCAAGCTTTCCCATTATCTCAGGGTTTTAATGTTAATTGTGTCCCTGAAAGGGTTCAGAAACCCTATAAAAGACATGCCCTAAAAAGATTAATTGAAGCTTCTCATCCACAAATCATCATGATTCAAGAAACACTAGATATAGGGGATCAAGTTATAATTGATTTGTCTAACTTGTTTCATGGTTGGTATTTCACTTTCTCTTATGCAGTTGGAAGATCTGGAGGACTCCTTACGAGATGGCAGAATAGTCATTTTCTCTATCTTAATAGTTGGTCTTTCCCTAATGGACTAGGGAATGTTCTATTCTCTAGAGAGTTTGGATGGGCATTCTCTATTTTCAACATATATGGTCCGAACACTCACATATTTCAAGTATGGGAGAATGAATAAAAGATGGATTGGCTTAGAAGGGGATGTGTCATCATCGGAAGAGACCTAAACTTCTCCCTTAGTCAGAGGGAATCTTGGGGTGAACACAGTCAGGCCGATCCAATGGGTGACTACCTTATAAATAAAATAAAGGACTCTAACCTATTTGGCATTCCACATGTGGGTATCAAACCGACTTGGAGGAATATGTGAACAGGTGAAAATAGAATTGCAAAATGTTAAAGTATTGTAACTTCGAAAGATATTCTATTGTACTTTTGTTGTATTCTCCTTTGAAGAGGTTATTCCTCCATTTGGAGATGTCCTTGATGTATTTGGTCATGTGAGAGAACTAATATAAACCTCTAGATGTAAGTTGAGTCAATAGTACCCAAGTGTCAATATAATAAATGTTATTTGTGGTGTCCAGTTGGACAAGTGGGCCCACTCAGTTAGAGAAGTCTACCCTGTTAGGTTAGAGTTCAAGTCAATTGAAGAATATAAATAGGTGAGGCGCCTCTCTTATTCTTACACATCACACACTCAAGTATTGCGCTGGAGAGAGAAACAGAAAGAGTCTATGGTGGAAGATGAGCAAATATTCTTGTTGCTTGGGCTTTACACTGTACTTGGTCGAATTCTATACTGAGGAATTTTTGTGGGTTTTTCTCCCTTGTGGTTTCTCCAAGGAAAATCTTTGTGTTCTCTTGTGTTGATGCACTTCTCTTTCTTTCAGTGATCCATTGCTTATGGTTATGATGTTATGATGCTAAATGTTTTTAGATATTGTATAACCATTAAAAATATAACATGGAATCAAATCAACCCTAAAAGAAGTCTTTGTGTAGCTGAAACACTGTTATAGCTACAACCGTTGAAGATTAGGGTTTCATGCTTGAAAACCCTAGAAGACAAAAACTAGTCATGTTGGGATTTTGCTATAACTCATGATTGGAGAAGGATCGGGAATTGAAAATTTGACAAGCAGAAGGTAAAATATTACTATACCCTTTGTAAGAGTTTCAACCTCATATTCACTATAATATACAAGATATGATTCCTCCAACTTAGGGTTCTAGCCTCTCCCATAATTCAGCCTTAAACAGGTGACCTAGGGAGAATCATTCTATCTCGGGCTAAGAAGGTCCAAATGAAATTTTGCAACATGTTGCAAATAGGGAACGTACTGTAGTTTCTTTGGTAAAAGTGTCAAACACCGAAGGTGAAACAACGACACGTGGTAGTTCGTACAAGTTCATTATGATGAACAATCCTTAAATAAGTCACCTTGGGAAACTTCACATAAGTCCCACCTGGTGAATCCAACTTTACTCTAAATTGTGGGGTTGGAAAGAAGACAGACCAGGATAGCTCAGGACAAAGTTTCATACCTCGAGGAACCAAAAATTTGTAGCTATAGAAAAAACAAGATCAATCATTTCTGTAGAAGAAACCGGAGAAAAACTAGGGCTTCCTATTCCAGGCACTTCCCTCCACCAATTAGTTGAAGAAGGAGGACCATCAAAATTTCCCTAGGAGGGTGCATCTCTCTATGTAAGAAGTTTATCACTTTGTGGAGTTTCATTTTTTGACCTAACACTGGTGCTGGAGAAAACTAGGGCATCAGATATTTTGCAGTTCCATCCACAGTTTTGGGAAAATAAGTATGTTGCTCAGCTTTCCTTAAGGAGGTGCATATTTATATCCAATTGGATTTGAAAGATACCTAAGCGGAAAAATTATGGTTTCTCTATCAAACCCTAGGTCCATTAGAAGTAGTCTTTCAAAAGATCCTTCAAGCAAGCATCAAGTTGAAGCAATTTCACTAGTAAGATCCCTCCTCTCTATTTCCATTTGAGGTTCTCATTTTTATCATGATGACAAACAGTACCAACCGATCGGACAACCTATATGGTTTGAGACTCTCTACAAAGAACCACCTATACACAAAAGGATTGATACAAGCTCAGTGGGCACCTGTGGGACAACACATACAGTTACATAAAGAGCTTAAGGATCAACTAAAGTGATGTAGATCCCAAACTTTACTGCAAGGTTGAATATGGAATCCTATAAAGGATGAAAAGCACATAGATGGATAAAAATAAAACTAGTAGAAGAGGAGGATACCTATCACTCCAATGTCTTAATATAGATACAGAGGGAGGACGGTGCTTTGCCTTAGAGGGAGTGACTACGGTAGACCTCAAAGCTTGAGAATCTTGACATGATTCTTAGGATTAGAGGTATGATAAAATCCAGAGGACATTTTACTTATCCAATCAAAATATGTAGAGCAAATGGTGTGGAATGTAAAGGGTGTTACAGAGATATGATGACTTTATTTGATAGTGCTACGAACAAAAATATCACTCCAACATATTGTAGAAAGCAGAGTGTTTCTGTTAATACAACCAAGGATGAATATATTGCAGCTAAGAAGAAAGCAAATAAAGATTCCTAAAAGTAATGAGGAATACGATCCAAAAGAATTATACTGATAAAGATGAAGATTATATTCTTATCCATTTCATCATTGGATAAGAAGAGATGCACTAGTAAGACACACAGATACAGTCCTATGTGATGTATGGTGTAAGAATACTTGCTCAGTATTTTCGATCATGAGCAAGATAGGAACATGTCCTCAAAATTAGGTGATGAAGTTGAACACATTGGCTGATACTCCAGTAATCCAAGAAGACAAAGATCAAGATGGATTCTACCAAACAAACAAAGATAAGTATTTGAATTGTCATTTCCTATATATCTAGTTGTTCAATATGTGTACATAGACATGTTTCTAGATTCAAGAAATATATTATGCATATTAGAATATTTGTAGTTTAGTACTAATATGGAGGTGATGGGTAAGTGGCTTATGTTGTTCCATTGTTACTTATGAAACCTCCTTTCTGAAATGTTGTCTTAGCAAGCTAGAAGGCATATAGAAAGTTACCGTATACAGGATATATATGATTGTTGCATCAGCGGAAGTAGTTGCATGATTATATATATTTTTATGCATGAGAAGTTGTGATTTTGAATATGTTACGAAATGTTTCTAATCATACAATTGTATTTGACTTGTAGGAAGGATGGTATGCAATCACCTACAAGAGAATAAATGATGAACTTACGGATGTACGGTACAGTTGCAGATGTACAAGAGAAGAATGATGTAGTTACAGATGCACAAAAGAAGAATGATGCAAGTCGTAAATGTACGATGCAGTTGCAGATGTACAAGAAGAGAATGTTAAAGAACAAGTTGCAGAAGGGAGCTGTAAAGCTCAAGCATGTTCCTATAAAGGAACAAGTGGTAGATGTGTTGACTAAACCTCTGGCTCATGTAAAGATTGAATACTTTCGAGAATATCTTGGTGTAGTCCAAAAGGACATCTCTTGAAAGAGGGAGTGATAGTAGATGGATGATGGATGTAGTGGTGAGTAGCTCAATCTAGAGGAGGGTAAGTCTGGCTAGTCTTGTTTGACCCGAAAGGGTTAGTAAGACATACAAGGTTTTTTTGGTCCCGAGGGAGATCCATCTATCTAACAAGGCTTGTTTGGATTGAAAGAGTTAGTAAGTTAGACAAAATACCTGAATGGAACTACCAGAGAACTCACCGTAATGTTGTTCCGAGATGTTGAAGGGCAAGATGTATCTTTAGTATTGTTATACTAATGATTGCTTAAATGTTTTCTACAATATTGCTATACGGATGATTGTTGAGATGATGGTTGAGATAGTTCCAGTGTTGTTACACTGATGATTGATGATTGTTGACTATTGAATTGATTGCTGAGATAGTTTCAATATTCCTATACTGATGTAGCAGGATCAATATTTTCATATTGATTTTGTTTGGATGAATTTTGAGATAGTTTCAGTATTTCGATACTGATGTGACAGGTTCAGTATTTTTCATACTAATGTTGATATGGAAAGCTTGGTATTTTCATACTAATGTTGACATGCCAGGTTTAGTATTTCTATACTGATGTTGATGAGGTAGTTTCGGTATTTCTATACTGATGTTGATAAGATAGTTTCAGTATTTCTATACTGATGATGCTGAGGTAATTTCAATATTTATATACTGATGTTGATAATGATATTGCTTCAACATTTCTATGTTGATGATGATGATGTGGTTATGGTCCCACAACCTTGTGTTGATGATGCTGGTATGGTTGTGGTCCCAGCACCCTGTGTTGATAATGTTAATGTGGTTGAAGTCACAGCACTTTGTGCTAATGATGATGATGTCTCAACATTTTTATGTTGATGATGATGAGGATATTACAACATCTCTATGTTGATAATGTAGATTATGATATAGCATTTATTGATGATGTTTCTTTAGCACTAACATGCTAATAATGTTGTTATTGTTTCACTATTTACATATTGATGATGTAGATGTTGATGTTTCAGTATTTACATAATGATGATGCAGACGTTGGTGTTTCAGTATTTACATATTGATGAGGCAGACGATGATGTTTCAGTATTTACATACTGATGTTGCAGATGATGTTTCAATATTCACATACTAATGTTGTAGAAAAAGATTCAGTATTCACCTACTGATGTGCCAGAAGAAGATTCAGTACTCACATACCGAAGGTACAGAAGAAGGTCCAGAACATGATTTAGTATTCACATACTGATGTGGAAGAATATGATTCAATATACACATACCAGTTTTACAGAAGAAGGTTTAGTATTCAGAAGATGATTCAGTACCCACATAATGATGTTGCAGAATATGATACAATATCTAGAAGATGATCTAGTACTCACATAGGATGATTTAGTACCCACACACTAATGTTGTGGAAGATGATCCACTACTCATAGACGATTCAGTACTTACATACTGAGGTTCCAGAAGATGATCCAGTACTCATAGAAGGTGATTCAGTATTTACATACTGAGGTTGCAGAAGAAGATCCAGTATTCTCATACTGCGTTTGATGACGAAGATGCATGATATTGTTCCAAGACTTCCTATGGCATATAGAGATTCACCAGTCAGTTGTACAATTGTGATTATGGTTTTTATAGATGTAGAATATCTTCCTAGTTAAGAGGGAGTGTTAAAGTATTGTAACTTCGAAAGATATTATATTGTACTTTTGTTGTATTCTCCTTCGGAGATGTTATTCCTCCATTCGGAGATGTCCTTGTTGTATTTGGTCATGTGAAAGAATTAATGTAAACATGCAAATGTAATTCGAGTCAATAGTACCTAAGTGTCAATATAATAAATGTTATTTGTGGTGTCCATTTGGACAAGTGGGCCCATTCAGTTAGAGAAGACAACCTTGTTAGGTTAGAGGTCAAGTCAACTGAAGAATATAAATAGGTGAGGCGCCTCTCTCATTATTACAAATCACACACTCAAGTATTGCATTGGGGAGAGAAAGAGAAAGAGTCTACTATGGAAGACAAGCAACTATTCTTGTTGCTGGGGTTTTACACTATACTTGGTCGAATTCTATACTGAGGAAGTTTTGCAGGGTTTTCTCCCTTGTTTTTTCCTCGAGGAAAAACTTTGTGTTCTCTTGTGTTGTCGCACTTGTCTTTCTTTCAGTGATCCATTGCTTATGGTTATGATGTTATAATTCTAAATGTTTTTAGATATTGCATAACCATTAAAAACATAACACAAAAAGAATTTACATATTCCTCATTAATGAAGGTATTCTTCATGGTGCTGCTGTGATCCAACAGTGGGTGGGTGAAGGTGGTGAATCTGACCACTTCCCTATCAATATTGAACTCGGGGGAGATAATCTTAAACTGCCACCTCCATTCAAATTCAATGTCAATTGGTTGGAAAATGAAGAGTATATATTGAAGGTCAAAAATACATGGAGAGCATACAATTCGGCATACCCTTCCTCAATAGCAGTACAGTTTCTTAACAACTTAAAGGTTATTAAAACTCTGATATTATCTTGGGTAGATTATATGAAGAAACAACAGGATGAAGACCTTGGAAGAATTGAGGATTTGCTCCAATCCTTCCATGAAGCACACCCTGATGGTTATATCTCTATTAGTAACAAAATTAGAATTTGGGATGTTGGAATCTCATAGAAGGAAGATTTTATTTGAGCAATAAGCTTCCATGCGATTAAAGAGCATAGTTGTATGTTTAAAACAGGGGGAAGATAATAAAAAATATTTTCACTAATTTTGCAAACACTGATTAAATACCAACTCCTTATGGAATCTTGAGGACATGGAAGGAAATCAAATTTTGGGTTTCAAGGAATTATCCTCTTTCGAGGTTAACCACTTCACGCACTTATATAAAGAAGATGAAAGAGATTTGATAGCCTCTATGTTAAATTTGATCTTGCATTATCCATCCTTCATTGATGATGATCACAATATTTCTATGAATTCTCCTGTATATGTTGATGAACTTAAAGAGGCTATTAAGACTATGTATCAAAACAACAGCCCAGGGCTTGATGAATTCCCTATGGAATTCTTCTATGGTTTTTTGGATATATTTCAAGCACATATTTTGACGGCTATTGAAGAATCTAGAATTAAAGGTAGAATTCTAGATGACTTCAACACTACCTTCATTACTTTGATTCCTAAAGTGGACCGTCCTTCTTCCTTTGAGCAATTTAGACCTATCTCATTATGAAATTGTATTTATAACTTATCAACCAAGATCATTGCAACTATAATCAAAAGTTTTATTTCTAAGGTTGTTTCAGGAGAACAATTTTCTTTTTTGGATAAGAGACACATACATTATGCTATTGGAGTTGCTTAAGAAGTTGTCCACTCTGTGAAAATTAAGAAACTTTATGCATCTATTATTAAAGTGGATCTTTCCAAAGCCTACGATAGGGTCAATTGAACCTATCTTAGACTTCTACTAACTCATAATGGGTTTAATCTTTACATTATCATTTGGATTATGTCATGTGTTCAGTCAGTGGCCTTTGTTGTACTTATTAATGGATCTGCTTCACCTTTCTTTATACCTGAGAGAGGTCTGAGACAAGGTTGTCCTCTTGATCCTCTTATATTTCTGTTGGTTGTGGAAGGTTTATGCAGAGCTATCATACAAGCTAAGTATTATGGAGGCATCAAAGGTATTAACATTGGAGGTAATCTAAACATAACTAATTGAATGTTTGTAGATGATATTCTTCTTTTTAATAATGGTTTCATACATGACATTTTGAAAATCAAATCCATCTTGGAGTTATTCATGACAACTATATATATGGTCTACAATTATGTCAAATCATTCATCTCCTTTATGAATCTGGAAGCTGAAACAATGGACTGGATTTTATCACAGTTTAACTTTACTTTGATTGATCTTAGCAATGGTCTGAAGTACCTCGGTTTTATTATAAAACCTAATGACTATTTGAAAAAATATCGAGCAAGGATGGTTAGTAGAATCAAGGATAAGATCAACCTTTGGTGCATCAAGTGGTTATCCAGAGGAGGGAGATTAATTATTATGAAATATGTTTTGGAGGCTATCCTAGTTTATTGGGTCTATATTGCCTTTATCTTGATTGGTACTATGGAATCCATAAGGAAGATATGATTTAATTTTCTTTAGTGGGGTAACAAGATCCATTCATCCTTTCCCTAGATAGCTTGGAGAAAATTAACTATTCCCAAATATATGGGTGGATGGGTACTCAAATATTATCCATATTTTACTAGAGCTTTAGCTGCGAGGGGAATTTGGAGGTTGATGACTAGTGATGGGATATGGGTTAAGGTTATTTGTCATAAACGCATATATCCTCTCTCCATGGAACAATGGATTAGATGCAAAAATAAGAGTTCCAAAAATGTGTCTATTATATGGAAGGAGATGATTAATTCTTATGACATTATCAAGGACTAGATGGTGTGGCGTGTGGGAAATGGTAAGAAAATATGAATCGGTAAGGACCCTTTTGTGAGATGCTCTGATGCATACATGATTACTGTATATTTGGTTTCTTTGCTCAACAATAGAGATATTATTTACCTGTTTCAGGTTCATGATCCTCACTGATCTACTTAAATCAAACAATATTGGTGATCTGTTGTTGACCTGGGCCTGGAGGGTGATCATATTTTATATTGGGATAATTATATTTCTGAACTTGATCATGGCCACATTTTTCTCACAGATATTGAAGACCAATTGATTGGACTAAAAATGATTTGGGAGGTACATATACTCTTGATATGGGTTATTTAGCATATAGAGAAGAAGAAGATATATCAGAGCCTTTATGGTGGCACCTTGCTATATGGAAGACCAATTGTCCGTTGAAATCCAAGTTATTCTTTTTGGTTGGCTCTTTATGGGAAGATCTCGGTTAGGGATACGCTGATCTAGTTCCTTTGTATTGGTCCTAGTAGTTGTTCTTTGTGTTGCAAAGCAACATAAACTATTTCTCACATGTTCATAGATTGCAAATATATCAATGATATGTGGTGTTTTGTTGAGTAATTATATGGAAGACCGTTCATTTGGGATGGTAATAGTTTAAACGATGCATTCCTTCAGTGGTTCAATGATTCTACTATTTATAATTTCATATCACTTTTGATTATCATGATTCAGGGCATCTGGATTGCCCGTAATCAAGTTATCTTTCACGATAACATCATACATTCTTATTGTTTTTTTTTAAACAAAAGCGGTTAGTTTTATTGAGAAGAACAACAAGTCTTTTTTGGCAATAACCAATCCGTTGGAACATGTTCCCGCAGCTACAGAAGAAGCTGCTAGTTTAGTGGAGAGATAAGTTTTGGCGGAAAGAAGATAAGACAGAGCTACGACACCGTAGCACGTTTCCAGCTGCAGAGCAGAGCCGAAAACCAGGACTTTTTAGATAGATAAGTCAAGAAAGGAAATGGTACCTGAGCGGCCGAGAAGAGAGAGCTCACCCACTGCATTGAAGGCAGCGGTGGAAGACAGGAGGGCTCAGCAACCCTCATAAAGGAGAAGGAGCAACGAGGCTGAAGCATTGAAGACGAAAAATAGAAAAGAGAAGCGGTGCATAGTACCCATGATCAGTGCCGAGAAGCATGGAAGACTGCAGAGAGCTGTGGTGTGACGGAAAGCGGCTACCTCAAGTACAGATATGGCCGACTGTCACTAGTTAGGGTTTTGGGTTACTGTTGGGACAGGCCCACAGTGTTGTAATGGCGAGACCTTCGGGCTGCCTATAAAGGGATATATTTTGTATTGTAAAAGGGTTGGTCAGTTAGTTGGTTCATTCAGTTGTTAGTAGTGTTGTGCAGACTATTAGACTGTTGTAAAAGCCTAGCTCTGGTTCTGTTATTAGCGGTAGCAATCTTACTGTAACCAGTAGCTGGCTTATAGAGTATGCATGTAACGATCCGCAGGGATCGATAGAGAGGGAAGAGTATATTGTATGAGAGCAATATAGAGAGAAAAGAGATCTAAGAGAGAAGATCTTGAGCTGCATATGCGGTGCAGCAGAACTGTGTTTTACCTTCCCCTGAGCTATAAGAAAAACACAGTTCTGTGGACGTAACTTCCATCCTGGAGGTGAACCACGTTAAAATCAAGTGTTATGCGATTGGATTATTTGTTATGTTTACTTATGCATTTCTCAGTCATTTCATGGACTTTGTTTACAGTTTAATGAATGAATGTGTTAATCAGTTCACAACAATATAGAAGGATAAACATAAGTCAAAGTGTTTGGTATGTTGAATATGGTTCATTTATGCTTTGCGTGAAACAGTCACTATTGCAGTATCGAATAGCCTTGTATGTTAAGTCTTGCACGTCGACACGAGCAACGCTAAGTGCGCTAAACCGCGGAGGTAGGATATCACAGAGAGGTGATACCGCACCAGCAGAGGAGCTGCGGTGCGTGATAACGCTGGTTGAGGACTTAGCGTTGGGCAGGAGCTACGTGTCGCACGGTGTGTGGCGATGCGATAAGGCCGAAGATATCGCGAGTTAGGGAAAGTGTGCAACATAGAGAAGGACCGCACGACAGTATAAAGGAATATCTCGCGGCTAGAAGATCTGCGAGACGAGGAGATCGCGCGACGCAAGCAGAAGGTCGTGCAACGCACAGAGAAAGAGACCCCGCAGCTAGAAGAGCTGCGAGTCGCAAGTAGGATCGCCACAGAACCTGGTCCAAGACACTTGAGTCCTTGGCAAACCCATTAGAGTCACTTTGGGTGAGACTTCAGGCCGCTTTGCGGTCTGTTGCCTAAAGGGCCAGTGAGCTAAGGGTGTTGTTGGTTGATTATAGTAAACCCGGGTCTACCCATCGCAGCCAACAAATGGTTTCGTTGCTGGTTTTGAACAACTGAGCGTTAATGTTCTGTTGGCATCCCACTAGAGAAGAGTTTCACCAGTGGCTGGATTCAAACTTAAGGGAGTTTGCCAAGAAAGAAAATCGGAGCCCTAAACTGAGCACAGAGGACTGGTTACAAAAGCATATCGCTTTAGATATACACGCGATATTTTTTGCAACCTATGGAAACGAGCTTTACGACTGGTTATCAAAGTTGACAGACAAGAACATATTCAAGAAGAAAATAAACATTGTCTGGACACCGGAGCTGATTCAGACCGTGCAGAGACTCGACAATACCATTACGAGAGCAGTGGACTTCTGGCTTGCCAGTGTGCTAGGAGGCTTCGTCACAGAATTTGCAGTTGACTAGAGAAAAAGCTTCAGCGAGGCTGAGCGGTACTTCTTCAAAGGATATCATGGTAAGTACCTAAAATCTCTAAACTTGTCCATTAAGATGTTGCTACATGAAAAAGGAGTAATGGACATGATTTCAGATGAATAAGTAAAGATAGTAATGTCATAAGAGTTTGAAAGTGATTTTGATGACATTGGACGAACATGTAGTGGCAAGAAATATAAAGTAGCTTTCGGCTCTTCTGTATTTGGAGATAGTTCAGACAATATTAGGCAACCGAGTCCTAGTACCACAGAAGAACTAGAGGGGGGTATCCCTTACCATCCCTATACCCCACAGAAACAGACCGGGACTTAGAGTAATCCCATAGGTACTCCATCCAATTGCTCACAGACAGTACCTACTACCGCTACATCACCTTCACCTACACCGCCGAGTGGTAGTAATCCAGTCAATCAGAACCCACCGCAGAGAAATAGAATGGGAGATGATATGAAGCTACCTACCTTTAAGGGTACAGGAGCAGAGGACCCGGAGCAGCNCGCAAGGGCCATGGTGTGAAATATGCAAAACACAGGGACATCCACCTCAGCAATGCCCTTTGCTTCAGAAGTATGTACAGACACCTAAGAACCTATACTGTGTCTTCTGCAACTCTGATGGACATGATGAACAGGATTGTCGAGCCTATGATCTCATGTTAGATAGAAAACATGACATATACAGAGTCCAGTCAGAAACACAGGGTCCAGCAGCAGGACCACAGCCTGATCCGACTTATGGTGGCCGTGGAGGAGGATTCAGAGGACGAGGCCGTGGAGGAGGCTTTGCACGAGGAGAAGGTTTTGGCCGTGGTCGCGGACCAATCACTTGTTATAACTGTAGAATTGTAGGACACTATGCTAGGGATTGTCAGAGCCCCACTACCACTTGTAACTACTGCAAAACTTATGATCATACCAAAGAGGAGTGTCCTACCTTGATAGCTAAGATCAAAGACCCTAAGCCAGCAGTACACCAGAACATCCAGCTTATTGCTGCTGAGCAGGCAGAACCAGAACCAAGAGTCAATATTGTGACTCGTAGTGGTGTTTCTACTAGTAGGACATCGCAGGAGACCGAAAAGAACACAAGTCAAGAGTGGGTGCACAGAGCTCCTAGTAAAGCAACAGCACTCGACCTACATAAGAATAAAGAAACATTTCATGAAGCCAAGGCTTCCTTTGATGAACCTACGCAATCAGGATCGCAGGTACCGCCATCTAGGGGCGTACCGCAGCAAGCACCTTGTGGCGACAGCCCTGAACAGATACCACAGGCTACCACATTGGGAAGATGCGACGAGGATGAATCGACAGGAAGTGTACAATCCTTCCTACGCAGTTGCTTGAAACTTGTGAGAAATGAAAAAGCTATCGGTGAGCTACAGCGCATCATAGATCAGTGTCAGCAACCTTCTCTCTCAGGCAGTGCACACCGCGCTGTTCATAATATTACAGGACATACAAGGACCGGAAGAGAGATGAAGCTCACAGCACAGATTGGAGAGTTTGAAATGGATGAGGTCATCTTAGATCTAGGATCAGAGGTGAATGTTCTAACTAAGCAGACATGGGAACAGATGGGTAGCCCTCAGTTAGTCAGATTGCCTATCCACCTGAGATTAGCTAATCAGCAGTGAGTATCATCATTGGGTCGACTACCGCAGGTGCCAGTTGACATTGACGGAGTTCGCAGTTTTGTGGAATTCGAGGTTATAGAAATCATTGGCGACAGTCGACCGTATCCAGCATTATTAAGTATCGATTGGGCGATCGGTAGCAAGGCTGTCATTGACCTAAAGAGAAGACAAATGACCTTTGAGGATGCGCAGATCCAGGTCATCGCGCCATTGGATCCTCACTAGGGTCCTAGATACATTGAACCTATCTGAGCAGAGGAGGAGGCACACAACATGGATAGTCTCTACTAGAGGACTGTGAACCATAACTGTTGGTAATAACTCTCGATTCGATTCTATTCATGGCTGAAACATTTATTTATACATTACAATGTGGCGGTTGAGAAACAGCCTTTTCACCTTCCTATGTATTCATATTCCTATTTATTATTTATTTACAATAATCCCGACGGATTGTTCTAACAATCCCCCTCTTAATCCGAAGGGGTGTTCGTAAGTCCGAGCATGTTTCTGAATCTTTCAAACTTTTCTCGTCCAAGCGCTTTGGTGAAGATGTCTGCAACTTGATCATTTGTGGAACAATGTCGAAGATGGACTGTCTTGGCCTCTACATGATGTCGAATCAAATGATACTTTGTGTTGATGTGTTTGGTTCGATCATGAAATCTAGGATTCTTAGCCAGCTTGATTGCAGAAGTATTGTCGACCAACAATGGAGTGGAGTTCTCTTGTTTTTCTTGCAAATCTTCAAGTATCTTCCTGAGCCATACTATTTCTTTCGTTGCTTCAGCTGCAGCCACATATTCTGCTTCTGTTGTTGAATCTGCTGGAACTGACTATTTGTGTGATCTCCATGAAACAGCTGCTGATCCAAGACTCATAGTGTAG
>LPNX010144826.1:304533-365921 GCA_001517045.1 Pseudotsuga menziesii | reverse complement strand
GTCTGAGTACCCAATAAGTTTGAAGTCATCCACTTTAGAGTACTTGAGTCCAACGTCTTGAGTCCCCTTCAAGTATCTTAGAACCCTCTTTGCAGCTGATCAATGTCCTTCACAAGGTTTATGCATGAACCTTGAAAGTATGCCAACAACATAAGAAATATTTGGTCTAGTTGTTGTAAGGTAGATAAGACTTCCTACAAGTTGTCGATACTTGGTTGCATCTTCAAATTCTGTTCCCATTCCCTTTGGTTTAATACTTGACTTATTTGCAAAGTAAACTATGCCATCTATTGTTTCATTCAGTTCTTCAAAACAGTCTTTTGTAAATGTCATATGTGATGTTGCACCAGTATCAAGCAGCCAACAATCTTTATAAGATGAAAGAGAAGTCATTTCATTAATTCCAAGATTACAATGTGCAACAATACAAGAATCAAAAGATTTACTAGCATCTTGGTCATCTTTCTTTTGGTTGTGCTTGTCTTTGATGGAGTCCCACGAAGCCCAACACTGATCTGATGTGTGCCCATTCTTTCCACAATGTTTGCACTTTGATCTTTTTCTGGAGTTGTTTCTGCCCCCTCTGCCTCTCTTGCTGCAATCTCCCTTGGAAGGGTCTTTGAACCGATTCTTTGTTTTCTGAACAAAGTCAAGGGATTCTTCGACAGGCTTGCTTGATTTCTTGATCTTTCTAGACCATTTAGGATATGTTTCCTTGTCATTGAGGACATCACCAACAATAGGTGCTATATATTGCATTTTTACAATTGTTAGTGTAATTTTTAAAGAGAAATAAAAAATAATAACCTTGCAGGTCTACAGTCTCTGCCAAGGTGAATACAATGCAATTTTATAGCAAATATATTAGTAGATACAAAATATATCACTGTCAGTGATACACAGGCTTCTTTATATCAGTCACTAGAAATATATAGCATACAACATTTGCACATATCAGTCTCGGTCTTAAAAGAGGCGCAGCATACAACATTTGCACATATCAGTCTCAGTATTCAGTCTCTGAGATCGGTCTGCAATATATCAATCTCAGTCTTCAGTCTCTGAGATCGGTCTTCAAGTACGCAGTATACAATATATCAGTCAGCAACAAATACACAGCAAAAATCGCAGCACTCTCCAGCATACATTATTCTTCAACATACATTATTTCTCCACTAATAGGTCTTCAATATCTCATATACATAAGTCACAGTCCGCTTTCAAACAGTGAAAATGAAAATATTTGCAGACTTTTCACTTAAACTCCATGCATAGAAATTAGGGTTTATGTATTTCCCAATGAATAATTTCAATGCAGAATACAAAGCATTTTACCTCCACGCAAATGTATGAGTCACTCATCAACATTTGCAAATTCTTCCATTACTTTAATTCAGGTTTATAGCAGACACAGGCTCATCAAATACATAGCATAAAATTCCTCCACGCAGACATCTTCAGCCTTCAACGTAGACAGCCTTCAACTCAGCTTCACGCAGCTTGAGAAAAGGGACAAGCAGGTCGCAACTTGTGCTTGTGGAAGAAATTAGGGAATATTATTCTAACAAGAACGACTACATCAATCCAACCGCAGAAGGGAATATTAGTTGGCGATGCGACAGTTCATGCGCATCGGATTTCGATGTTGATCTAGAGAACTGGCAGAACAGACTGTACGAAGTCTCAGCGGGTAGATGTGCGTATATGAGTAAGTCACTGCGATGGATTGGTGCAGAGATCACTGAGATTCCATCATATCATGGTCTGACAGATATTCAGGACTTCCTTGAGCAGTTTGAGCAACAGATTCCTTATGAGCAGAGGAGGGCAGCTATGGACCTTGCACTACGAGTCACACTTCCAAGATGGTGTTATGCGCATAAAGAGAATATCGCATCATGGGATGATATTAAAAGACTAATGGCGATCAGATTTTCTGTCGACAGAGAGTATGTCCAGCAGAAGTACACAGGCGAAACTGATCCCAGGGCACACATTCAGACATGTGAACAGAATTGGTCGGACATTCCCGAGGATGAATGGGTTCACAGATTCATTCACACATTGGACACAGTTCCAAGGAACTGGTACACAGAGACCGAGTTGCGCAAGGGGACGACCACATGGTCACTTATGACAGACAGTTTCCTACTCACCTTCGCATTTGAATCAGAACATCCAAGTGTTGCTCAGGCCCTAGACATAATCAAGATCAAGATATTTGAGGACTGTACCATCTCAGTGCAGGCTCAACCTGAGTGGGCCATCCAGTTGCAAGCTGCGCTTGAATGCTATAATTTCACAGCAAATCCAAACAATGAAGATAAGGATGAGGATGAGGATCCTCGCAACACCAACATTCCGTAGTCAGAAGGGACTCGCGATGTTGGGGGACCACAGTTAGAGATTCCAGCAATCACCGAACCCATCAAGATTAAAAAGATCAATATTGGCACAGACGCAGAACCTAATTTTGCCTCTATTGGAGACTATTGGAACGATGAAACAGTCAGACAGATTGCAGATTTGTTACATGTCTATCAGGACCTATTTCCCACCAAGTTCGCAGAGATGAAGGGAATAGTTGGAGACCTGGGAGTTATGAGGATACCATTGAAGGAGGATGCTAGACCAGTCAAGCAGCGCCCACATAGATTGAATCCGCGCTACAAAGAAAAAGTAAAGGACAAAATCGATAAGATGCTAGCAGCAGGCATCATTGAGCCGATAGAAGAAAGCGAATGGGTTAGCCCCATGGTCGTACAAGAAAAGAAAACAAAAGGAGACATCAGGATCTGTGTCGATTTGCGCAAGCTCAACGATGCATCGCTTCACGATCCATTTTCGACACCGTTCACTGATGAGGTATTAGACAACGTGGGAGGACAGGAGGTCTAATCCTTCACTGATGGCTTTTCAGGCTACCATCAGATCAGAATACATCCAGAAGATCGATCCAAGACCACCTTTGCAACAGAATGGGGCTCGTTCCAGTATACGGTAATGCCCTTTGGTCTTAAGAATGCACCTGTTATATTTTCTAGAGTAGTAGTTGCTGTATTTAAAGAATACATTCATAAATTCTTAGAAGTATATTTTGATGATTGGACTGTATTTGGACTAATCGACAAGCATATAGGAGACTTAAGACTGATGTTAGAGAAATGTAGGCAGTACCAGATTTCTCTAAACTTGAGGAAATGTATATTTTGTGCACCATTTGGTATTTTGTTGGGTCACATTGTTTGTAGACAAAGCTTGATGGTAGATCCCACGAAGATCGCCATCATTGTAAATCTTCCAGCACCCAACTCAGTCAAGCAACTGAGGACAGTACTTGGTCATACCGGGTACTACAGAAAGTTCATCAAGGGCTACGCAAAGATTACAGCACCAATCGAGAAATTGCTAAAGAAAGATGTAAAATTCCTATGGAATGAGGAATGTCAGCAGAGTCTAGACACACTTAAAGAAAAGATGGTTACAACACCCATCTTAGTATTTCCAGACTGGACTAAGCCATTTCATGTACATGTGGATGCGTCTGGCATCGCATTAGGGGTTGTTTTAACACAACCAGGAGAAGGGGACATTGACCATCCTATCGCATACTCCAGCAGAAAGCTCTCAACAGCAGAAAAGAACTACACCACAACAGAAAGAGAAGGCCTAGCTATGGTGTACGTGCTCCAGAAGTTTAGGAACTACCTGTTGGGTGCTTCGTTTAAGATGTTCACTGACCATTCCGCCTTGAAGTATTTGGTCAATAAGCCAGTGTTAGGGGGGAGAATCTGCAGATGGTTACTCCTCTTTCAGGAGTATGATTTTGAAATCATCATGAAACCAGGCAGACTGAATGCCGAACCTGATCATCTGTCACGGATAGACTCAGGAGAAGAGCCAAGTAACCTAGATGACAATATTCCAGATGCGCCGTTGTTTTCTGTCCAGATTGCAGACGATTACTATGCCGATATTATTCAATTCCCCACTACAGGAGTAGCACCTGATGAGTTTACTAAGCAGTAGAAGAAGCAGTTGGTTGTTAAAGCAGCAGACTTCACCCTCATCGCAGGACACCTATACAAGTTAGGTCCGGATGAAGTTATGCGCAGATGTGTGATGCCGCATGAAAAATGCGCTATTATTAGAGAGGCACATTCAGGAACCGCAGGAGTTCACTTCGCAGGAAAGCCGACTGCGCAGAAAATCCTGGAGGCAGGATTATGGTGGCCTACGTTGCATAAAGGCACCAAGGACTTTTGCAGATGCTGCAATATCTGCCAAAGGGTAGGAAAACCCTCGCAACGCGATGAAATGCTGTTGCGACCGTAGGTCACGTTGCACGCATTTGACAAATGGGCTATAGATTTTGTGGGTCCTATCAACCCACTAGGAAAGCGCACTGGTGCGAGATATATTATCACTGGAACAGAGTACCTCACTAGATGGGCAGAGGCCAAAGCAGTAAGAAATTGTGATGCTGCTACAGCCGCACAGTTCCTTTTTGAAAACATCATCAGTAGATTTGCATGCCCAGTAATTTTGATGAGTGATCAAGGCACACATTTCTTGAACAACACTATTGAGGCGTTAACAAAAGAATTCCAGATTTAGCACCATAAGAGCACTCCCTACCACCCACAGGCTAATGATACGGTGGAGGCCTTTAATAAGATTTTAGAAAAAATGCTCTTACTAAGATCTGCAATAGCCAAAGAAATGATTGGGACCTCAGAGTTAACGCTGTATTATGGGCGTACAAGACCACATGCAAGAAACTTATGGGACACACACCTTTCAGCTTGGTGTATGGACAGGAGGATGTTATGCCTATGGAGTATATTCTTCCCAGTTTGAGAATCGCTCAGATTACCGGGATGACTGATACAGATACAGTGGAGGAAAGGCTAGCACAGCTGCTTGCCTTAGGAGAAGATAGATTCATCGCCGGATTCCATCAGAAAGTGCAGAAGGAATGAGAAAAAGCTTGGCATGACAGACACATTAAGAATAAGACTTTCCAGATCGGAGACCTAGTGCTCCTCTATGACAGCAAATTCATTAAGTTTCCAGGGAAGTTCAAGACGCATTGGCTGGGGCCATATCAGATACAGCAAGTCACAGAGGGAGGTGCCGTTCAGCTCAGCCAGCTGAATGGGGAGCTTCTGCCCACATGGATTAATGGCAGTAGGCTTAAGCCCTATAGTGATAGCCACCCCGCCTTTCAGCCCTAGCTTAGCCAGTTATGATGGTGCAGATGTCCAGTGTAGTTGAAAGGAGGCATCACACCGGGAACTAGTCTACACTAGCAGGTATTATTCTAAGTATGAGGAATCGCATCAGGTCGGTTCAATTTCAAAAAAAAAAAAATAGTATTGTTTTACGCAGGTGATGTGGAGTCGCATCGCGACAGTGCGATGTTTCCCCGTGCCACGTACTCAGTTTTGCAACCGACAGAGGGCCAGTCAAGTCACCATCTGACAGGTAGTTAATGAGGTAATGATCGGTATATCTTACCATAGATTTGGCAGCAGTATAATAAATTTTTCCAGATTTGGCAAATCTCCGACGAGACCGGCGCCTGTGCACACACGTTTTGAGGGAAATTCGATCGGATTTCCTCATTTATTAAGGATCGGATGACGGGTGTGGTCTTGTCCAGGCATTGATGACGACCGACGGGTTCAGTCTAGATGACCGTTGCATCCGGGATTATCGTATTGGGCATAAAAGCAGAAATTATTCAATTGGGACGGTTACGTTTGCAGAAAAATCAAGAGTTGTAGAGTGCATTGTTCAGAATTCCCTGTGAAGAGCTAAGCTTGTTACAAAGTGCTGTGATTTTCAGCAGTTGCAGCCATTGCACGTCCACCGTTTTGTACTAAGACGGTTCTGTTCGAGGACGAACCTCTAGAAGACATGCCGAGACGCTTCGACCCTGGTGGCCATAGGTCCGCCATGACGACGCCGCCCAGGGTTGTGAAATTAAGTACAGCACAAGTCAGACAGCCGCTAAGGATGACGAGTCAAGCGCCAGAAGTAGAAGTTGTCACCAAAGTCTCTGCTAACGAGAAGAAGAATGCTGAGGTGATCATTGAAGATAAGAAAGTAGAGCAAAAGAATGATGAGAAGAAATCTCCCGCTAGGCGGAAAGTAAAAATGAGAAAAAGAAAGCAACGGGAGAGGGTTGCTGACCTATCTGATCAGCTAAGAAAAGCACAAGAAATTGCGGAGGCAACGAAACTAAAATCTGACGATCAGAGGCAGCATGTGTACCTGGAGCACCTCGAAGAGAAGAGAAGTGGAAGAAGACAGCAAACCCAGCAGTCGGTAGAATTCCAGAACGCAGACAAAGGCTTGTTCTCAGAACAGAATTCATGGTTTGTATCTCTTTCATATACAAGGCTCCAGACTGAATGAAATATTTGAGAAGGCTGGAAGGTACAGATTTTTCTTGTGATAAAAGTTCTAACCCAGATAAAGAAGAAAGGATATCTGTGGAAAACTTCTCAAACACTAGAAGGCTCTTAAAAGATTTCAGGAGTGAAGAGAGCGAGACCACGACATCGGGCAGGAAGGATAAGAGAGCCCAGCGAACCAAGTTACAGAAACTACAAAGAGCGTGTCGAAGTGATGGAGAAGGAAGTCGCAGGACTTCAAGACAGGTTGCAGAGGACTTCGCAGGAATCCAAGGCAAAGCTACAGCAGGAGAAGCCCGCTGGAAGTGGCTCGAGGACAAACCACAAGTAAGTGTTAGGGGACTGTTGGAGCAGGGTCCCACAGCTATAGAAGAAGCTGCTAGTTTAGCGGAGAGATAAGTTTTGGCGGAAAGAAGATAAGACAGAGCTACGACGATGTAGCACGTTTCCAGCTGCAGAGCAGAGCCGGAAACCAGGACTTTTTAGATAGAGAAGTCAAGAAAGGCAACGGTACCTGAGCGACCGAGAAGAGAGAGCTCACCCACTCCATTGAAGGCAGCGGCGGAAGACAGGAGGGCTCAGCGACCCTCATAAAGGAGAAGGAGCAACGAGGCTGAAGCATTGAAGACGAAGGACAGAAAAGAGAAGCGGTGCATAGTACCCATGATCAGTGCCGGGAAGCATGGAAGACTACAGAGAGCTGTGGTGTGACGGAAAGCGGCTACCTCAAGTACAGATATGGCCGACTGTCACTAGTTAGGGTTTTGGGTTACTGTTGGGACAGGCCCACAATGTTGTAATGGCGAGACCTTTGGGCTGCCTATAAAGGGATATATTTTGTATTGTAAAAGGGTTGGTCAGTTAGTTGGTTCATTCAGTTGTTAGTAGTGTTGTGCAGACTATTAGACTGTTGTAAAAGCCTAGCTCTGGTTCTGTTATTAGCGGTAGCAATCTTACTGTAACCAGTAGCTGGCTTATAGAGTATGCATGTAACGATCCGCAGGGATCGACAGAGAGGGAAGAGTATATTGTAGGAGAGCAATATAGAGAGAAAAGAGATCTAAGAGAGAAGATCTTGAGCTGCATATGCGATGCAGCAGAACTGTGTTTTACCTTCCCCTGAGCTATAAGAAAAACACAGTTCTGTGGACATAACTTCCATCCTGGAGGTGAACCACGTTAAAATCAAGTGTTATGCGATTGGATTATTTGTTATGTTTAATTATGCATTTCTTAGTCATTTCATGGACTTTGTTTACAGTTTAATGAATGAATGTGTTAATCAGTTCACAACAATATAGAAGGATAAACATAAGTCAAAGTCTTTGGTATGTTGTATATGGTTCATTTATGCTTTGCGTGAAACAGTCACTATTGCAGTATCGAATAGCCTTGTATGTTAAGTCTTGCACGTCGACACGAGCAACGCTAAGTGCGCTAAACCACGGAGGTAGGATATCATAGAGAGGTGATACCGCACCGGCAGAGGAGCTGCAGTGCGCGATACCGCTGGTTGAGGACTTAGCGTTGGGCAGGAGCTACGTGTCGCACGGTGCGCGGCGATGCGATAAGGCCAGAGATATCACGAGTTAGGGAAAGTGTGTGACATAGAGAAGGACCGCACGGCGATATAAAGGAATATCTCGTGGCTAGAAGATCTGCGAGACGAGGAGATCGCGCGACGCGCAGAGAAAGAGACCCCGCATCTAGAAGAGCTGCGAGTCGCAAGTAGGATCGCCACAGAACCTAGTCCAAGACACTTGAGTCCTTGGCCAACCCATTAGAGTCACTTCAAGTGAGACTTCAGGCCACTTTGCGGTCTGTCACCGAAAGGGCCAGTGAGTTAGGGGTGTTGTTGGTTGATTATAGTAAACCCGGGTTTTCCCATCGCATCCAACACAATCAAATTTTTGTTTTGCAAAATCGTAATAGCTGGAGGCATATTAATACATTTCTGAAAGAGAGAGGGCCATCCAAAAAACCTAATCACATTTACCAATTACGGAATAGAATGAAAATGACTGGATCCCCATTGATGCTGAGAAATCCTTGAGGAAGGAAACATGCCTTGTTTGCCAGGGCATCTACAGAATTATTTAATTCCCGAAGGATGTGGAAGGATTCAAACTTAGCAAAATATTTTGAATTTATCCTAATTCTCTAAAGAATTATATTTAGGGAAAAATTACTTGGACTGTCCAAAGAATTTAGAGATTTTATCAAAATATCAAAGGCACCATATATTTGAACCGATAAGAAGCCATTCTTCTTAGCCAACTATGTAGCCATAAGCAAACTATAAAATTCAGCCTGATTGTTCGACAAGATGCCTAGCCCCCAGCAAAATTTGATAGAGAGCATTATGTCCGAAGAGATAACCAAGCCACCAACACCGAAGACCCTGGGGTTCCCTTTTGAAGCACCGTTGAAAAAAATAACAGCTGAAGGTGACTTCGACCAAATCAAATTAAAATCATCTATACCTCCACAAAACCTCCATGAAGGGATCAAGGCAGGTTTAAAAAAATAGTTCCCAACTGCAGAACAAGGCCCTAACCGAAGAGAGGAAGGTAAGGAGGAGATCAGGCTTCCAATAGACTGTGTTATCCATGCAAGAGACTTGAAATCAACTAACTGGAAAAAAGGTCGTTGGTTATTAAAGACACATTCATTCCTGGCCAACCATAAATACCACAACGTAAACTTCAAAATCAAATGCCAACTCTTATGGAACACTGCAGCTTGATTCTTTGATGGACAACGATCATGCCAAGCTGTATAAAGCTCTTTAATTGAAATTTGTTGAGGAAACGTTAACTGAACTCCATGGAGGACCATCGCCCAAGCCTTTCGAGAGAAAACACATTCAAACAAAAGATGATCGGCAGTATCCAAGGCAGATTTACAAAAACAACAGCAGAAAGGACCATAGAACCCGCGCTTAAGGAGATTTTCACTAGTCAACGGCTTGTTCTTTAGGAGCAGCCAAACAAAGAAATTTACCTTCGGCATACAGGAAGCTTGCCAAACAAAATGCCAAATTGCTGGAGAGAAGGAAGACAAATAGAGTGGCTGAAGAAATTGAATTGCATTAGCTGCTGAATAATAGCCATCGTGACCCCAACCCCACTGATCTTTTTGAGAACGGTGAACTGGAGCTAGACCAGAGAGAAGGGAGAGCAGCAGAGATTTTTGAGAATCCAGTCTGACTAGGAGGTCTGGGATGTTCCAACCTGCCCAATATCCATCGTTTTCCCAGATACAGATGTCTGCCAACCTTATTAAACCTTTGTTTTTTTACCAATCCATTAGCTCAGAAATATGAGAGACAGGAAAAAGGAATATTGCCGGAAATATGATCCTCCCAAAGTAAAGTCTTCATCCCATTACCTGGAACTCTAAAAAGTCTTTGACTGAAAAATTCTAACCCTTTCTTGTAAGAATTCCAAATTGCTGAGCCCGAATGAGTATTAGCGAAAGAAATATTTCTTAGAGATCCACCTTTCAAATACTTCATCCTGAAAATTCAGCTAACTGGATGCTTTGAATCCACAAAAAGCTATCAAATCATCTTACCAGACATTGCCAGTTTAGCAAGGCCAGGATCACGAAGTTGTAATCCTCCCGCTGAAATGGGATGCTTGAGAACATCCCATCTCACCAAATGCAGCTTGTTTTGTCCATGTAACCCATCATTCCAAAGAAGTCTCTAAAACTTTTTGCAATCTGAATCGAGATAGACTTTGGGGCAAGAAGCAGAGTGGACCGAAAAACCAGAAACACTGAGAGGACTGATTTAATCAAGATCAATTTCCCGGGATTAGAAAGCCACTCGCCACCCCAGGAAGCAATTTTTTCCTTTAACTTAGCCAGCACGTCAAGCCAAAGAGAGGGAGGGGACAGACCAAGAGTTAAAGGAAGGACGAACCAAGAGTTAGAGGAAGCCCCAAATACTTAATATTTTCCCACTTGACAAAGCCTAGGAAGCCAGAAATTTGATATTCGGAGAATAGACGCTTGATCTACATTCCATTCGTATACTATTCTTATTTATCAGAGCTCCGGAGCTTAGACAAAAAAATTTGAATGATAACATTGAACACCCACTAGTAGAAAATGAGAAATTAATGACTAAAAAAATGACTAAAATCAGGCTATAAACGACTATTTTTGAGTCAGTGACTAACAGTAGCAAATTTCCACTATCTTATAGCTAGTCGTATTTCACTAGTCATTAATAGCTTGACTTAGTAGTCATTGATTTAGTCATTGATAAACAATGATTTAGTCATTGACAGACAATGCTTTAGTCATTGATAGTCAATGATTTAGTCATTGATAGTTAATGATTTAGTCATTGATTTAGTCACGGATTTAGTCATTGATTTAGTCACTGAGTTAGTCATTGATTTAGTCACTGATTGCAACCATTAATGACCAAATATACGACTAAATAAACTACTAGATGTTAACATATTAATGACTAAGCTAAATACGACTAAGATACGGGAAATTAGCTACTAATAGTCGTATATATGTGAATTCAGTTGTTTTTGTAGTCACAAATTTATGATAGGGCACGGAGGAATCGAACCACCAACTCCTGCCTATAATTAGGATGGCGCTCTACCATTGAGCTAGCACCCTTTAAGAAGTTGTTATTGCTTGACAATGATGATATTCAAACAAAATTATGATAGATATCAATCTACAAACTACATAATTATTACTATTACAACTTACTAGTAACTAGTATTTATGATAAACTAATTCCTGAGAGCTATGTATAATTTTCCCTGTAACTAAAGCTAATAAAAATTTAAGCAATCACCAAGTGTCACCCACTGCCGAAATTTCAAAAATCACATCACTCGAATAGTTACATGAAGATCAGACAACTTCTCAAATGATAGGATTCAACTTTCCTATATCAAATGACCAAATTTGCTGATGAAATAAATGGTTCGATATCATGTTTGCAATCAACAATATTTTTTAGCCATAAGCACAATACATCCATCATCCTGCCCTTGTATTCCGTTGATTTTGTTTTCCTTGTTAGCTATTTGTACATATTGACTTTTACAGTTTTCTTGAACAGACCATATAGGTGCTTTGTGGCTTCCTTGGAAGCTTCATGTAAAGGAAGGTAGTTAACAGTATTTCGGTAGGGAATCCATGCTTTAACCAGTACATTTCCAAGTTTGCACAAATTAAAGTCTATGCTTTTGAAAATGAGATGAGCATAATCATAACAGATACAGGTTCCATCTATAGAATGTCTTAACGAAATTCTATCTAAGGAACTACTCTAGAAAATAGTTTAATTTAGTTTAGATTCTCACAATATATTCATTTGAAAACATCGCTAAGGGAATTCATATTCAAAGTTGTCAAGAGAATTGACTGTTTGGAGTTCATTCCTGGCACAAATCTCTCATATTAATGCAATTCCCATATCCATGTCCATACTAGGCTAGTCCATAATGAGGTGAAGATCCATATTTATCTCGAGTCTCCAAGTTCATTACAACTTGGTGACTATAAATACACAGTCTTGAGGATGCTATTTTCTCCTTTTCTTATCATTTTGGTGTGTGTTTGGATCACTTTTGTAACAAATAGCAGAGATGAAGATGTAGATGGACTTCCTATAAAATATCAAGTTACAGGCCTCAACCAATAGCAAAGTACCTAATCCTCTATTACTTTGGTAACAAATAGCAAGGAGGAAAATGTAGCTTGACTACCAAAAATATATTAAGTTACAGGCCTCGACCAATCAAAAGTACCTAATCCTCACTGATGCAACAACAATTCAAAGCTCCAACACCAATAGAGAAAATTCTTCAATAAGTAAGGCAACAGATTAGATTGTTTAATGGTTAAAAGGTTTTAATTTCAAATAGGTTGTAAAAAGTCCAATTGCATAGAGCACATGCACAAAACATATAGACCTGAAATCTAACTGTGCAATTTTTCTGACAATGAACACCAGAGGCTATCTTCAGTAGAGAAGCTTGGTTTTTATGTTTATAAGTTAATTCGCATTGTGGTCAAACTTGCAGGAAACAACACTACATCACATCAATATTAGTTCGATTCCTATGAAATCGCATCAATGAGTACAACACAACATAGGAGGCCCCAAAATCATGGACAAGCACTACTGAACTTCAATAAACAGACACAACTGAACTTCAAAATCATTCCTTGTTAGCTATTTGTACATATTGACTTTTACAGTTTTCTTGAACAGACCATATAGGTGCTTTGTGGCTTCCTTGGAAGCTTCATGTAAAGGAAGGTAGTTAACAGTATTTCGGTAGGGAATCCATGCTTTAACTAGTACATTTCCAAGTCTACACAAATTAAAGTCTATGCTTTTGGAAATGAGATGAGCATAATCATAACAGATACATGTTCCATCTATGGAATGTCTTAACGGAAGTCTATCTAAGGAACTACTCTAGAAAACAATTTAATTTAGCTTAGATTCTCACAATATATTCATTTGAAAACATCGCTAAGGGAATTCATATTCAAAGTTGTCAGGAGAATTGATTGTTTGGAGTTCATGCTTGGCACAAATCTCTCAGATTAATGCAATTCCCATATCCATGTCCATACTAGGCTAGTCCATAATGAGGTGAAGATCCATATTTATCTTCAGTCTCCAAATTCATTACAACTTGGTGACTATAAATACGCAGTCTTNATTAATGCAATTCCCATATCCATGTCCATACTAGGCTAGTCCATAATGAGGTGAAGATCCATATTTATCTTCAGTCTCCAAATTCATTACAACTTGGTGACTATAAATACATAGTCTTGAGGATGCTATTTTCTCCTTTTCTCATCATTTTGTTGTGTGTTTGGATCACTTTTGGAACAAATAGTAGAGATGAAGATGTAGATGGACTGCTTGTAAAATATCAAGTTACAGGCCTCAACCAATAGCAAAGTACCTAATCCTCTATTACTTTGGTAACAAATAGCGAGGAAGAAAATGTAGCTTGACTACCAAAAATATATTAAGTCACAGGCCTCGACCAATCAAAAGTACCTAATCCTCACTGATGCAACAACAATTCAAAGCTCCAACACCAATAGATAAAATTCTTCAATAAGTAAGGCAACATATTAGATTGTTTAATGGTTAAAAGGTTTTAATTTCAAATAGGCTGTAAAAAGTCCAATTGCATAGAGCACATGCACAAAACATATGAAGTATTATATATGTCCATAGATCTTCCATTGTTCAAAAATAACTACATGATAATGATACAAAAGGTGCTTTCTATGTTATGGAAAAAATATGTGACTTGGGCAGCATGATTCTGAATAGTGTCCAGTATATATTTCTCATGACCAGCTTCTAAATGGCGTCTTGCTCCACTAATCATGGCCATTTTTCTCGACACATTTCTCGGTGCTTCTTTATCTTCCCCCAACAATGTCTGCATAAAAACATTTAATTGGAGAACACGAATTTTATCTCAGACTCACATCACATCTAAAACGCCAATCATCACAGTGCAGCAACCCAGGAAAATACTGAAAAAATTGCAGCAAGTTATTCACGCCATTATGATATTTCATTCACACAAACAGCAATCCAGAATATATCTTACCAATTGAACTTCAAAGCATAAAATAAGTTCTTAGGTATATCAAAGAGATGACCTGAAGCAAGTGCCATATCTTTCGAATGCTAACAGACTTTGGGCCAGACATCTCATTGGCTAATGACTCATAAGCACCTTTGAAAGCTGTTGCAACCTGACACAAACTTAAGGTAAGGAACAAAATTCAGAAAGCAAATCCCAAAGTACAAGACCAATTTCCATGCCAATATATTTTACACTTTTAAATATGACTTCATTACTAAGACATGCTTAGAGTTCATAAGCATACCAATAAAGATAATTGCAACATCAAGGATAGAAAACAGAGACATGATAATCCGTACAGTTACCTCTCCTTCTCTATAGCATTCAATATATTAAAATATACATGCAACAACAAAAGCAAGCCTAAACTTGATTTAAATACACATTAGTCAATTTAAATTTCGAACATTTTAAGAACCTTGAGGATGAAACACAGAAAAAGTTTACAGAAATAAGATTTATTGATCGAACTCCCTCAAATATTCAGCTCAATGAGTTTCAAATCAATAAACTTCCGGGAAATAAGTGGCAGTAAACAAAGAGGAATGCTGCAGCAGTTTGACCTGTCAGAAAGCCCATACATGAAGGATGTAACCCTTTTGAAATCTCCCAGTAGAATTCAGCATTAAAGCATTCAACATCTATGAAAATTAAGTATTCCCACATCCAAAGATAACTAACAGTTGAGTCACCTTGAAGGGTAGTCCACCATCCATGTTCCCTTGCAGAATTAAGGTTCCTCACCACATCTGCATATGTTGAAGCCTTCCTTTCTAAGAGTGGCTTTTCAGTGGAAGTCAGCAACTACATACTTTGTGGGCCCTCTAACAGATGGGAGCTTGCTGTAATTGAGGAATTTCGTGCACTATGACTTATACCAGAAGATGTGCTACTACCATTTTGTTTAGGGGTCACTGGCAGACGACTTAGATTGTGTAAAAAATCTCGCTTCTCTTTTTTCCAGTCATCCTATTCATCAATTAAACAAGTTAAAAACTGCCAGAAAACCCATTGACCAAAAAGACAAAAAACAAAAGTGTTTTCAAAATAAGAGACATATTGAACATCAGAAGAGTGACAAACTGGCTATTTTAACCACATCACCACCTAAGTAAGGAGGATGTCTTAAAAGGGAATACTAGTTTATTCATAAATACAACTGCTAAAGCAGGTCATTAAATTTTATTGTGCCTTGATAACCACTTGAAGATGTAGCAATATTGCTTATCGAAATTTAAAATAGATAGAAAAGAATTACCAATTATTTATAGCATTGTCATGGATATTACACTATAACCAATAATACTGTAATGACATAGACCAGAACCTTTCTCTTCCAGTACATTCAAAACATTGATCGGACTGGTGACACGAAGATCTTGCTCTTACAAATCGGACTCAGTACAATCCAACATGCAATGCATCAGTGGCAGCAGAGTTGAGACAAAAAAATGGCACACATGCCTGTGTCTGAACCTGGCGATAGCAAAAGTTGAGAGAAAAAGTGGCAAACATACCTGCCACTGAAACTGACCACCATGCATAATTTCTACATGTTTATGTTGAAGGTGAGCACCATTCTCATCACTGATTACGTGCCTACCACTGAACTTGGTGACCTTGCATAATTTAGGCATGATTATGTTGAAGGCAAGCACAACTCTCATCACCAATTTCATTTGCAATGCATGGGGTGACAACCTTTCCATCTGGAAACCATCTTGGTCGGTTCTCAACCAACTCATGCACAAAGCCATCTATCTTCTCTATTGTTGCATTTGGCATCACAATAACATGGGCAATGTTTCCCTGGCAAGCAAGCTACCATTTGCAGACAAAAGTTTCATCTTGTGGTCTCTCAAATACAACAGTGCTACTCAGTTCGTTTAGCATTGCACTAATCCCAGCAGACCGAAATTGGTCTTTCAAGTAATGTGCAATTCTAAGGCATTTCTGAACCTCTTTTTGGAACCCTCGATAACCTTTCTGGTTCAAGGTGTACCAAAGAAATATGGGAGCATTCCCATTGCGACATCCCATAATTGTTGCATCCCTAGAAGCTAAATATTCCACATCCCTTGAAAGGGCATTTATGTGCTCGATCCTTGTTATTTGCACACCACATGGTATGGGACAACCAACAAACTTATGCCCAGACACATTCACACTTCCTATTGGTTTCTTAAAGCTCACCTTTGGTGCCTGTGATACAAAAACGGTAAGAATAATGAGAAAAATATTTCATTTTTGCATACTCTGTACAGTTAATGAGGTTGCACTCATCATTCACAAAGGATAAATACAACATATATCCTAGCCAAATAAAACTTTCAGGCAAAATGATCCATGATTTAGTGTCTTACCCGCTTCACAAAGGGCATCATTAGGCCAAATAAAGCCCCATCACAATGGATATAAAAACGGTCTTTCGTAAATCCCGTTTCTTCAAGAGTCTGAATTACCATATCCAAATCATCTACAGCTCCATTAACCGTGGTTCCTGTAGTTAATGGAGCAACAACTGAGATTTCAAACATTTACTAATTTTAAGAAAAAATAATTGGACAAGTAAGACTAAATATACTCCAAATTCAGCCAATTCTGAAAGAACTTCCCAAAGATGCACACACAACATATGGAGTTTGACCTAGAACTGACCTGCTTTATTAAACCTTACTTCCATGGTTATAATGGTTTGCATTCACTCTATTCGTATTGAAAAGTAAACAGTGAAACTTACCAATATTAACATTAACAATAGCAGGCTTATCCTTGTTTTTAAGCAGCCTCTGTCTGAAATCCAAACGATCAATCTCGCCTGAAATTAGTGTATCCACCGTTTCCAATTTCATTATGTACATCCGTGCTACTTTGAAAATTGAGTAATGAGTTTCCCGTGATGCATACAAAATGCCCTCTGGAAAAAGCTCCCTCCTGTATAAAGATAATAGCACATAACAAGTAAGGAAAATAGAGCAAAGATTAAAAATGCTAAGAAATTTTACAAGGGTTGCTTTAAGGCAGGTACAAACCCGACTAAAACACCATGTATATTTCCTTCTGTACCACAATTTGTGATGTATCCCCAATACTCATGTTTCTCCAGTTCCCAAAGACAGGCAAACCAATCCAAGACTCCAACCTCAAACTACCTAGAGTGTACCCCATAGTTGCTCTCAATAAAAGGGTCACCAAGATTATTATAAATAGAAAAATGTTGGAGTTGTGCCAGTGCACCATAATCAAAATCCAAATTGTAAGGGTAACCTGCAAACACATGCGAGATCAGTATCTGCTAAAATGTGACCAAAGAAAAAGATTTGATTAAAATAATTTAATTCGTAGTACGTACGTAAAATTAAAACTTGAAACCAGAAAGAAAGGTTGTGCTGCATAATCAAAATAAGGGCTCTTCCAAACAGTTTAAGTCATCCAGATTACTTTTCTAAGAAAGATTTCTAAATGACAATCCATCTGACTAGAATCAAGTAATTTTTTTGTGATGACTGGTTTTAATAGTAGTGCTTTGAATAACAATGCTCATGTTACATACTTTTAAGACATAAAATGACAAAGGTCATGAATAAATTGTGGCTTAGGAGAATTTTTGAACGTTCAAGGGATTTGAAATAGTATTTTTTTAAAATTGTAGTAGATATAGAAAATAAAATTATAAATATAAATAAATGAAAGTAAAATGTCATACTTTCTTAATTCAATCCCTACCTACAGATTTACTTATGGTTAAACAAAATCGAAATTGTTGTTGAATTCCTCCAATACAATGAACTTGATTCTAGATTGTTGCACAATGATCAGCTTGAACCGATGGAAAGAGTCTTAGTCTTATACATACACTTGTAGTGCTAGAAGTCATGTATGTAAATCAACTTTTTATCAACCTTAATATAGATATAGTTCAGAACCATAAGCCAACCCCAACTATACACCAACGCAACAGTAGTAAGATCCTAAAAGCTCAAAAGATTTACTCTGGAATGCTCAACAAATAATTGATCAAAAGCTTGGAACAAAGATAGCATGCATTATGTACTTTGCTTCAAGAAAGTGCAATTTGAAAGCTTGGGGTTTCAAACTGTTTCTAATCTTGTTAACAACAATTGCATAGATTTTGACATGGAACATCAATGCATTTACCTGCAAATGAAACATTTCTTTTATTTAAACCAACCCTTGCTACCATAAGGACAAACACCCAACTGTGGGAAGGTTAGGATTATAGAAAATAGACTATTTTCAATTGTCTACTGGGAACTGAAATGAAAAATCAAGAATTTTATAAACATGAATGCCATGGCATTAAATAATGCAATTTGAAAGTTTGGGTATCATGGGTGTTTCTAATCTAGGCTTCAAATATATAGATTTTAATGTGAAGAACAAATCATGGTTGTGGATTGGAATGGTTAAGCTTTAGATACATCTTTGAAAATAAATTAAACATGAAATCTAATATCACATTGTAAATGAGATTTACACTCTCAACCAAGGTTGCCTATAAGCAAATTTTAAACTATTTAAATGGAGTGCAATGGTTTCCAATTTAGATATCCTAATAACCAAGATCATAAATACGTTATTTTTGCTTGCAGCTTAATTCAGCCCTAGAAATACATATCCATGGCCACACAACTGTCATCCGAATCAAGACAAGTTCAACTCGGTTCTTCCAAGGTTACCATATGAGAAATGCTGCCAAGGACTTGCCTCGGGGAATATATGATAGAACGCCCTTGTAATTTGGAAATGTCAAAACAAAAGCACAGCTCTAAGAATACGAATCACCGTAAGAAAAACTAAAAGGAACAAGCTGGTGACCGATTTGAGGCATGAGAAAATCTGCTGCAGAAGGTTTTATACTCGGAATACAAAAAGAAATGAAGGTTGAACACATTTGAATCTCTTGCCAGTCAGTAGTCCACTTCTGTCGTATTATGATGACTATATTTACATGGAATCTTTTCACCTTTAGTAAGCATTTCGATAGTGTTTGAAGGAAGGCCAATGAGTTCCAATGTCTTATCCCAAACATTCATAGCAGTATCTACATTGTGTGCTTCTACTGAAGCATTTGTCGGACGACAGTCACTAGAAAAATACGGATAAAGTGGCCAATCATCAGCCCTTAAAACACTGCAATACTCTGAAACGTCAGGATCCGTTGCAGCAAATAATGTACTTCTAGCACCAACATAAAAACCAGACACCCGCAGCCTTTAACACATTCCGCAGAAACTGATATTTGAAAGAACCTGAGAGACATAACTATTGATTGTGACAAATTACAGAAATTACAGACTAGCCATTTCTATTGGTTGTAGGGCATCCATGAATGTTCCATAATATAAACATATTATATAATTCACATACTTCCTACAAGTGAAGGTTAGTTTTTGGCTGCGAGTAATTCATGTTTTTTGAATTGGAACTACTTTATAAAGAATTTTCAGACTCATAAATGTTTCATCATAAAAAAGACTGACCTTCTTGAGCACTAAAAAGGAAATATGGAATCAGGTGATAACCAGTCTGAATAATTGGAGGTAAGTCTCGTGCCTGAGGCCTAAGCTTAAAAAACATGTACGCTCAAGCCATCCAACGGACCAACAACGAAGTCAACCGTTGACTTTGCTGTTGGTCCGTTGGATGGCTTGAATGTACATGTTAGTTAAGGATGCCCGTGCCTGAGCAAAAGCCAGTGCAGTTAGGAAAGATGTAAATAACTATGAAAAGCTTTAAACAACAAAACACAAAGAATTTGAGTTTAAGTAATCAGATACTTACTACATTTGTCATAACCACTCCTGGAGAAACACACATTACATTTATGCTAGCTTTAGAAGGTAGTTTTTTCTGGAGCACACTGCTGAACATAATCTGAAATAGCATAGGCACCAAAACCATACGTTATACTCAGTTGTATTTAAAAAATTAGTTTAGAGTCTTAGACAGTGCACAACAAGATTAATTGGAATAGCACTAAAGATGAAGTGGTAAACAACGGTTTGGAGGGTTGTCCTATTATGAAACGACAACTATAAGTTCTATACGAAATATAGATTGTTTTGGTCCATATGACTATTATGCGTCTGCCAAGAAATAGACATCTGAATCTTGAAATAAGAACTGGCTTAAAACATTTGAATGCTGAAGACTACAAATGAATATAGCTAAAAGACATTTCACACTCTTAGCCTTCAGTAAAAACTTGATGTTAAATGAATAATGATCACAGGGATCATTAGTTTCTCTCACATTGGTCAGGACTCGGAACACAAAACTGACAAGATAACATCAAACAAAAGTAGATGATAACTGAAAACAATTGATTCATAATATGATGATAAGGACTTTAAAAGAAATTGCCAGTTCCATATATACATCTCAAGAAGAGCTTTTTAACCTAGCAATTGTATTTGCTCAAGTCTATCATAAATTATTTGCTTAAGTCTATCATCTCAAGAATGGCATTTTTTGCAGATTTTGAGGGCTATTTTCCAGCTTTAAGAGTCATCTCGGTTGGATGTCCATTTGCAGTTGTTTATTATTCTTCTCCATGGTTCATATAGGGTTCTCTTGCATGTTTCAATGGATCATATGGTATATCACAACCAACAACATCATCCCTTTAGTCCCATAATTGATGGTGGATTCCATGCTCATGGTTCTGGCAATGCATCTACAGCAAAAACCCTGAAATTTGTCGACAGCAGCCCGAGAAGTCAACAGGTTTGGTCTTTTCAGCATCTGATCTGGGTCATCCGTGGTTTTGTTGGATATGCAAGATATTCATTAGGTTTATTCACAGCAGATTGGCATGTCTTTTGCTGATAACTAATCATAAAACAAGAAACATGTGAAGATACCCATTTCCTTCAGTTCAAAGGGCATTATAAACAGGGGATAACCTAGTTCCTGAAGAGCTTGAAAGAGATAGCAACAAATGAAATTTCAGTGGGCCTCTTCTTTGTTCAACAGGACGCTCACAACTCAATGCCCAGATTATTGTCCATTAAGAATCTCATCAATGTCAGCTCCCTCTTTCTAGAAGAATCCAACAACCCCATCATGGTACCTTTCAACACTCCCATCAATTGAATAGAGTCTTTTAAACTATAATATAAACACAGTCTTTAAGCTTTTCCATACCAGTATAAATCCATGCTAAATAAAGATTTATTCTGCATAGAGAACTTTTTTTTTATAATTCCAAATCAGAATTATTTGAGCAAAACTGGAGCATGCTCAATCATTCTAGGGTACTCACAAATTTGGGGGCTTCTGTCAGCCTGTGTGTGACCTCCGCAAACCCTCCTCTGCGTCTACAAACCCTCACCGCTGCAAACCCTCCTCTGCCTCTTCAAACCGTCTTCTACCTCTGCAAACCCTGGTCGCAGCAAACCCTCCTCTGCGTGACCTCCAGTACCAGCACCACCTATCGCGACCTCCTTTGCATGACCTCCTGCAAACCTCCTTTGTGTGACCTGGAGATGGATGTCGTTGTATATTGTGTCCGCTCTGATGTGGAAATGATTGGTTGGGTTCTTTATTTCGCCAGGAAATATGGTGTCGTTACGGGCTTTCGGGGATATTTTATTTTTATTTATTCTTTGTTTCGGTTTTTTTGTTCATTGTATTATTTTTATTTTCATTTCATTTTTATTTATTTTATATTTTGTTTTTATTTTTATTTTTTTTATTATATAATTTTGTTTTGTTTTTTATTTTTTTTTTATTTTTTATTTTTATATATTTTTGTTTTGTTTTATTATTTTATATTTTTGTTTTGTTTTTATTTTATTTTATATTTTACTAGTCATCGAGATGTGACTTTGACTTTCCAGTCTCCAAGCAATCTAAGGTGTGAAAATGTGTCAACAACTACGACTATAACAAAAAAGAACAACTACTAGTTTACTACTAGTCCTGAAATGAGTTCAAAACTTTGTGCCTACTACCTATGTGAACCTCGCTATCAATGTCCACTCTTTTTTCGTCAAAATGAAATTCAAAAGACCGGTTTGATGAGTCCTCCTCTACAAGACTTCAGTTCTTGCATGAATATCATGGACTCACGACAACTATAAATAACACTCAATGTCATGCAAATACAAATAATGGCATGTAGCTAGGATCACAAACTATGCAGAGGTCGATTTTTGCATTGCTATAGAGAGGTGTCATTGGGCACATGATATGGAGAAACAATGGTTATTAATAAAATAAAATTAAAAAAAAAACATTTGGCTCAAGAATAGTCTTCATTTTGATGGGTGGCATGATCGTGATGTAATCTCCCTCCATCCTTCCAAACATGTGTGGTTTCTCATGACATTTGTCCTCAATGCCACCAAAATACATATAAAAAATACTTGTATTTACATCCTCTTCCCTAGAAATCCTCGTCATATAGTTATAACTAAGGATTATTATGCATGCAAATCCTCACCTTATAATACGAATTGGGTCAAGGTGCTGAGACAACCATACAATATTAAACGTGTCAAGACACGAAGAGTAAGAGGCAACTATAAGTAAGTCTTATATTAAATTTACCATATATGTCTTTAATTAACACTATCAACTGAGATTTTGACATGTTGGATTGTTGTGATATTCTTATCACTCCTTGCCAATTTGATTGCAAATCATTCTTTGAAGGTGAAGTCCATAATTTTAGGTCTTCTTCCTCCAGTAGTGGCCTGCATCAGCATGGAAAACGGTTTCGACATAGAGGTATACACATTAATAGTTTTCATTAAATAACTTAAATTCCTACCCGTGACTGTCGATTCACTGAATCGTGGACTGGTACAAAACAAAACAAATTTTAGAGCCCTGAGCCCTTAATTAGTCACACCTTGAACTTTCTCAAATCTCAACCATTAAAATACTTCTTTTGGTATTTTGGTTCAATTTAAAAGGAGGATTATTGAGACTCAGAGATGCAATGAAATATTCACTATTCACGTGAACTTAGTCTCTTTCGAGCTACTTAAAAACTTAGGGTGATCATTCTTGCTTCTTCCTTCCTAGTTGTGTGGGAGGTTGAGGTCTTGTTATGTGAGCATTATGAAGGTGTTGTTGTGTGAGTGTTCCATCTTGTGCATTAACACCCAGGTGTGTTTATAAATTCAAGAGATTTGGTGTATACAACTAAAATTTATAAACATCGTTTCTATAATATACATGAAAATCATCAATGCATACCATTTAAATATTATGCACCATTTCTTTTCATTTATATAACTACCTAGTGCATGTAATATGTTTTATAACAATGATTATTATTATCCCCGTTAAATCTATCGATGTTGATATTTCATAAATACACACCATTGTGTCATGTAAACTTAATGATGGTGATGATAGCCAATGGAATGATATTTTTGTGTCTTCGATACGCTTACTATAAGTAATCATTTAGTGATAATTTTATATATAAAGCACCATAGGATATATAGCATGACCAGTTTAACCAACAAAGAATCAACATTGATGATACATTCTTATATCCAATGACAAATGAGGTCCATAAGCAAGCTAATAAGTTTATGAGCTTCGGTAACACCACAACATTGAAATCAAAACTAAAGTATGTTTTTAATGATTAATGAAAGATCAATAATATATAATACATGAATGTAAATTGGTTAGATTCACTTAGGCATTAGGTTTTCAAATTTTCAATAAGGGATTAAATAACAACACCTCCTAATTCTATTATTATTGACCAAAAAAGAGTCAATATGATTGAACACGTTGAGTACATTCACTCACACACAAATCAAATAGTTACTCCAATATTTATGTAGAAATCCCCTTCAGATAAAAGGTAAAGATACACAACACTAAAGGAAATTATATATATTTAGATTTATTGAAATTTAGATTATATAATTTATTGAAATTTAGATTATATATTTTGTTAAAATATAGCTTTTTTAAATTGTGTTTTTTTCCTAAATATAAAAAGAAACATGGTGGAATATCTCTATATTAATGGTTTTTTTTTCATTGTAAAAAAATATGTAATTTGTTATTCATAAGAATCAAAATTACATTATAGTTGTTCATGTAAAATCCCCTTCAAAGTAGGCTAGAAGACAATATTGAAGCCTTGGGAAAAACATTACAATATCCAAAAATAAACGAGAAGGACTCTACCCATCAACCTGTAGAAAGCAAAAATGCAGAGAAGACAAAATAATTGTGAGACAAAAAATAGCAGGGCTCCTGAGAGTTGTCATACAGATACAACCTAAAACAGTCCAAGGCAAAACCATAATGGAGAAACTAGAAGCAGGTAAAGAGACCTTCAACAATCATGATTCCTTTTGAGTACTTACATAAGTGAAGAATACTAGGACAGCCTCCTATCATAAGCTTTGATAGGTTGTTCATGTAAGAATTGAACTCCATGTATAGGTGCCTGAAGGATAAAGAAAGAAAACAATTCTTTAGGATCCCAATCCTTTTCAACCCACAATCATAACTCAGTGACTGCAAATTGGTGAGACCTTTGGCCCAATCAATTATGACCTTTGAGTCGCCAAAAATAGAAAGCTAGAGAATATTTTTTTTGCGAACCATAAAATCCCCCATAAGGTTAAAAGTTCAGTAAAAGTATTAGTGCCACTCCCAACACCCATCCTTAGCTTGAAACTGTGAGAGTAATCTATACGGAGGATCATGCAAGTACCATAATTTCCATCCTTCTCAGCCCCATCAAAGAATCCATATATGGTATCGAATTCCAACACCGGGCTGATTCGAATCTTTTAAAATTTTGGGGCACAATCTCTGTTCCATTACAGAAAACCTGCCACAATCTAAGAAACAAGTAAACCTCCTTTCAAAGTTTAATCACTTCTTATAATTTTTGCTTCAGTTTCCCTTTGGAGCGTGTGAGGAATGTCGATGTGCAAAAACTAATGACCTTTGCAAATAGTGGCATTGCAAAAGAGTTCTCATGCTTTTCCTAGGCCAAAAGCTCAAAATGCATATCGTTATGAGCGCATAGGCTGGAGATTGTGATAATTGCAAATGTAAAGTAGAAGCAGTAACTCCAGCAACATTAAGACCTGTAAAAAACTATAACAACTTGTTATTAATTGGAGTGATGGACACGATCGGAGCAACAAGAACCATACCGGCTTTGAATCACTCTGACTAGTCACTGCGAGATCCTGAAATGGCTTATCATTTGCAAAAATAGGGTATCGAGTGCAAAAACAGGGGATCAGGGGTCGAATGATATAACCTTCAGCCCACAAATCTAAAGTTGGCGTGTTTTTTTGGCCATGCATTGGATGCATTTGGTAAGTCTACATGGAGGAGGCGTATTCGAATGGTAGATTCTCGAGGGGATGTAGGGCTATGATGCTTCTATCCAAGTATCGATATGGTACTAGTTCTAGTACCTAATTCGTAATTGACTTAGGAACCTAACTTTCATTTGGAACGCTCTTAACCAAGTTTTCTTCAATGGCACAACAGGGATAAAGATGGTCAAGATAAAATCCGTGCAATTGCTTTGTTGGATATCTGAAGATCGAGGTGCATGGCACCAATATTACTAATAGAAGGTAGACAACTTCCAAAATTACACTTCATTGTCAAATTTGCAATTTTCCATGACACAATTAAAAATGACTAACATAAATGACTAATTCATATTCTTCTAGCTAGTCATTTTTTTATGCCGTGACTAAATTAGTCATTTATGTTAGTCATTTTTAACTCTGTCACTTATTATCTAGTCATATTTGTTAACTGGTGACTAAATTAGTCGTTAATTTTAGTTGTTTATAGTTGAGTCAATAAAAATTACTCATATTTAGTAGTAAATCACTTGAAAAACATGTGGTGACTAGAATTTTTAGTCACCTAGTAGCTAATTCCTCATTTTGTACTAGTGACCCGAGCAATGAAGATAGAAGCCCCTCCAAGGAGAAGAGAGTCATCAGTGAAAAGAGCATGGTTAATAGGGTCCACACCCCTAGCAATTTTAATGCCCAAAATAAAGCCAGCTTCCTTTTCTGCTAAAAGTTTTCTGCTAAGGGTTTCAACCATCAAAATGTATAAGAAAGGAGACATCGAACAGCCTTGACGGAGGCCTCTGGAGGCTTTAAAAAAATTAGTAGGTCTACCATTGAGTAAAGGTGCAATCCAAGACTTGTCGATGCAGGCTTTGATGAAATTTACAAATTCAGGGCAAAAACCAAAAGAGTGGAGGACTTCATAAAGGAAAGAAAGCCTTACTCGATCAAAAGCATTCTTCATATCCAACTTTATAATCATTCCTTTCTCTTTCCCTAGATAGCTAGAATGCATAGCTTCTTGAACTTGAATAATGTTATCCACTATGTTTCTGCCTTTGACAAAACCCCCATGAAGAGGAGAGATCAACTTACCTAACAGAGGCTTGAACATGTTGGCTAAAAGCTTGGCAATAATCTTATAAGAAGAGTTGCACAAAGAGATCGGACGAAACCTATTGAAGGATGATGGATTAACATCTTGAGGAATAAGAGCAAGAAATGTGGAGTTGGTACATCCACCCATTTTTGCTTTTTTCTGGAATGTAGAAACCATGTGAAGTAGATCAGATTTGATGATGGGCCAGCAAAATTTGTAAAAGTGAATAGAAAAACCATCAGGCCCAGGAGCTTTGTCAGACTCCATAGACTAAATGACATCTACTATTTCCCTTTCCGAGAAAGGATTCATTAGTTCAAATTTATCCTCAGTACTGACCAGTCTAGGAACATTATTCAGGAAATTTGAAGACACTTCCTCATCAGAAATTCCATCATCTTGAAACAACAACTGAAAGTGCCTATTGGCTTACTGTTTAAGCAATTCTTGACCTTTAATAATGATCCCATCATCATTGGAAATTTCTGAAATATGATTTCGGGAGAGCCTGGCTCTACACTGGCGGTGAAAGAAATAAGTATTCTTGTCCCAAGCCTTCAGCCATAGGCTTCTGGATTTCAACCTGAGATGCTCCTCCTCATGACGAAAATATTGAGAAGTGATGCATTGGGCAGCCTGTTCAAGAGCTATATGAGAATAGGTAATGTCACTATTTTCCATTCCGAACTGTAATGCAGCTAACTCTACCACGTGATCTTTCCTATTGGACATTGGAGAAGGGAAGGGAGTTTTGACCCACAATTTCAACGCTATTTTGGTTTGCTTCAATTTCTACTCCCATACAAAAATGGGTGATCCATTGGACCAGGATTGAGAAACCGTTTCCATAAATCTAGCTCTTTCGATCCAAAGCAGGCTAAACCGGAAGGGAATTGGACCAAGCTCCTCTTATTTTTCAAATAACAGAGCAATGGGATGATGATCTGATGAAATATTTGGAATAATTTTAGTGGAGATAACCGATTTATCGTCCAACAAAGAACTATGAACTAGAAAGTGATCAAGTCTAGCAAAGATGCTGGCAGCCCCCACCCTGTGATTGGACCACGTGAATCGCCCAGACTTAGGTTTCAAATCATTCAAATCCCAAACTTGAATTAATTCTTCAAGTATTTCTTGCAGATGATCTCTACCACGCGTTCCTCCTTTCTTTTCGTTGGAGCAAGAGTAATATTGAGGTCGCCAGCTAAAATTATATTTGCAAGAGAATTGAGCTCAAGGAATTCAAATATCAAGAGCCAACACTCTTTTTTCCATGTAATTGACTGGGACATATAGATTAAACAAGGAAAAGGTGAACTTACTGGAGTAATGAAAGAGCTCTGTATAGATCCAGTGTTGAGTGGAATACCATTTATTAAGATGAAAATTCTCTTCACGCCATAGTGTTGCTAGTCCCCCACAGGAACCTCTGACGCTAACAACTTTTCCTGAGTTCAGCTTCCATTTATTTTTGCTAATGAGAAGGAGAGCTTCCTCCTCAATTTTGGTCTCTTGGAGTAATAGGATATCAGAAGGGGCCAATTTTAATAAATCTTTGACAGCTTCGGCTTTGAATGGGTTCCTTAGACCCCTACAGTTCCAAGAGTTTATCTGCATTACTTACCCAAAGGAGAGGGAGTAATTACTCCCTTAGGGGGCCTGTTTCTCGTGTTCCTTCCATATGGCATTTCAATAGTGGCTTGAGTACCTTGTGTCTTAAGCCTTTCGACTTCTTCTTCCTGAATTTCCTTCTTATATTTTCTTCCTGTTGTTTTGGATAGCTCAAAAGATTCATCTTTTGAAGATCCAGGGCTGGTACCTTGCTTCTTCCAAATTATATCTGCATATGAGGGAGGAAAACTAGCATCTTTAGGAGGGGAAAGGGGGGAGCCAACAACCAAGGGAGGGGTTGAAAAAGAAGGACCAAATTGATCATTTAAAGTAGTTTCATCGGAATCCATTTCACGCCCTTCTGTTTGCTCCATTTCACCTTCTTTGAGTATAGCTTCGATGGAATTTAAAACAACAAAGGGATTAGGAGGAGTCTTGCGATCGATCGCCTGAGGAGGAGTAGCTTTCCCTGCTGCAGAATTCACGGATTTACTTTATTTCCCTTTCTTTTCGGGACCCTGATTGGAGTTTCCTTTTTCAATTTGGGTCCATTATTCTTCTTTCTCAACAATGATGACCTCTTCTAATCTTTGTTTACAATTATAAGCAAAATGCCCATAACCATGATAAAATCGACACTTAAACGGAATTTTCTCATAATCCAGCTCCTGAACATAAGACCAATCTGCAACTATTAACTAAATTGCTTCAGGCAGGCCAATCTCCAACTCAACTTCAACACAAATTATTGCACAAGAAAACTGGTCTTTCCTTTCAGCCCTGTCAATATACTTGCCAAGCTTGTTCCCGATGATTTCTAGGGATTATGAATTCCAACAATGCAAAGGGAGATGCAGAATTCTTACCCAAATAGTAACTGCAGATGGGACGTCTTGAGTAGGGTCGAAATCAGGGGTCCACTTGTTCAAGTAAAGCCCCTGAGGACCCATGAAGTACGGGCCATTTCGAAATATCAAATCTTGATCCTCAACACAGTTAAAAACAAGCACAAAGAAGCCTCTTCCTACAAAATGACTACGGATTTCTGCTGAGACTAAAGGCCTCCAATTCCTCTGCACCCAACCATCGATTGCCTTTAGAGAAGGCCAGAGACTAGTGAATTGGCCTATGAGAACCCATTCAGCCATATTCAATGCCGAACGACAAGTCCGTTCAGTAGGGAGTTCTACCGACGGGATATCAACTTTCTTAATGAATTTTTGAGAGACCCCCCCATTCCTCTTTCCATGGGAAGCAATCAACTTCTTAAAAGCTTCCAGGTCAAGAGGAAGGGGAAGTGGAGGAACTCCTCCAGGATCCATGACCACCATAGAGGAGAGCCTGAAGACCAGATCAACCTAACCTCAAAAGCCCAGGACAAACTATCACATCCACACAGCTGCACCTTCCAAAACAAAACTGGAAAGACCTGCAAATCTTCCAGAAAGACTATCCTGCAAAAATAACCTTCAATATGAAGCTCCAAGAAATGAAAGCTCATAAGAAAGGCCCACACTAGCAGCCCAAACAAGGCCCAATCCATCCTAACAACGACCTCCTAGCAAAGGGCAAGCCATCTTGCACCAGAGAGAAACTCCTGAAACACAAGAACCAACCTAGCCTCAAACAGATAGCACCACCAGATGGCAAGAACCAACAGACGATGAAGACCAAGGAAATTCCAACCTAGGATGAACTGCAACTCAAGAAACAGAGCCAGAACTCACGAACCAACCAGCCAACAAACTAGAGATAACCTAGCACAATAGCTTGAGTGAGCCAGAGCCATCACAAGGGAAAAATACCACCAAGAACAAAGCTAGGAACCTGCAACATCACCAGACCAGGGAAATACCCAATTTCTTGGAGCGCAGTTAATTCCACATTCCCAATCTCAAGAAGAAAATGAAAGCAAATGTGACTTACGTCCTCCTGGCAGAGAACCGCCAGTTAGGAATCGAAGACTGAATCAAATAGGCTCAGAGAGAAACGTACTCCTCTTCAATCCAGCCCTGAAGGTAGGCATAACACCTTCTACAAAAGAAAAAGCGAATCCTCAATCTGTAAAAAACAGAGAGAATAAATATGATACACTCCACCAAACTCCAAGCAACTAATCACTTGGATCTGGAAGGATTATAGACTCCACAAGCAGAGAACTAGACCGAGAAAATTTCAAAAGTTTTCTTGGAGTGAAAAATATCACGATCGACCCATTTTTTTAATTTCCATCTATGTTAGTAATTGACTCAATGTTAGTTCCCTAATTTCTCCTTTCTTATTGTTATGCAAGCAAGAGCCTATCCATTCTAGACTCTTTCCCACAACATTTGGATCAACTACACCATAGAGTGGTCAATATTGAGAATATAGACAAATCTAGAAGAGCGTATCAGAATGGCGTCGGAGGAGCTGGTGATATCCTTCATATATCTAAAGATTGATGGTACAAATTTGTTGTTGGAACTAGCAGGTCCACCAATAATATGACTGAGATGAAAGTTCTCAAGCACATTCTCATACTAGCCATTCATTATCATATTATGCAGATTCTGATTTATGGGGACTCCCAACTTGTGATTGAATGACTCAAACTCAATAAGCCTCCCAAAATAATCTCCCTCAAACCTCTCATTGAGGATATCCTTAGATACATTGGCTTATTTCATGACATATCTTTCACCCATGTTTACACGGAAATAAATTCAGCTGTCGATGCTCTATCCAAATTGGGATTCACGATCGATGAGAACATGTGGAGAATTCGGTCTGGATTGAATGCCATTGAGGAAGAATATGTTGTTGCATATATTCCTCACTAAGTTTTTTCTGCTATATATGTGTTAGGAACTCATTTTTTATCCATCTTTTTATGCACTCTATAGACTTTTTAGTTTAGGAAGTTTATAGCATACTCTCTTTATTTGTAATATTTTTAAGAAGACTATGTAATGTTTGGCCACGACCACTATACTCTATGTTTTTGAAATATATTGATGAAGACTATGTAATGAATGCTAAGGCCACATATGTACAATGTGGTTCATTTAATGAATGAATTGCGATTTTTTTTCTATGGAAAAAAAGCACAATGTAGTTAAAAATACCTTTTTTTAAACCTACATATATACATAACCTAATATAGGTAGTAAAATCGTAACAACCCATTTTAAAATCCAATGAGATTAAACTACCTAAATAATTGCCAATAGTAGTTACAATTGCAAGACCTTGCAATATTCGAAAGGTATACTCAATAAATTAGTTTGTAGTGAGACCATTGTTAAATATTTTGAAGTTAAGCTACAACAATTCATGAAATAGTCAAAGAGAAACTTGTGTTTCTCCACCAAGGGGTGGAGTTGAACTTGATAATATAACATCCTTATACATGTGGAAGAATAATAACTGATTTATCTAGTAAAAGCCCCTAATTTACTTATATGCATGCATGCCACCTCTTAAGGCAGTGCCATAGAAATGGCATGGGGTATGTTATTACCAAAATCAACAAGCATGTCACCACTTAAGGTAGTGCAATAGAAACGAAATGGGGTATGTTATTACCAAAATCAACAATAAGTTAATATAAAACAATATTAAGAAAATGTTCATTTAATGGATATCATGTGGCAAGGCCATTGTGACTAGGCAAACTCCGTGAATGTATAACATGTGGCAATGCCATTGTAACTGATCAAACTCCTTTCACTTTAGGATTAGTGATTTCTATTCCAAGGAAACATCCCTAAATTTCTTATGATTTTTAATAAGGATTAAATAATCTAACAAAAATGAAAAGAATAGTAATCAGTATTGAATAGTGCCAAGAATTATTGTTTGATGGAATCAAGACAAAGGGGAAATTTAGGGGCAAAATTTAGCATACGGGTTTATTTTTCGACCTTTTTCTTCCAAGAAAATATTTACCAATTTGGCTTTTTTCAAAGATGATTCACCCAAATTCCATGGGATAAGTTTTTAACTCTAAAAATCACCAAAATTATCCAAAAACTATATAAAGTCCTTGTTTTTTTTGTTTGCCAGACATTTTATGGTTGCAAATTTAAGAATTAGTAAGATTTGACGAGGTTTCTACACTTTGAGAAAATTAGTGTAGAAAATTATGCATCCTTAAAATTTTCCCTAATCAAGACATAGTGGAATGAAATCAAGGGGTTAATTTATGAAGGATCTTGTCCAATTATAGAGCCCAATTTTGTAGAAAGTTAGGTCCATAGAAAATTTATTATATATAAGGAATACAAGGCCAGGGATCCCTCTATTTGGGAGGATCAAGCCCAATTTTGTAAAGAGTTATGTCCACATATAAAATATTCTAAGGAACACAAGGGAAGTGATCTCAGAGTCTCACAGATCCAAAATTTAATATAACCCAAATTGATCATTTTTCAACTCTAGTTCTCAAGTACTCAACCACTTTTTTAAAAAGGAAATTCTTTAATACCATTTAAGTGTATGCTACTCATTGCTTCCACTTGGCACTCTCTAAAACCTACACATGACCTACTAATGTAGAATTTAAGATGCCAATATAGAAGGATTTAAAATTTGGTAAAGAGCCCCCAACATGTGGCAATGCCATTGTGACTAATCAAACTCCTTTCACTTTAGGATTAGTGATTTCTATTCCAAGGAAGCATCCCTAAATTTCTTATGATTTTTAATAAGGATTAAATAATATAACAAAAATGAAAAGAATTTTAATCAGTATTGAATAGTTCCAAGAATTATTGTTTGATGGAATCAAGACTAAGTGAATTTTAGGGGCAAAATTTAGCCTATAGGCTATTTTTCAGCCTTTTTTTTCCAAGAAAAGATTTACCAATTTCGCTTTATTCAAAGATGATTCACCCAAATTTCATGGGATACATTTTTAACTCTAAAAATCACCAAAATTATCCAAAAACTATATAAAGTCCTTAGTTTTTCTTTTAATTGCCAAACATTTTATGGTTGCAAATTTAAGAATTAGTAAGATTTGTCGAGGTTTCTACACTTTGAGAAAATTATGCATCCTTAAAATTTTCCCTAATCAATACATAGTGCAACGAAATCAGGGGGTTAATTTATGAAGGATCTTGTCCAATTATAGAGCCCAATTTTGTAAAATGTTAGGTCCATAGAAAATTTATTATATATAAGGAATACAAGGGCAAGTATCCCTCTATTTGGGAGAATTAAGCCTAATTTTGTAAAGAGTTTTGTCCACATATAAAATATTCTAAGGAACATAAGGGAAGTGATCTCAGAGTCTCACAGATCCAAAATTTAATAGAACACAATTTGATCATTTTTCAACTCTAGTCCTCAAGTACTCAACCACTTTTTTAAAAAGGAAATGCTTTAATACCATTTAAGTGCATGAGACTCATTGCTTCCACTTGGCACTCTCTAAACCCTACACATGGCCTACTAATGTAGAATTTAAGATGCCAATATAGAAGGATTTAAAATTTGGTAAAGAGCCCCCAACTATCAATGCTAATGTCAATCTGTATGATTTGGCACCAAAGACATTTCCATGTGGAACTCTTTGATTGGTCCAAGTTATATTACTACTACAATCCTACTTCTATAAGTATTCAATGTGTGAAATCAAATGGGCTCTACATGGTGTGACCTCGTGCTTCTATGGAATTTACTTTGTTACCATGTAACCTTATGCTTCTAAGGAATTTACTTTGTTACCGTGTAACCTTGTGCTTCGAAGGAATTTACTTTGTTTTGTCATTGACTCTATTGGAGAAATTTTGCATCATGAGGACACAAAGTCCCTTTAAGTCATATAGTCTCTTAGATCCAAACTTGATAAAATATAATTAAATTCCATGTTGGGTGTGTGGATAAACTCCTTGAATGAATAACATGTGGCAATACCATTGTGACTAATCAAGCTCCTTTCACTTTAGGATTACTGATTTCTATTCCAAGGAAGCATCCCTAAATTTCTTATGATTTTTAATAAGGATTAAATAATATAACAAAAATGAAAAGAATTTTAATCACTATTGAATAGTTCCAAGAATTATTGTTTGATGGAATCAAGACTAAGGGAAATTTTAGGGGCAAAATTTACCTATGGGCTATTTTTTTTTACCTTTTTTTTCCAAGAAAAGCTTTACTAATTTGGCTTTATTCAAAGATGATTCACCCAAATTCCATGGGATAAGTTTTTAACTCTAAAAATCACCAAAATTATCCAAAAACTATATAAAGTCCTTAGTTTTTTTTTTAATTGCCAAACATTTTATGGTTGCAAATTTAAGAATTAATAAGATTTGTCGAGGTTTCTATACTTTGAGAAAATTATGCATCCTTAAAATTTCCCTAATCAAGACATAGTGTAATGAAATCAGGGAGTTAATTAATGAAGGATCTTGTGCAATTATAGAGCCCAATTTTGTAAAAAGTTAGGTCCATAGAAAATTTATTTTATCTAAGGAATACAAGGGCATGGATCCCTCTATTTCGGAGGATCAAGCCCAATTTTGTAAAGAGTTATATCCACATATGAAATATTCTAGGGAACACAAGGGAAGTGATCTCAGAGTCTCACAGATCCAAAATTTAATAGAACCCAATTTGATCATTTTTCAACTCTAGTCCTCAAGTACTCAACCGCTTTTTTAAAAAGGAAATGCTTTAATACCATTTAAGTGCATGCGACTCAATGCTTCCACTTGGCACTCTCTAAAACCTACACATGACCTACTAATGTAGAATTTAAGATGCCAATATAGAAGGATTTAAAATTTGGTAAAGAGCCCCCAACTATCAATGCTAATGCCAATGTGGATGATTTGGCACCAAAGACATTTCCATGTAGAACTCTTTGATTGGTCCAAGTTATATTACTACTACAATCCTACTTTTACAAGTATTCAATGTGTCAAATCAAATGGGCTCTACATGGTGTGACCTCATGCTTCTAAGGAATTTACTTTGTTGCCATGTAACCTCGTGCTTCTAAGGAATTTACTTTGTTTTGTCATTGACTCTATTGGAGGAATTTTGCATCGTGAGGACACAAAGTCCCTTTAAGCCATACGGTCTCTTACATCCAAACTTGATAAAATATAATTAAATTCCATGTTGGGTATGTGGATAAAGTCCATGTAAGCTAAAGAGCAAAGGAGGTAAAGTCCTCCTAATAGAGTGGACCTAAAATATATATAGAGCCCAATGAAGCCTTACTTGACAATTGGATAAAAAAGACATAAAATTTTAATGATGTAGTATAATGCCACGTGGCATCCTTTGACGATTCCACATCTTCTTAGTTGTCCTTGATCACAACATATATGCCATGACACAAAACTTGATTGGTTTACATACTAGTTGAGCAATCCTTGTTATTATTTCCTTGCATTATCTAGGTCAGCCTCCTTACTCATCTATCATGCATACGTTGTTCCTTCTTGCTAAGACAAAACTTGCTAATGTGAAATCTCAATTCCATGTGTCCTTTCATCACTCACTTTGTTAGATCATCCACACAAATTTATGTGCTTCCCTATAAACCTAAAGCACTATGAATTCCTTTTAGTTCGAGGTCGAGTCTATGGGGAGATTATAAAAATTGGGAAAACAATAGGAACCTAAATTTGCTAATCTATATGGACCTAAAAAGGGAATAAAGCAGAGTTTAATAAGAGCATTAGGCTTGTGGGGAAGAGTTGAGATGTTGTTAAACACAAAGGATTAAGTCCACATGGACTTATAGAACCAAAAGGACTATAGAATGAGGTCGAGGGCATATTTGAAATCCAAAAATTTATGCAAGAAAGACAAAGTGTTTGAAATTCCTTGGATTTCTTCAACACAAACTCGATTTTTAGAATACAAGTTGGATTTCAATGTTAGCTGTAAGAAAAAAAAACCAAAAGAACAACCTCCTTAGATAATGAGCATTAAACCTTAATAGAGTTAAGGATTAATGAGTTTCTTCGTTCTCATATAACATTTCAAAAGAAGAACCTTTAAAGCAATGCTTCTATAAAAATTGATGTTGGAAGCAAATACATGTTGTAACATAGATGAAGAAAGTCCTCCTTAATTTTCACATAGTCGAATTAAATTGAAAAATTAAGATTGAAGTAAAGTTGGATTAATTAAATCCACGAGATGTAGAACAGTTGGTGGTGGGGTATGGTTAAGACGCCACCCTAAGCTGAAAGGTCGTCGGTTCTAATCCCGTCGGATGCCAAAAAATCCAACCATGTTAAGGGTTGGTGCGATCCCCGGGTGATTTTGACGGCTTAGATGCCCTTGGTTCGTGGTTTCTTAGCCAATGGCAACCCTTCTAGTTAGGGGGTTCCACCACGTTGCCAACAAGAAAAAAGTTGGCTTAATTAAAACTATTTTTTAAACCAAAGAAGTTATGGAAATAAATATTTGTCATGATTATGAAGATACGAAAACCTTTTTTTTTCATTACTACAAATTCTGACACTCTTGTACGTGTTGTGTATAGATGATCATAAGTTTTGAACCTAAATGGGAATAATGATAACCTACTTCCCCAACCACCCAACCTATAAAAAAAAACCTTTAAAAAATATAAAAATCTATTGAAACTTATTCTTTAAAGCTTTAATGATTCCACTTGAGAAGAGCTTTGCCCTTTTTACTTAATAACATTGCATAAACAAAGTACCAAGAGCAAAGTTACCTTTAATATACAACAATACAACAAAGCAATATATTTGAGATACTTTCTAATGGTTAGCAATATTTGTTAGGAGATAAGAATCCCCTCAACCTATTATTTTCCTTCGTACACTCCCTCGACCAAACCTTTTCCTTCATAGAAATACTTTACAATATCCTATCCATAATAGCAATTCTCAACCAAAGTACACAACCACCTTTATACTCTTACATAGATAGGCATATTATCACCATTAAATTCTAATCATTTATTCTGGTCGTTTTATATGGTTGGTATAAATAAATGTGGAATCAAAAGTACACAACCACCTTTATACTCTCAACGACCTTTATACTCTCACATAGATAAGGCCTATTATCACCATTAAATTCTAATAATTTATTATGGTTGCTGTAGAGTTGTTGGCATAAATAAAAGTGAAATCAGGGCATGGAGAAATTGACTTCTTCCCTCATCATGCACACTTCATAATGATATCATTGGTGGTTGTGAGTACACCGACATATAATAAGAATAGTTGGCCCATTTCAATGGAGCACTTGGCACATGTGAAATTGACATATGTGAATCATGCTTTGCTCATGCCCAAGCAACAAGAATACCTAGTCCATTTCATTGGAGCACTTTGGTGCATGTAGATTTGGCATATGAATCATGCTGTGCTCATACCAAGTTTACAATATGATTGTGAATTTCCATCCCAGCAACCAATAGCTAAAGATCAGGTGACCTTTGTTTACAAAAAGATTGCCATTTCCAATGCACCCACTAGATTCCAAGTCCCATTTCCAACCACACACCCACATCTATATATTAATGGAGTGATGTGATATCTTCTTAAAAATGTTTAGAATTTTCATAAGTGATTTGATATCTTCTTAAAAATGTTTGGAATTCTAATTGAATTTTAGCTTCTTGGAATTATCTTTGAGGAATTTGTTAGAAAATTTTTGTTTTATTATTTTTAAATATAAAGTAATATTATAAAAAATGTTTTGTTAAAATTATTATTAATATATAGGGATGAGTAATGTTTTTTTTTTGAAAAATTTAAACTATGTTTTGATTAGTTATTGATGTTTATTGTTTTAATAATTTATTTTAGTTTAGGGGAATTGGTAACTGGGGTGAGGCTTGTACTCGAGTAACACAAAGTCGATTTTCGTCCACTATCATTATATCCTTTGGTGCATCCACACTGTTTATACACAAATGCATAAACTATTCGGAATTTAAACTCTCGACATCACAAAAAGTGCTTTAAGAGTGCATCCTATTGCCAACTCGTATACACCCTTGGGGTTTAATGGATTTAATATCTCTCTCTTCATATATATATATATATATAGTAAAAACAGTAAGGAATGTTTCCTAACATTAGTGAATAGTATTCTTCTTGAATTTGTTCACATAAACTAGTATATTTAATCTAAGAGATTCAAACTAGACACCTATTAATATATGTCTAACATAGAAGAGCCAAATTTAATAACATTAAGTTGATTTAACCTCTTAAAGGCACTAAGTACCATATCCTATCATATAACTTAAAAAACTATTTTTTTAAGTACTACGTTTTGTAAGATTTAAAATAATATTAAGTATTATAGATAGTTTATTTGTATAATACAATAAGTTTTTCAAAGATGAATAAATAATTCAACACAACCAAACATTTATTTTCATAAATAATTGAGCACATGCATTTATTTTCAATTAAATGTTAAAACTTTCATATAATTTTAGATGTTGTCATCTTTACCAATAACCATTAACATATTTATTATGTTTTTATTTTCAATTAAATGTTAAAACTTTCATACAATTTTATTTGTTTAGATTTTCCATCAAATGTTAAAACTTTCATACAAATTTAATGGTTTAGATGATAACAATTTTTCAAAATTAAATATTTCTTTTTTTCTCAAAAAAATTCAATGAATATAATCAAAGAGTTTTGGCTTTATTTATATAAAATATTTTTAATAATCACTTAAACAATTTTGGAAAGGAAACAATGATAATATACCTAATTTTACATATGAAAACACAAAATTTGTATGAAAAAAAGAAGAAGAAGAATTCACAAGGAAAATGATAAATGAAAAACAATTAGTACAATCAAGTATACTAAGAGAGTATAATGAAGTAGGATAAAAACATTGAAATGCAATTTTTTGGATGTTTTCTTTTAATTTTTTTTTAAAATTGTAATTTATTTAAATTAAGTTTGCATTGTGAGAATGATGAAATCCACTCATTGAGATTGTATATTTTGGGTATGTTAAAGGTTTTTGACGCCTCTAAATTGATTTGTGTGAGGTCAAAGCATGGGTATGGTGCTCCATTTTTATCTTTGTCATGTAGCAATTTTGATTTTTACCTTTGTAAATTCTAATGTTTTATAGCTTGTTCAACTTCCCATATGTTTAAGATTTGTCAAACATGCACTAGCCACTTCCATTTCATACACTATTTATGTATAAATCAAAATCATTCTAAGCAAAACCAAGAATGGATGGACCAGCATGATAAAAATTTAGCAATCAATACAAATTTCTCTAGCAACAATGCATACTTAATAAGCCATTAACCATTTTTAATCCTGAACAGATTTTTTCTCTTTTAAGTAAAAACATTGTGCGATTAAAGTTACTTTTAAGTATCATTTACTATACCCATAAAATATTAAGGTTAAGACAACATTCACTAGTGAAAGTTGAGAACATAAATATTAATAAGCACAAAGTCATGTTTGAACCCTTCCATTAATCATAAATAAATCTTTTTCTTTTTACAAAAAAAACTTCTTACTACTAAAAACTCCCTTTACATTTAATCCAATGTATCCATGAATTATTAAAATTGTGAAGACTTTCACTAAGTTTTAAAAGTTTTTCATGGATTACGACACTTCAAAATCACCTTTCTAATTGTAACATCTTCCAAATGACCTCCTTTAAAAATAAATCCAATTAAAATATTCCAATAGAAAAAGGATCTACACCACATGTTTCTATACTTGTAAATCACTTTTCTCACTTTTTTTTTAATGTATCATGACACTTTCCAAATCACCCTCCTTAAAAGAATCCGCCCAAATCAATGATACCACATATTCTCCATACCCACATGGTGACATAAAAGAAGCAATACATCCCCCCTACGAAGAAAGGCATTTAGAGGGGTGGAAGTAATGCTCACAACTAAAACATTAATACTTAATAAGTCATTAATTATTTTTATCTTGAACAAATTTGTTTCTCTTTTAAGTAAAAACATTGTGCTATTAGAGTTACTTTTAAATGTTCATTGGATGTAGCTTGGGTGGTTGAGAGGAATAATTGTTACCCTCCCCACACAGGTTTAATTCTTGTAAGAGAATTTATGCTCTTGTTGAGCCCCCATGTATTGACTATGTCATGGTTTGACTAGACATGTAATTTTGGCCATATCTTAATTCTTTGGAATAGCAAGTGTTGGCATATTTCCAATTGAAAAAGAGTCGCATTTAAATATAATTTATTGTACCCATAAATTATTAAGGTCAAAGACAACTTTAACTAAGAAATGAAAACATAAATATTTAAAAAACACAAAGTCATGTTTGAACCCTTTTATTAATCATTTTAATCACAAATAAACTTCTTTTTTAGAGAACAAACATCTTATGACTAAAACCCTCTTTACATTAATCCAATACATCCATAAATTATTAAAGTTGTGAACACTTTCACTAAAGTTTAGATAGCTATTAGATTTACTTTTAAATATAATTTAAAAGTACCCATAAATTATAAGTCGAGTCGACTTTTACTAAAAATCTAGAACATAAATATTAATAAGCACGAAGTCATGATGTTTGAACCCTTCCATTAATCATTTAAATCGTGAATAAACCTTTTTCTTCTTACGACTAAAACTCCCTTTACATTTAATCCAATGTATCATTTTTCTTCTTACGACTAAAACTCCCTTTACATTTAATCCAATGTATCCATAAATGATTAAAGTTGCGAAAACTTTCACTAAATTTTAGATAATGATTATAGTTGCTTTTAAATATAATTCAATGTATCCATAAATTATTAAGATCAAGACAATTTCACTAAAAAAACACAAACATTTAATAAGCACAAAGTCATGCTTAAACCTTTCCATTAATAGTTTTAATGACGGATAAACCTTTTTCCTTTTTCTTTTTATAGAAAAAACATTTTATAACTAAAATTGCATTTACATTTAATCTATAAACTATCACATCCATAATTATCAAAGTTGCTAAGACTTTAACATTTTAAATAAAATAAAAGTGTTTTCATGGATTACGACACTGCAAAATCATCTTTCTCTAAATCTTAATGAAATATAGTACTTTTCAAATCACATTCTTTAAAAAAATCTAATCAAATTATAATTCAATAAAGAAAAATATACACCGCATATTTTTTTTCACACTAAGCCGTGCAAGAATGGAACATTTACTCAATCCACATATTCATTACAAAGAAGCTCAACAAAACCAAACATATTACTTATAAAAATAAAACCTAAATAAAAACAAATAACAACCACATGTTTACACGCTTATAAATCACTTTTCTCAATCTTTTATGACAGTTTCCTAATCACCCTCCCCCACCAAAAAAAAATAAACCAAAGAGACCACATACTTTCTAGAACCCAAAAAAAATACAATTTCCCCTTCCCCTATAATATAAAGTTATAAAGTAAGGCATTTAGAGGCGTGAAAGAAATACCAACCTTTCGAAAATTAAATCTACTAAATTACGCCGCAACATCCAGTGGATCCTAGAGCCTTCCCCGACACGCGATGTCGACGCGGGCTATTAATATTACGACACGTGTCCCTCCCACGAATATGTCGTGGCCATTATCGAACCGGCTTACATCGTGCCGGCGCGTGTACCCAGTGCAAACGCGGATCGATCCAGGCGCCCTCCATTATTAGAATTAATTTATGGGTATGAAGAAGCCCAACAGTATAAAGAGAGATGATATTGTCCAGAAGGATCCACGCGGCTCGTTTACGGATTTACAGCTAAATAGAGGCTTTCACTCAACGAAATCAAGAATATATATTTTTAGGTATACTGAGTTCACACTCCAAGTCAAGGTTGACCTCCAGAGGCTTTATAATAGAGGAGCCTGCTGGCTTTCAGGAAGAAATTTGGCGAAGAATTTGCAGGTTGATAATTGCAGGAATTTGAGAGAGTTTATCGAGATTCCCGTGGGGTAAATTTAAGGATTTTAATTTCTCGAGGAGAACAAGGGGGCGTAATCGTCGTTGTTGTTGTTGTTCTTGATGTTTTTTTGGAGAAGCAAAAATGGTTGCAGGAAGAAGTTTGTGTACTGTTGTGGAGGTTGCATACAAGGCTCTGTCTTTAGAGAAGGAGATCGGATGCGAGGTGGATGAACGTGATTGCCCGTCGCCAATTGCGATTATTCCTGATTGTTTCGGTGCTGAGATTATATCAGGCTCGTCTCAGACACAGCTGGTAAGGGTTCGATAAATTCATATGGAAAATATAAGATTCTAGGGTTTTGGTTTTTTTCGAGCTGCCGGATTTTCAGTGTATGTGAAATCGTGATGTATTTTGAAGTTTGACTGCGGATTGTTAGCTTTTGTTCAGTTCTGGGGTTTTGAGGGTTTCTTCCGGAGTTCTGATTAGGATTAACATGGATGCCCATGCATTTTTTTTATAGAAATTTGTGATTGGGTGGAAAAAAAGGAATTGTGTTATTTTGTTAAGCTGTTATTGGCCTATTGGACTTTTAAACAGCCAGGATTCTTGTTATTAGCTATCCCAATTCTATTAAATTTATCCTAATTCAAACTAATTTTTAAATATTAAGCCGTTGAATTTCAGTTCTCAACCATAACTCTGTGCTTTCTGTGCCTATTAGGTATCCGTGTTCTCACCAAATTATTTTAAGGTATCCTAGTTTTTTCCCATCGCTGGGGAAGTCTGTAGTGGTCGATAACAAATTATATCATTCATTGTGACTAGGGAAGTCTGTAGTGGCCGATAACAAATTATATCATTCATTGTGACTAGGGAAGTCTGTAGTGGTCGATAACAAATTAAATCATTCATTGTGACTAGCTGATGCATACGACTTTTCAGTAAGGCATTGGAAGGCGCTGTTGGGTGTTTGGATAAATAATTTCTTACACCAAGGCTTTTCAATTCGGGTGGGTACTTTGTTGCAGCAACGTCTTGTCGGCTGCATTGTAAGTCAACCCTGCATCTCTTTATCAACCCTCCGGCCTGGGCAATTAGTTATAGCAATTCAATATTTGTTTTGTTTAATCTATGATTTAAATTAATTTGGCTTTGCTAAATCTTGGGTTACTCCATGCTTATTAGATTCTCATGTTCTCACCTAATGTTGCTAGGCACCAATTTTCTCACCAGGGCTTGGGTGGTTTGTTGCGGCCGCTAACAAGTGAAATCATTCCTTCTGAATCCTGATTAGTAGCTGCATACTCTGTTCCGGAGAAGAATGAAAGGGCTTGTTGGGCATTTGGAGAAATACCTCTTTACACTTGTTAGACACCCATGCTCTGATCAAATGCTTATTAGGTGCTAACGTTTTCACCATGGCTTAGGTGGTCTGTACCGGTGGCTGACAAATAAAATCGATCATTGTGAATAGTCGATGTGTACTTTGATCCAGTAAGGAATGAAAGGTCTTGTTGGGCATTAGGAGAATTATTTGCTTACAACCCAGACGTTTGAAGGTGGGAATGAATACTTTGTTGCTGGAAGGCTTTGCAAGGCCCTGTCAGCATAGTTACCGGATTCGGCCCTAGGCCTAACCGCATCCGAATCGGATTCCACCTTGTTTCTGTTTCTTCCACCATGTTTTGGATTCTTCCACCTTGTTTTGACTATTATAAATTTTTTTACATAGGATAATTAAGGCTAATTAGGGTTAGGGTTCCGAATCGCCGATTCCTAATTTTGGGATGAGTGTTGCACCCGTATCGGATTCTTTAGCCAATTCCGATGGCACCCACGGTTCTTGTATCCTGTCAGCTGTATTCTAAGTCAACTGTCCATTTTCTTATCAACCCTTGGATGTTAGCTGTACATCCCAATTCAGTTAAATTTATCTCACTTAATGGCTTTTTCCTGTAATTTCGACCTGATGAATCTCAGGGCTTAACCAACTCAATCAGTATCGGGCACCCATGTTTTCACCATGGATTGGTCCCAAAAGATTGAACGAGAACAATTGGGAAATAATTGGAAGCAGTCGAACTCGTCAATCATAGCGTGCCTGTATTGTTAATCGCAATAATTGAGATTATTTTAACTGCAGGTGAACCTCAGGGTTCAAACATAACTTCATGCTTATTAGGTACCCATGGTCCCACCTTGGATTGACAGATCTGCAGTAGCCGCTCACAGCAAAGCAAGTCATATGTTATGAATAGTTGCTGCACGAATTAAGTCATTTGTTGTTAATAGTGGCAGCACACATTAGATCGTTGGTTGCGAAAAGGTGCTGCAGTTGATCATCGCTCTTGTATAATCTCATGTTTGATATGAATAATGTTTTTCCTTTTATCTTATTATAAGGTAAATGGCCCTTTGTTTATGAAGCGGACTCTACCTTGTGCTTAGATGCACAAACTGACCATTTGTTAATGAAGTGGGCTCTGCCTTAGTCTCAGATAGACAAACTGCCTAGGATCAGAGAACTATCAGATATTACAAAATAACACAATTAACCCATGTTCTCTCTACAAGAAAGCTCCACTTGACCTATGAACCCTTATGGGTTTGATGTGAATAATGCTCAAAAGCTTTGTCCTTTGTCTTTCGTTCATTGAGTGGTTAAGCGGTATCATGCCTGTACAATAACTTGCTTGTTAATTATGCAATTTGGCATTTTGTGTAAAAGATCTATTTACCATAATCACAAGTGCAAGCAGGACACGAGCTTGGTCTAATGGCGAAGTAGGTAAAATTGTTAGAGATTCATGTATTGATTTATCTACTTTTGTTGGTCGTATGGTTGGATGTCTTGTGCATCTGGAGATGTGACAAGATGTTTTTCACCCCAACCTCACCCACCAAAAACAAATACATAATTGTAAGTATGGTAGCCAGATTCTTAAAAGCTTGCATCCAAATCTTTGTTAATAAACTAATCAATCTTAATAACGTTATTGTCTAGGATTTCTTCCTTATATTTTTATAATGTAACGATATGTTTATTTTTACAGTAATATCACAAGTTGCAACTACAGACAAGTGCAATCAACTTCTAAGTTCTAACAATGTCACACTCGCTAAACTTGGTAGTATTATTGTTAATGCGTCAGTTTAGAGATATGGATTGTTTTTACTTCACGAGCAGTATATTTCAATCTAGGGATCTCTGCAAGTGTTTCATTTGTCTTTTTGATATTTTGGGAGGGGAGCTGTATGGGCAAGGATTATTGTTTGTTTTAAAGGACTTTAGATTTAATGCTTTATTAACTGTGGTTGCTCAGCTTGTAAAACTGTCAGGATCCAGTGTTTTATATGGCCATTTTAGAACTTTAGGTGGATTGAGTTTTGCATGGTTGGTTAGAGCTGATTTCAGATTTTACTTGAGTTCCGGTGAGGCAAATTCAGGATCATCATTTATGACAAAATCTCGCCCTTCAGTGGAAGAAGGAAATCTCTTATTTATATCTTCGCTGATAGTAAGAAATTTTCTTAAACACGCACGCCATAAAACAATCTTATGCCATCACTGATTGTTCATTATTTTAATAGTTTCTATTAGTTAACATATTGGTTTGGTGGAAAAACAAAGTTAGCTTTCACATCTGGAACAGGGGATTTATTTCTTGTTAGTTAGATGCTGAGTGCTACAAGGTCATGGTATAGTCTATTATAGTTTTTCTGGAACAAAAAATTCCTGGTCGGTATTGTGGTTTATGAGAGCTATAGCAGTCTATAGCAAGAAATAGTTTTCTTTTTTATTAACTAATTTCAGGAAATTACTCATCAAGCATATGTTACAGTGAAAATCATCTTCTGTTATTAGATGTTTATATTACTTGTGTAATTAGTGAATTCCAAAATATTGCAGTCTGAAGTTTCAACCTAATTTTGGTTGCCTTTATTTCAATTTATTTCAGGAGTTGAAAACTACAAATTTGATTCCAAAGCTTTCCGTTGAGAATGGGAGGGAGCAGATTGTGCCATTTATAAGGTCTGGCAGTTATACAGATATTGGTCCCAGGGGGCATATGGAAGATGAGCACCTATGCATTGATGATTTGTCAAAACATCTTGATACAATGTTTGAGGGACCAAAACCAAATGCCTTTTATGGGGTAAGTGCTTTTTCTATAGGATAATCTTAGAATTTAGGTTTTTAGACTTTCCTTTAAAAATTAAAAAAAATAGTAAAATATTAACTACTAAAATATGCATTGTGGTGAGTGATTCTGGATCTTCATGTTAAAATTCCTCAGCACATGGTAACAGTCTTAGTCTGATTTTTAATCTACATATTTAGGAAAACAGAAAATTGAAATCTCTATAAAACCTGCAACCTGTTTTTTACTAGGAATTGAAACACATCAATCTGAAGAAAGTAGCAGCAAGTACACAGATCGGAAATTCAGATCACATGATTGTCTATTACTCTTGGAAACAGGAAATACATGGAAAGTTTCAAATTTTACCCATCACCCACTGCTTCCCAGCCTGAAACTGAATGAATAAAACCTATACATGCCTTTTTATTTAGTGCAAGAAGATCCCTTTAGTGTTACAAAACTAGCCCTGGTCCAAATCTGGAGCGATCCCAAAAACAAATCCAACCCTAGATCTATTTTACTTTTGTGATCTGCACCCTTATTTCTGCACTATGGATAGTCTTTAACAAATCTTCTCCATAGAAGAGGTAAGACCTCCTTGGGATCTGCACCCATATTTCTGCTTGAATGGATAGTCTTTAATAAATGTTCTCCAAACAATTGGTAAGAACTCCCTAGGATCTGCACCCTTCCAATGGACTTCACGCACCTTCCTTGACTAGACTAAGTTAAAATTAGAACTGTTCTAAAACTGAACAATTTAATACAAATATAAAAAAGCATCTTATAGATGTAGATTGTAGATTGTAATTGTAGATTTGGTAAAGATTGTGTGATGATTGTATCTACGAGAAGATTTCGATGGATCAAGGCCAACAAGAAGGGTGGTAATGATAGCCTAGTTTTATCTGGACAAATAAAGAAGGACAGAGTTAAAAATCCAACTAGTGAATAAGGAAAGGATGAGGAGTCAATGCCACAATAGTAGAAGAAGGACTTGAGTAAAGTCAAGTGCTTCATTTGTCATAAGCATAGGAATTATGTAATATGCATCATAGTGTCCAGAGAAGAAGGGCAAAGGGAAGCAACAACAAAAGTAGGCATCATTTGTAGAAACTCAAATGAATGAGTTTACCACCAATTTTGAGAAGGATTTCTTGATCGTATCTTTCCTTCTTTATTAGCACAATTTTGAGTGATGCATGGTATGTGGCCATTGGAGCATCTTGGCATATGGCATTAGTTAGGTAATGTTTAACCAGTCTAAAAGACTACAACTCAAAGGTTCAGGTAGAGCTTGGTGATAATGACAAGTACCCAGTAATTGGAGCCAAATACCATTTCCTTCCAACTCTAGCCAGGGAACTCTTCAGATTTTGATGATATTTTGTTTGGTGTAGGTCTCGAGAAGAACTTGCTTTCAGTTTTGGTCATGGAAGATAGGGGTTGGGCAATAGAGTTTAAGAACCAACATGTCTTCATCAAATTGAAGGAATCTAGCCCAATAGCAGCACACGTGATTGAGGTTAGAAAGGGCAATCTATATAGGTTACATGGGGAACTTGTTTGTGCCGTAGTTCATAAGTATGACTTCTTGTGTGAGTTGTGGCACAATAAGATGGGGCACTTGCATCATAGACTTTTTCATTATGAGGGAGATAGTCACAGGTCTTGTAAAATAGTAGTAGGGAGTATGTAGAGGGTGCGTGCTTGGAAAGCATGCCAAGGTTGCTTTCCCAAGCAGTGAGAGGATAGGTCTAAGGAGATTCTAGGCTTGTACATTCGGATGTTTGTAGACTAATGTTAGAACTTAGTAGCGCCAAATTTAGGAGCATGTACTATGTTTTCTTTATTGATAATTTGTTTCGCAAGGCTTGTATCTACTTTTCAAAGACCAAGGATGAGGTCTTTAGCAAGTTTTAGGAGTTTAAAGCTTTGGTCAAGAATCACGTAAGAAAGAAGAGTCTTGAAATTATATAAGGGTGGTGAGTATATCTTCAAGGAGTTCAAGGGTTTTTATAAGGAATAAATTAAGAGAGAGCTAAATTTGCCCAACTGCTGAGAAAAAGAATGAGGAAGTGTGTCCTCACTGTCCTGTCAAGAAAAATAAAGCTGCGAAAGATAGTGCTGGATTTAGAACATCAATCCATTCTGTATTACTGATCTCTCCTTCATAACCAATGTGCCATACTGCTGAGAAGAAAAACGAGGCAGGGCACCCTCACTGTCCTGGCAAGGTTAACGATGGCTCAAAGAAATTAACAAGAAATTTAGAAACAAGGTCATCTTCTCACTTTCCATTATCTTTTGATAAGTTTCATGAGACCCAAGCACATTATTATTTTTTTGTTTTGTTAGAAATGCCCGTCACTCGGGGCCAGTTCATTTCAACCATTGGCTAAGAAACCACAACCCAGGGGCATCTAAGCCGTCAAAATCACCCAAGGGTCGCACCTGCCCAGGGCCACACCAACCAACATTGCTGGATTTTTTTGTCTCCTTCCAACCAAGTCACCTGTAAGGGTATTGAACTCAAGTTGCCTTGCAAACAAAACCACACCTTAACCGAGTGAGCTAGCAGGAATTGACAACCCAATCAAATTTTATTAAGAACTGTCTGTTTTAGAATTTTGAGATACAGAGGCAAGGATCTCTATAGCTTTAGGGGAGGATGTTCATTCATGCCATCCAAGGATTTTTCTAGTGAGTTCCTTCTGTACAAGCAAACAAAAAAAATCTCGATATCTTTGCAATTACAGAAGCAAGGATCTCTACAGTTCAGGAAGATGTTCATGTGCATGTGTACTGCTAATAAAATAAAACTTAAAAACTGAGCTGTCATCATCTTTTATTGTTTAGGAAGACCTACATATTATATATATTTAAACAACTATAAATGAATTAGCTTAGATCCATCTTAGCTGAGGATCTATTATGGGTCAAGAGCTATGTAACCCGAAACTCCACCTTGAGTTGTTGGAAATATGTTTCAGATTTATGGAAATGCCTTCTTGTACGAATGGCCTTTGAAATACTGTTGACATGTTTTGGTGGCATTTCAGATTTTTGAAATACAGTAACAGCTATTTCAGTTAATTTTTCAGTTGTTTAGGCCACAGTATATCAGCTGTTTTAACTAGCATCTTGGTCGTTAAAAAGGGGAAATAATCTATTTTAAAATAAAAAAGCTTGTGAATACTAATTTCTTACAAATCATTACAAGTATAGGGCTTGGGCCTCTCTTAATTATAACTCTGGTTTTATTTCCAAATTTGGAATTCATGATTGTTCTGAAATTTGAAATTTCTGTCCCCTATTTTCCCTCGTGTGTGTGTGTGTGTTTTATGTATCCTACCTGCATTGTATTTTGATTTAAAAAAAATTAGTTGTATTATTTGTATCCTGTAGATGTGCAACTTAGGTTGAAACTTGAAAGGCCATCAAAATAGGCGAGGGGCAAATCTATGTTTATTAAATAGTACCTGAAGGCGCAAAATCTTCAAGGTTTAAATTCTGAACCTTTTTAATCCATCTTGGTGATTAATGATTTGTGGTTCAATTGGTTATATGTTAGTCATTAAGGGTTTGTACACGTCAATTTGCAGTAGTTTCTCTTAGAGTTTTTTTATCTGTCAAAGGCGAAACCCTTGCTCTTGATTTTCTTGCTAAGGACCTAGCTAAAGGTTCTTGATGTGTCGCTTGATCTTCTTTTGACATGTCGCTTGATATGAAAGCTTGGCCAATTCTTCATAGTCACTGAAGAATGCCTCTTAGGTCCCCGCAACTAAACTTTCTAACCATTGTCTTCTTTCCACAAAACCAACTTTACAGTTGAGGAAGGAGAGCAAGACTCAATTTATTGGCCACATTATATGTAATTATCTTATCAGGAGTTGTGCATAAAATAGGGGAAATTGTCAGGATGCTTCCTCTTTACTTAAGTGCTGAGCATCCACCACCTATCAAGAGGTTGGAGTCGGGACTCTGTGTTGTACTGTATGGCAAGTGCCATGCCTGGCCCGACTTAACAGCTATCACGTCCTCATATTGTCTCAGGATGAAATGGGGTAATTGAATCCTGGTGGGGGAATGTCATCTTCCCCTTCTTGACCAACCACCAGTCAAGCCCCTGGTAGTAATATTTCATAAAATATTAAATATATTACTTTATTCTATTTTTTATTTGATGAAAAAACATTTTGATCATATTCACATGTAGATTACATAATGGATATAAAAGTGCTTATTGTTTCCAAGTCAGACCAGAGGGGCAGAGATTAAGCAATTATAAATAGCAGAATAATCAGGAGGTCACCTACAGGCTATTGCCACTGGTATTTACTGAGCAAAAAGCTCTACATAATACCTCTGTTACAACTAGAAAAAGATAATGACTGCTCATCAAACAAAAGAAAACCGTGCATAGACAACATATACACCATTGAAAAAAGGGAATCTGTGTTGTCATCACCTTTTGTATTATCACACTATCATAATTGATGAAGGGTTGGTTATTTGAACATATCATGGGCTTTCTTCTGCAGTCATTTCTGGGTTATAATATTGGTATTTAGAGCTAATCTTTTTAGACTAAATTATGCTTTCTAACTCCGAAGTTTTGCTTCTTATAGGTATTTGATGGACATGGGGGTGCTGAGGCAGCCATCTTTGTTCGAAATAACCTTCTGAAATTTGTCCTCGAAGATGTTGATTTCTTTAGGATTCAAAAGAACGATGCCGATTTTCAAAGTGCAGCTGAAAAGGTTTTAAGGAATGCATTTCTGGTAGCTGATCTTGCTTTGGCTGATGACTCTGACGTTGACAGCTCCTGTGGCACAACAGCCTTGACGGCACTAATCTTAGGAAGGTTAGTATTGTGTTTGCAGTTTTGCTTTTGGAATGTCTGTATCTTTGAATGTGGATCTGTAATCTTATGGCTCTGCATTTAACTCTGTCAGTTTTGAAATCAAATTCTCATCTTTGTTCCTTTGTGCAGGTCTCTCCTTGTCGCCAATGCCGGGGACTGTAGGGCGGTGTTGTGTAGGAGGGGAAAAGCAGTGGCAATGTCCAGAGACCATAAACCTGATTGTGCCAGTGAAAGATCGCGAATTGAATCATTGGGAGGCTTTGTGGACGACGGATATCTTAATGGTGAATTATCAGTTGCTAGAGCATTAGGTGATTGGGACATGAAATCATCAAAAGGTTCTTTTAGTCCTCTTAGTGCAGAGCCTGAATTTCATTTAGCTGATCTCACAGAGGAAGATGAATTTATGATAATTGGTTGTGATGGCATTTGGGATGTTATGTCAAGCGATTGCGCAGTCGACATTGCACGGAGAGAGCTTATGCGGCACAATGATCCACAGCAATGTTCCGAGGAGCTTGTTTTAGAGGCTTTGCGGCGAAATCCACGTGACAATCTGACGGTTGTGGTAGTCTGCTTTTCAGCCGAACCTCCACCTTGCATCGAGCCTCCTTGTATTGAGCGTCCTAGGTTCAGAATTTGTACTATAGAAGGCTTACGTAACCTGAGGAGTTTCTTAGACGAGGTGACGAGGTGACAGCTATGGACAAACTGGACTGCTCTCAGTGGCAAACATGTCTATGCACTCGAGACACTGAAATTCCGGTTATATATTGACATATTGGGTCCCTGATCTCTGAAAGTGCAATGGTAATGCAAGACATCAACCATTTAATATAGCTCTCACCCGGCACGAATTCAGTGTTTACTCGTCATTTGCAAATCATGGTTGGAACCACTTCTGAAATGAGGCAATTATATGTAGAATGGAGGGGACCCATATCACATAATGTTTTGCTGTACTGGACCAGTTTTGCAATGCCTTGTTACAGGTATGCACAGATGAATGTTATGACCATGACGACTGTGTAGAACCGGAAATCTGAGAACGTCCAGTTTCCTCAAATGTCTCTGACCGATTCTTTACTGGTTCGTGTCTTTCTGTTGGAAATATTTTTGCTGCCGTTGGAACTGTTCGATATGTATCCTCAGTTTTACACGAGGATAAGAAACATAGAAAATGTAATTTCATAGACCAGGAGTGTCATACCTCCTAAACTTTTCTTAGCGCTCGATTCATTGCAATTGTTTGTAAGAATTTCAATTAATATTATCTACTGTTATGTAATTTTTGTTCTGCAGTGCAATTAGTGGCAAAAATGTTGAACATATTGTAAATCACGATTTGAGTTAATACTTTGTCTGTTCATATATAGCGGTTCTTAAATGTTGGAAAACGAAAAAGCTTTGTAAATGCAGTTTTGAGCATTTTTTAAAATTGAAGTTTTAATTTGTGTTTCATTTGGAACTAGTAGGAATTATATCTCTTTTCTGAAAGAAATCTTGCTATTGCATCCTAAACATACAACTTTTTAAGATATGCTTTGTCATACTTCTCTGTTATAGTTTTATTCTCCATGCCTTCTCCCACTGCCCTATGCCCTATATTTACTTAAGCTTTGCTCTCGTTCGTTGGTATAGACAAATAGCTGCGCATTATGCAATTCTTGAACAATCTAGAGGCGGAAATCTGATACAGTTCACTTCGTTTTTCGAGTTTTTGCAAATTATTTCCCTTAACATTTCCTGTGTTATAATGTCCGATTCAGTAGGTTATCAATCTTCAAGCCTGTTGGGTGAGGCTGACTGAAGTCCCAACCTAGCAAAAGTAGGAGAACAAATCTTTCCATGGGAAGTATAGTAAATACATTCAGTCAGGGATGTTACTCAAACCATTATGACCATTATGAAACAAATTAGAGGTAGGGAGGGTAGGACGCTGGAGGTCTACCATGGCCACACTAGCTGCATGCAAACTTGGCACTGACGTGGAGTTTGTTACTGTACATTGGAGCGAGTCACGATGCATCCATCTTGGAGTGGGTGTTGGTGCCATTGCTCTCCATTTCCATTGATACATGAAAATGAAAATTAATTATTAGAATAGTTAATTCATACTTGCCCTGTGTGCTAATATTTAGTCACATATATTGTTATTGTATTGGTTATTAATATTTAGTCACGTATATTATTAATATGTTATTGTATTGGTTATTAATATTTAGTCACTTATATTTATTAAATCATACTTGCCTTGTGACTACTGTTTAGTCACATATATTGTTAATTCATACTTGCCTTGTGTGACTACCGTTTAGTCACATATATTGTTATTGTATTGGTTATTAATATTTAGTCACATATATTGTTATTGTCCTTATAATCCTTATTATCAAGGAGAGATTGTCTCCATATGAACACTCTTTTGAGTGGTTTTAGGCAGTTGTGGGATGGGACCTAGGTTAGTTTCTAGTTTACTGTCTACTTAAAATATTTTTTTAAGTGGTTTTTTTTCAAACATAAAAAACCCTAGTAACGTGATATATCAAACGTTCTTTAACCAAAATACTTACTATCAAACGTTCTTTAACCAAACCAAAATACTGTCTAGGAAAAAAAACCTAGTAACTTGATATAAAACGTTCTTTAACCAAAATACTGTCCGGAAAAAATACAGTCCTTAGTCCATAGTTCATGATACTAAATAGATAGCACACATCAATACGGAGTAAACTTTCTAACCGACCATTTGCACCGATCGGACGACCTGGCTTGCGTGAGCTGTCATATCACGCGTCGTTGGTTGTCCGATGGGTGCAAATGGTCAGGTAAAAAGTTTACTCCCATCAATACTGTTCGGGAAAAATACAGTCCTTAGTCCATAGTTCATGATACTAAATAGCACACATCAAGAAACTATGCTAACTTGCCAATTCAATTTAGGCTGTTTACAGAAAACAGTGTTTTGCAAAAGAAAAGGAAAATAAAGAGAACTAATAAAGCTGTAGAGTGAAAATTTTGATAGTTAATGCATCCTGAACCTCTTTCACGTTGGATGAAATAAAGTCTTAAGCAAGAACTTGGTATCTAAACAAAGCATTCACCTATGTTGGATGGAATAAAGTCTTAAGCAAGAACTTGGTATTTAAACACCAGTGTTCCAGCAGAGATGGCAGAGGAGCCATTCGCCAATCAATTGTCACACAAGAGTCGCCAAAAAAATTGAATGTGTTGGATGTTCTTACTATTCGTAAACTTCAATAAACCCCAAAAGGCAGCAGAGATGGCAGAGGAGCCATTCGCCAATCAATTGTCACACAAGAGTCGCCAAAAAAATTGAATGTGTTGGATGTTCTTACTATTCGTAAACTTCAATAAACCCCAAAAAGCAGCAGAGATGGCAGAGGAGCCATTCGCCAATCAATTGTCACACAAGAGTCGCCAAAAAAATTGAATGTGTTGGATGTTATTCCTATTCGTAAACTTCAATAAACCCCAAAAAGCAAAAAGCGAATAGCTCTGCCTTTTGATTAGTTCCTGAATCGCAGCCCATCTTAAAGAGAAAACAATGACACGGTTCAGCCCATCTTTAGGAGAAAACAATGACAGTCCGAAAGATATTATACCATCCCTCCTCCGCCACAAGTACCATTTCTGGAAGCACCGTCGAAGAGCCCCAGCACTTTGTCTTGTCAAATGTTGGTTTCTGAATACGTCGGATTCTATGAATTTTATATTGACCCAGTACTTGGTGAACGTGCAGAGACCTGTGAAATATTTTCTAATATAATAGCATTATGTGCTTTCCATATTGTCCACATAATAAGAGCTTTATATGCAGGAAATTGGTTATTTCACTGAAAAAGATTATCTTCCAACGAAGATCTGTTCCAATGGAATCCAAGAATTGGTTTTTCCATTGAAAAAGATGATCTTCCAACGAAGATCTGTTCCAATGAAATCCAAAATTAAGCTGATCCATCATTTCATCCCAGACATTCTGACAGAAAGTGCATTCAAAAAAGAGATGTTGAATGCTTTCATCCGCCACCTTGCAAAGTAAACAGAGCCCAGGCCCATGGAAACCCCTTCTGCGAAAATTATCTCAGGTCAGTACCCGATTTGATAAGCATAACCAGGGGAAGCATTTCATCTTCAATTGTAAATTCCAGGACCAGATCTTGTGTAGTTATGATTGAAACAAGTTATCGTGTCCTATATCAAAGCAAAGCCTTGATGTATTTATGTGAACAATCATATCGATAAAAATTTAAAACAATTAATCAACTCTCTCTTCTTATTTTCTGAGAACACTTTATTCCAGTGCACTTTGCAAACATTCCTCCACACCATTGTGGATTTTGTTTACTCCCAGTGTACTTTTCAAACATTCCTCCACACCATTGTGGATTTTGTTTACTCCCAGTGTACTTTTCAAACATTCCTCTATTGCGGCTTTTGTTTACTTGCAATGGAGCATGTATTCCCTTGAATTGTGAATTAGACTTGCCTGGAGTGGCGCCAGAGTTGCTTGTCGGCACTGATTTAGAGCTGTTGAGTGGTTCAATATTCATGGTATTAACAAATACATTGTGGCTTTTGTTTACTTGCAATGGAAAACACGTTTTCCTTGCATTGCGACTTGCCTGGAGTGACGCCAGAGTTGCTTGTCGGTACTGATCTAGAGCTTGTTCGGTGGTTCAATATTCATTTTATTAACAAAAGCATTGTGAACGATTTCTAAATTGTTCAGATTTGCCAAATCTTGTGCAATTCAATTGTTTCATGGTGTTAGATAGTGTTGTATGGTTTCTCGCACGTGTTTATGTTGAATGTACCGGTGGCTGTTGGTTTATCATACTGCCATGACTGTAACCAGTGGATTGTACAATCTTTGAATTATAGATATTCATTTGGTTTCACATACATTAATGTACATAGAATTTAACAGATTCTTTGCGTAAAAAATACACACAGAATTTATCAGATTCTTTCTATAAAAAATGTTTTTATAGATGAATTTTAATGCAATTTTAGCAAATGGGTAGTGTTCAGATAAGCGACTAGACAGATGAATATTATTAACGAAACGAGGATGTCCCTCTCAAACTCGTTTCAAGAGCAGTTATGAGGTGGGATCCCCACTTCATTCGGGTTACCTTTCTCCCCTTGCAATCGGAGGGAATGGGCATATTCGTGAGATTCGAGAACTACAAGGACTGTGCAAACTAGAAAGATAGGATATTTTGATTGGGAAGGCCACCCACACGAAGCACCCAAGCAGTTATCAATCTGCTTCCCAATGCCATAGTTAATAAATTAGATCTCTTCCTCGTGGAGAATTCCCAATCCTCACCTGAAAGTGCCATTCATCCTGCAGGAAAGGCCTTTCTGTATGGAGGACATAACCTGGATATCAAAGAGAACGGGTTCAGATTGTTTAAATGCCTAATTGACTATTAACCAGTGGATTGTATGATATTTGGATCATTGAAATTCATTTGGCCTCATAGGCATTTATGTTTTAATAATATTTGGATCATTGAAATTCATTTGGCTTCATACGCATTTATGTTTTAATATCTAAATGCCAATTTATCCTCGTTATGACTCTAACTAGTGGATTGTCCAATCGTAGTTTCAAATACATTTATGATTAAATGTATATTCATTATGACTATAACCAGTTGATTGTACAATTTTTAATCATGCAAATTTCTTTGTGACCTGTAAAATCAGAGCATAATTGGATACTACAAACAGTCGACAATCTTTGAATCATCTAATTTTTTTTCATAAACTGTAAAGTCTAGCCATCCTATAATTACATACTTAGACATGACAAACATTCTTCGGATATACTTCATATATAAATGTGAATGTTGTGCTTAAATATTTTGATTGATTGTTATATATATATATAAATATATAACTACATTCCATTACAATATAATAATTTTTTAAATTGTGTCGAGTCATGTTTTATATATATTAATTATTATTTTAAATTATATTTAGAGATGTTTATATAGTACAAATAGAAGATAAGTATTAAATGTGTGATGACTATAGTATATGTTTATTAAAAAATAATAATAAACAATATAATATAGATTTCCAATTAAAATTAAAAATTAATTTGTATTAAATTGAATAAATAGATAGAAAAAGTTGGGAGTTTGCTTGAGGCACACTAGATAGCCATGGAAACAAACCAGATTTCAGAAGAGGATCTTAAAAAGGAAGTTAATCTGCATCAAAAGCTACACGATGCCTGCAGACAGGAGGCTGAACTATGGAGACAGAAGGCCAGATGTCTCTGGCTCCAAGCGGGGGATCGGAACACCGGCTACTTTCATAAGCAGGTAGAGTCTAGGAATAACTTCAAAACTGTGCATGAGATTCACGCCCAGGACCAAGTTATCAGCGACCAGGCTTCAAATTTGAAGCCTTCAGAGCCCTTCAAAGGCCATTTTAAATGTCATAGAAGGCCACAAGGAATTTTACCACGCAAAAAAAATTCAGTTTCATTTCCAACACTTCAATAATGAAATTGAGTAAGCCTCTGTAAATTTGCAACAGAAGGGCAGCTACAAAATTTGCCTATCCAGGGATTCAGTGGACACTATGGGAAGGGATTCAGTGGACTATGTGAGAGTCGGGACTTAGAGTCTTCCCAAGTGCCCTTGAATAGTCAGGTCATGGATGAGGATCTCAGTCCCAATGGACACGGACCACACGGTGGGCCACTAGGCTTCCTAGTGCCAAGTTCAAGTCGGTGAGTCAGGATTGTGACTCATGATTCGATGTTCACTTTTAAAGCATTTAATGGCATTAGCATGCATTATTGATTCACCAACTTCATTAAATCTTGGTATGAGATGATGCCACCTGCCTACTTGATTTTCCATTTGTCATCTTATGTTCACTGAGTCACATGATCTCACAACTTACAAGTCACTTGAGTATTTGAGTATATGATGTGAAATTAAATACTCATATGAGTCATATCTATGGATGGTGAATTGATTTGATAACCGTCCACTATTAAGGCCCCCTAAGGAAAAACTAATGGTGTTGTTTTTTGGGTTACAACTTACAAGTTGCAATTTACAATGCATTGAGCAATCTTTGAACCTAACCTGGTCCAATGGATATGTAAGTTTCCAGACCAGGGTTTCACCCAGTGCTAGACATTTCTATTATGACCACCACAAGACTGGGATGACGGATATTTGGTACCAGGCTAACAACACGTCGCCCTTTGTTTGTGCTCATGAATCATATCCTATACTAGTTAGTCCAGGATTCTAGGATTTATTCCAATTTCCACTCATTTACTAGGGTCAGAATCATTTGAATCAGCACTCCAAGTCTCCCATGGTCTACCTAGGCCGCTTAGTCTACCTGTCTCATCGGAGGAAGGGGATTAGGCAGTAGAGACAAAGGACACTGGAATGGAGGGCCAGCTAGAGAGAATGGTTGTATAATATGCATATAGTCATCTCTAAAAGAAACGAAAGAATTTGTCATATACCTTACTGAATATTATCATTACTTAATTTGTCGAGATGCTTACACGATAACTCTTGCGCTCGAGCTGTTTATGAGGGATTCCTATGTCTACAATGGATACAATTTAGAGAGGCTCGTTCCCATCATTATCACACCAGTGGGTTTCCCTTGCAAATATCTCTGTTACGTCTCCCCTCCTCACTCACCTCACCTTTTGACTTGAGTCCTCTTCTTCTTCTTCTTCTTTCTCCCGTGGGCTCTCTGATCTACGCCCTGAGCACCCTCATAACGAAGAATGATCTCTGAAAGTCTCTGGAAACCTTGGGAAAACAATACCCAGTTTTCCCTCACCTACACATATATATCTATGTTATGTAGAAGCAATTATAAAATGATAAGTTTTTGTAATCGTGTGAAATACACAAACATGCATTCGCCTACCTCGGGCAAGGTAAACCAACTCAGGAGCGTCAGGATATTGTGGAATTGAGATGGTGTTGCTTCCAATTGTCTTTCTGTAGAAGGAAATGGTTGCACACTCTAATTCCTCGTTGTCTTCTGCAGTGGGCAACTCGAAGGTTCCACCTTTTTCACGGGTAGGAGCAAGAGAAGCAAAGGTAGAACGTTGGGTAGGCTGGATTGAGCTTCCCCGAACTTAAAGAGATTGGTGAAGTTTGTGAAAAAAAACATTATTTTGTGTTTACGAGTATAGGACAGTGGGATGTCGGGACTCGGACTCTCAACTCTCCAATTCTATGCTTTTGTGTCTCCCTAATTTCTATTTCCTCCAGAAGATTATGCAGAGCTAAGTTGTCGACTTGGTTGTCGTGAATTTATAGGTATGTATAGCATTTTACACTTATGTAACATTTTATATGTGGATAAATGTTAAATGTGTTTCTTCTTGGAGTTCCTTCTCGTTCTATAAATACAAGGGCTTAAAATTTCTCCATCCAAAATGTTGTTTGAAATTTGTAATGTATTATGCGATTGCGTTTCCGCCAGACTAAGTCTCGAATACTCAATAGATGTAACCTTAAAAAACCCAATATTTAAATGAAATCAGAACCAAAATAATGTATACTTTTGATAGTCTAGGACCACAACTTCGTTTGGGCGGAGGAGCAAGAAGAAAGAGCCTTTTATTTGAGTTCCAAATTTGTCAATGTTATTTATCTGTCGTGAATTGTAAACATTAGGTTGAAAGAAAGAACAATATTTGAATATGGAAATATAAGTGTTTGAATTGTTCCAATTTCCTTAATGAAATCCAATAGTTGAAAGGATAAAATATTTAACAACCAACACTGTAAATGTTGTAGACTCTGACCCCTTCGTTTTCCTGTTAGCCTTCTAATAATGGAAACAAGAAGTACAAATTGTCTACCAATATATCTAAACAAGGGAATCCCTCGACAGACGTTCATGAATGAGGGACTAGGAGTGCAATGATCTAGCGAAGAACATCATTTCAACATCCTCGTTGTCGCAAACCTCCTAAATGTGTGTTTATGATTCATCTTCCTTGTTGACTTTGGTAGAAACTAGACACCCAACTTGTAGTGATATTTGTTGGAGAATTTGAAGTTATTCCTTATAGTGGACTAATAAATACTTAACCTTTTCGATAGGGCTGATAAACTCGATATAGATTGGAGGGACTATCCATAATCTACCTAGAATTGGGGATTTTGTTTGATCACTTCGAATTGGGGTATAAACTCGATATACATTGGAGGGACTATCCATAATCCACCTAAAATTGGGGCCTTTGTTTGATCACTTTTATTTGAGCATGTGGGGAGGACATGATTCAATTCTAAAAATAACTGCTGAATTTAGGATTAATAAAAAAGTTTCTCCGTGAAAGCATTAGGTATTACATTCTGGGGTTTTTCTTCTAGGTAGGCCCAATCACACTTGACCAATAGAGCCACCATCAAGCTGAATCAATCCTCCATTCAAAGGTCCTTCCAAATTCCCATGCCTTATTTTATCAACGACCTAACAACCGAGTATTTCAGTGGCCCAACAGAATTATCCCTTATCTAAGTTTAATAAACTATATGCTCCAGGGACCGGGAGAGTACATGGTTTGCCTCACTAATTCCATGTAAATGTTGAATCACTCGGGATTTCTTCTTATTGTCATGTTTTTCTATACACTGTTTTAATAAATAATAAAATTTTGTTATACACTTACAGTTTCGAATGAAAAGAATGATTTATTTTTACATGTCAACATTGAAGGGTTCAATTTCTCACAACCCTTCAAAGTGAAATGGGACCCTACCCTTTGAAGAAATCAAAATTGAAGCTTCTCGCCACTTAAGCACTATCTACACAGCAGAGACTAGCATAAACGCAGAGAATGGGATATTGGACTTAGTGCCAAAGATTGTTAAAAAAAAGGAAAACGACAGGGTGATTGAAAGGATCACGTTGGATGAATTGAAAGCTGTCGTACATGACATGAAGGACGATAAAGCGCCTGGCCCCGATGGGTTCAATGCAAACTTTATCAAGGCATGCTGGGAAATTGTAAAGAAAGATTTATATAAAATGGTGACCATTGATCAAATCTCAGAGGTGTGAAAAAATCGGTGGGAGCACAAACTTTGTTTTTTTTTAGCTTTGATTCCCGAAGAGAAAGACGCTTCGACAGGTTTTGCCCAATTTCCCTGTGTAACAATGGATATAAGATAATAACCAAAATCATGGCGAGAAGGTTAAAAAACATCCTGCTAATATCATCCCAGAGAACCAAGGAGGTTTCATTAAAGGCAGGAAAATCTGGGATAACATA